>CM060834.1:20510000-21110000 GCA_030762175.1 Metallyticus violacea
GTCAAAACTACAGCAATTTATATTTCGATTATCTGCAAACTTATGATTGGCATTTATCTCTAAAGCTTTAAATTAACAAGTACACAGTACTGTAACACCAAAAGGAAATGTGTTTCCCTAATTGGCTTTCTACTACCTGTTTGAGCTTTTTTGACATTTATTTCTATGCTTTGCAATGGGCCATTTTGCGCAGTGGTATTGACAGAATAGGGGTTTTCTGTAAAATTTATTCTCTGTTTTGCTGTTTCAATTGTTGTAAAATGTAAATGTAAAAATGTAAAAATTGTTAGTATTTCCCAGAAAGCACATAACTGTAAATTTACTGAAGCAAACAATTGCACGCATAAAATAAACAGAGTGGTCCTTAGCAACTATTCAGGTGTGAAGTGCAAAAGTTAATTTTTATTTTGTGTAGTTTTAATATGAGTAACATTAAGACTGTAGCTTTGTTTTAGTTTTATTGAGCATTAATGTGTAATTTTTGTTTGAATTATGCACATATTATGAACGCCTCGTTATCTTGTACAAGTCGTTAATGGACAATTTTTATTGAACCATATCGTCCTGGGTAGAGAGGTTTCACTATATTTATAATTTAATTACATATTTCAAAAATTGAATTTTTATTACGTTTTGATACATCTTCATAATATTAATAACTAACAATACTCCCCACAGATCATCTGTAAAATTACAAGATCTCAGCTGAAGATTTGTTGAGACGAAAGCAGAGTTTCAGAGTACCGTATTGTTCGTCGCGTGTCATCACCGTTTTGCTTTAGGCTGAACTGAACATGTGGCAACTTGCACATCTCTCATGGGCGGAAACCGAAAAGGGCAACAAAGGCGTTGGTTGCCGTTGCGACTTCAGCCCAATTTTTTTTTATTTTTTTTTTACCTATCCTGCTGCTGGAATAAATATCGACCGGTAGAATAGTCCCGCAAGTTTGCATTCTAAACACATATCACTTTAGCGGTGATAGGACTGCTATATTAGTGTTAACCAATGTAGGAACAGAACCGTTTCATTTCTTCAGCTATTCTGTACTGCTGTCTTGAGTTCATTGCTCTGCAGTAGTCAAGATATTTCATAACGATGAAGGTTCTTGGTGCTAATCTCAGTAAATCAGCTGTATAGATCAGGAGGTAAATAGTTCAGTGAGGCTTGCCTCTTGGCGTGACTGCTCTTATTGACCTCTTAACACCAGACGGTCCATTCCCTCCAGACTACTGCTGCAGCTTGTTTCACGACAAGAACCACTGTTGCTTAGATATGAGAAGAACAACGGTACAAAGGTAAAAAAGCGTATTGCTTCATCCTTGTGGGTGGTGTAGAAATACAAGTGGCTTTATGGGCATGTTAGTGAATTGAAGTCTTCAAATTTCTTTGCCAGCTGCTTGAACACTCCCGGACACAAATAAGATAGTAGTCCCTGGTATTAATAACAGCCTTTTCAAAATGACAGTTACTGTAAAAATACCATTATTTAATCGCAAGAAGCAGTCTGTACCAAGGCATTCACAGTGTTTTGCAACCAGCCTATTTATTGTTGATGTTAAAATTATAACTTGCATAGTCACTGTCGTACATTCTGTTGAGTTCAGTTGTGTTAGTGGCTGGTGAAAAAGCGTTAATAAGAAAACTTTAGATTACATTTTTACATTCTATAAGCGAGGTGAAAGAGCGAAAAAAATCCACGAGGGCTTGGTAGCTGTTCATGGTGATCAAGTGTGCTCATTTGACACCATTGACAAAATGAATTTTTCGTTTGAAGAAGGGTGATGAGAGAATTTGAAATACCTCTATTCGGTCTCGGGAAGCTGCGAACAAGAGAACAATTCAAAGAATGAGGAATTTGATGGAGGAAAATCGACATATTACTGAAAATTCTGTGAAAAATCCGTGCAAAATAGATTTCACATTCCCTAACAAACAAAGAAAAGGAAAGAAAGAAAGAAATATGCAAGGAAATTGCTGACCATATTTCCGCCAAATGATTATAAACATTTGACAGATCTATGCACTGGTGATGAAAGTTGGTTTTATTTCTATACCACCCGAAATAAAGCTCTAACTGCGTGTGGGTAAATGAGAATGATGAAGATTTTGGTTTTTGGAAGCGAATGTACACTATTTCCTTCAACAATGAAGGACCATTATTGATTGACTGTATGCCAAAAGGAATGATAATGAATGGAGAATACTATGTCACTTATATTTTGAATCCTTTATTTGAAGAGCTAAGGCGACGGCGTCCAAAGACAGGAACTTCAGATAGTGATAGTGATTTTGCTCAACAATGCGTCTCCTCACAGAACAGCTGCAAAGTGGAGAAAGTGTAAGTATTTCCAAAGTCCAGTTGCTTGACCATCTGCCCTACACTCTACACCGTGCGACATCTGATTGTTTCCTCGAGTGAAATCTTGCATTGCTGGAAAACATTTTAAAGAGTGCAGGACCTTGCTCATGCTGCAAATTCAGCTCCAGTAACAACATCTCACCATAGTGCTTTTAACAAGTGGTTGCACCATCTACAAATGTATGTGGTGAGAGGTGGAGAATACGTTGAAGGGCTGTGAGATAAATTTTCGAATTCAGTCCTTAGCTTGGACTTTAAGGTGACACTTGCAATGCTTTTTAGATGTCCCTCGTATCACCGGGTTGTGACCATGTCTAGCTAGGGATAGCTTCCCTAGAAAATTGTTAGGACGCGTTACAACCAAGTTTTAACTTTCTATAACTATTGCTTGGCGTTAAAACAAATAAAGACGTCTATAGAAACCTCCTATCTTGCTGCCTGATGTTTGTATTTGCGATTATCTGTAGGGGACTTGGTTTGCGCCTTGCTGCTTGGTAAGAGAGAGATTTTGACCAGAAGAGGGAGCGGAAGCGTTAGGCGGAGCCTCCCACGAACCCATTCTGTGCATGCACTATTTTAAACCTTACCTCTCTTTTTCCTTTTCTAGGTAAGTTTGCCCCGAGTTTAATATATGACTGTTGTTGCGTCAGAAGTTAAATCAAATATTTTGAAAGACAATTAGATAATCAACTAAAACAGTATATTACTGGTAACACAGTAATTTATATATGAGGGCTGTCCAATAAAGAATTATCATATTTTTAATAACAACATTTAACTCATACTTTTGATTATCTTTCTCAAAGTAGTTTCCAAAGTTTCTTCCAGTCTTCAAAGATATGACGTAAGTCATTTTTATATGTCCTTCAGTATTGCCTACCACTGCTTCTGATGATGGAAAATGCCTCCCAATTTCTTAAATTTGGAGAAAAGGAAAATAATTACACGGAGCTAAATCTGGACTATAGGGAGGGTGTGGGACACACTCCACATTGAGATATTCAGCAAACATTTGCGATGTTTTTTAACATTTTTTAAGAGAATCTAAATTCAGAACTGATTTTATACTTTCTCTTACACATTTAATGAAAATTTGAGCGAATTTGATGAAAAAATAGAACACATATTGATTTTTAAATGTTGAAAAATACGAGGAAAGAATTGTTTTTAAGTTTGCACATGGAACAGGTAAATTGTATGATAATATTTTGTTATACTGCATGTGAATTGTAAACAGAAAACTTATAAACTTTGAAATTAAACTGAAATTAAAATGTGTTTGTAGTCACACTTAGCTAAGAGTTTTGTTTTATCTTGGAACTAAGGGAATTTCTGTCGATGTAACCAAACCCAAGACTGCTGGATGCCAGGTCATTCTCCGTGTGCCCAAGCGCCTGTCAGCGCGATCTATTTATTGCACTACATTCGTCTGTAAGGCGTACCGCGGGTTCAGGGACGGTTAACGCACTTCAGCGTTAGTGCTATAAAAAGGGAACGTGGTCTTGGTGTGACAGCTCGGTCCAGAGCAGAAACTGATTCAGGAGGTTACGTTGGTGTAAGGTCTGAAGCTCGTGCCATTAGAGTTGGCAGTAAACATTTATATTGTTTCAGGATTCGATCTAAGTACTTGTAATGAGAACATGGTAAAGTTTGAACTCAATAAGCTCTGTCGATTTTTTGGTATGTTGTAGTATATTTTACTTTCCATATTTATCTCACATGATTGCTTATTTAGTGGTTTAAAATCCTGTACATTCCTGTTTTCACAAGTATAATGGGATCCTTCACCCGAAAATCTAAACAAAAAGAAAAAAAAATCTATAGTGCTTTTCACTAATCTTACCACGCCATTTTTGTTCTTTAAGAACAGATTTTATTGTTTTACCAAGGTTGTAGTGATAGCTTTATAAAGCATTTGGCTATACGGGGCTTTTAAATACACCAAATATTTATAGGAAGGAAAGCCATTAAATTACACGAAATTCTTTTGAAAGTTAATGGAAACGTCAAACAGAATGCATCGGCGCAAGAACTCCACTGTCGAATTGCAAGATTCGAATTGGAATTGGAAGATCAACGAAACGCTATTCTTATTTTAGCGATCAGAGAAAATGAAACTATTTGAAATCTACAATAGAATAAAAGATCTTTGTATGAATTAGGGGAGAGTGAATGAGTTGGGGAAAGTTTAATGAAGGAAGATTGGAAGATAAATTTACACTGCAGCTGAGCAGTCCGAACAGCAAGCCATACAGTGTTATCCATGACGACTAAACCATTCCTTGAATATCGAAAATGAAATTTACCATAACTTTCCCAGCAGAAAAACCCACTTTTACTTTTTTGTTGTTGGCGACCACACAAAGCTTTGTTGTTTGCTCTCTGGATCGAAATATGTAGCCAAAGTTCATTAGTTATGGTTACGTTTGAAAGAAACTCCGCATCTTCTTGTAATATCATCTTCAAATGCATGCAAACTGCACGCGAACGTCATTTTGTTTGATATTTAAGCAGTCTTGGAACCCACCAAGCACAAACACGTCTCATGTGCACCTTTACAGTTACCTAGGTGGGGGTGGCACCCAGTGAAGTTTTCAGAATTTCTGAAAGTGTTGTTAATGTTATTCGATTATCCGCTCTCACAATGACAGCAGCGGTGTTAATGTTTTCTTTTGTTAGAGCACAAACTGGAGTCCCGGATGTATTCTACTTTGAAATTGATTGCCTTCCCTTTATAAATATTTTAGGTATTTTGAGTTTTTCTCCTTATCAATCCCTCAAGGAATAAGCAAGATTTTTGGATCGTTTTGACATACATTATTGTTTTGAAACCAAATATGTCTATATAGGAGTAATTTTATAAATAAAATATTATTCATTCATTTTAGCATAAAAATTGTCATATAATTTACCCATAGTATTTTGATATTATGTACCTGATGATAAACCCTTTCAGGAAAAAAAAAATACCACAATGTTTTAGGTATACAAATATTTTTTCGTGTTTAACTATCTGCTACCTGCCATAAATTTGATTCTATAAAATGTGAATTTTATTTTCTTGGTATAAACAAAAGCGTACAGAAACTTCCCTCGGTCTCTCTCCCACTCTTACGATATCGAAGGCCTTTGTGTTACACAAATTATGCCGGAACCTTGAGGAAGACGATTTATGATCCAGTTGCCGCGCTGTCGTGTTGATGAATGCGCTAATTACAGCTAGAGACTTTTACGTCAAGAAAGGCGGGACCGCAGAATTCTCATTAGCACGACGTGGGTACAAGTAAGAAAGTGGCATTATGCGTGATACGGTCATGCTCCAATGTGTGCCATTCAGAATAAGTTCTGAAGTAGTTTAAACATAATTGACGCCTCTGAGCAAACTTTATGGGTCTGAATTTACTGGGACGCTGATGACTAGAGATGTTAAAGCACGTTCGTAAATAAACCAAATCAACAATATACAACAAGGCCTATTATTCAGTTTACGAATACATAGATGATAATATATGATGTTCAAATAGTCATTAGACAAATTATAAAATTAGGCAAATATCACTGTAGGCGACGATGTATATTGTATCGCTCTCTCTCTTTGAATTGCAGCTTAAATTTTTTTGTTACATGTATGAGATTGGTAATGTATATTTATATACTTACACTCTCTTTCAGTCTTATATAGATATAATTCATATAACATTTTACATCTTGACTTGCACCACGATCTGCAGTACATATTGTAAAAGAATCCTATTCAATATAAATCAATCTTAATCTTATCTTAATGAGTCATTTGTGTGGATTCTCAGGCATCCACGTGGTAAACATTTTTCTGCTAATGTGACTAATCTGAGGGAGTTTCTCGTTTATTCACCTCATTTATTCAAGTCATATTATGCTTTATGATTGATAATTTAATAGACTTGGTGTTTTGCTGAATGATTCCATTTGAACGGGGACTTGAAGTTGTTACAGAAAATCTTGACTACTTTAATTTGACGTATTTTTGTGCACATATCTGTGAATTGCTTCATCCATGCCTTTGGTTTAGCTATTGCGGTTGTACCCATGAAAATTTTTTTTGAAAATTTTCTTCAAATCTTCATCGATCCTACTTAATAGGCATCAAAAATGAAAAGTGTATATATATATATCTTATAAACTATCCAAATCTCTTACTTTTCTATATCTTGTATATCTCTTTCCTCACTTCTTTGCAAAATACACCGATGTTACTTTCACCCAGGGGTCACACAACCCCATTCCAATTTCTTCTAATAGTTTCGCCACTTCCCTAAACCATCTTTCTCTTTCCAGTACATCTGTTTTGGAATTTAAGACATTACATTATTTAATGTTATTATTTAATTTTAAACATCTATTTCAAGATTCTCTCTATTATTATTATTCCTTTTCTTCCTACTCTACCTAGTTATGCTAAATTACCCCCCCCCCTTTCGGCAAACTTTTGGTAACCCCAGAACTTCTCTACTGAACATTTAATGTACCACATCAACCTTGTCCACCCCTTTAACACTCCCCAAATTTCTACTCCATACATCATCTTTGACTCAATCACAGCCTCATATAATCTTTCTAGCCATTTCATTGGCAATGTGGGAACTTTATACAAATTTATTCTAACAGCTTTCATAGTTAATTTTCCTTTAGCTTTTGTGGTAACCATACTTGCCTTCTAGACCCAAGATTGTGGGTTCAAATCCGGTCAGGATCGATGAATTTTTTTCGGGCATAAAAATCCTAGGTATGGGCTTCCTTGTAAGGGGCATAAAGCAGTGGGCACGTGTCGTAGATTTACGTCAAGATAAAGAACCTGAAGCCTGAAGAAGAGGCCTCTGAGCAAAATTTATCATCCGTTTCAGGCCCTGAATTGAATGGGACGCTGATGGCCTGAGATGTTAAAGAGTATCTGTAAATAAACAAATGAACCTTTAGCTTGTACATTATTTATGTATTGTACAGCATTTCTGCTTAAATATTTTAATTTTCTCGCTCCTAAAGAAGATATCTTATGCTTATAGGCTTGCGTATTGGTGGGATCAGCTGTTATTGATTTTCTTCCAGACTGACAAGGTTTCAGGGTTGCTTATGCAAATAAATTATAGAAATTATCTGAATAGTTTTATGTAATATCACTAATTACAATCACAATTCCAGAGTCGCCGTGAGCATTTCACAAACTTAAAAAATATGTGATATATCTTCTTCTTCTTGGCAGTACAGCTCGGGTCGGTCCTGGTGGTGTAGTGGTTACCATACTTGCCTCCTATACCCAAAACGCGGGTTCGAACCCGGCCAGGACCGATGGATTTTTTCGGGCGTAAAAATCGTAAGTATGGCTTCCTTCGGAAGGGAAGTAAAGCCGTGGGTCCCGTGTCGTACATTTACGGCACGATAAAGAACCTCAAGCCTGAAAGAGAGGCCTCTGAGCAAAATTTGTCGGCCGTTTCACGCCCTGAGTTGAATGGGACGCTGATGACTTGAGCTGTTAAAGAGCGTCCTTAAATAAATCAATCAAAAAAAAAAAAAAGTACAGCTCGGAGTGAGTTTTAATCTCCCTAACAATGCTCATCTATTTTTGTCTATTCTGCTCTTTCTCACGCCGTCTTATAATTGTAAAATCTTCCTCCAAATCCTGTAGCCATCTCTTTCTTGGTCTTTCCGTCTTCTCTTTCCCTCCACAATTCTCTAGTAGCTTCTTTGGCCGTTTCTTCACTCATTCGTTTTATATGTCCAAATTAAGCTAATCACTGTGCCTCCATAAATCTAACTATTGTCTCTCCTCCAAATATGATTTCTATCTTACTATTTGTTGTTATTCTTCATTCCTCACCTTTTCCCACAGGGTCATACATCCTTCTTAACCCCTTTCTTTCAAAAATATATAAAGCATTCTCTTCAGCAAGTGATATTTCATACCTGCATTCCATAAGTCACAACAGGTCTAATAAAATTTAAATTTCAAATGCCTAGATAGTAGGATGGATTTCAAGAGTTAATTTTAGCAAAATAGGCTCAATTTCCAGCCATTATCCTTTTATTAATTTCTCCCGTCATGGAATTCTCATAATTTACAACAGCAAAAAACAAAATCTTTTCACCTTCAAAATTATATTGTCCCAAATTTACATTTTGAGGCTTGCTTCTATATTCTATTGCTTACATCGTCATGTATTTTGCATTTTCTTTATTAGTTCTAAGACCGCCATGGATGGCCGAGGTTATTAGGATGCAGGCTCGTGAGCGGGAGATTTGAGGTTCGGTTACCACCAAGACCGCCCTCCCTGAATGAAGTTTTTCCAGGTTTTCCTCAACCCTCATAAATGCCAAATGCCATTATCTTGAGCCTTGAATACTTCCTTCCTTTAAAAAGAACTTCATTCCCAATTTACCAATTCATGTGTATCATCAGTGTCACTCGCCTTTGACGCCTTGGTAGTAAAAACGGGCGTTACAACACTTAAAAATAATTCAACATTTTTGCTTTTCATGTAATATATTATGAAACATTTAATTGCTATCCTCTTAAACAGACTAATAATCAACGTATTCTGTATTAAATTATGGATTTTGATTTATTTATTTGACTTATTTAAGGACCCTGTTTAACATCGCAGGTAATCAGCGTACCATTCAATTCAGAGCGTGAAACGGTCGATAAATTTATCTGAGAGGCCTCTTCTTTTAGGTTTGAGGTTCTTTCACATGCCATAAATCTATAATTGTGGATTCAAGGCTTTATTTTCCTTCCTAAGGAAGCCATACTTAGGATTTATATGTCAAAAAAAAATCCATGGACCCTGGCTGGGATTGAATTCGCGATCTTGGATATATATGGTTACTACTAGACCTCCAGGACAAATAATAGTAATAATAATAAAGAAATAAAATAAAATGAATAAAATTAAAGGTGGTGTCACTGTATTCTGTGAAAGTGTTATAGCACTCACTGTTAAAAAAATCCATTTTCTACTTTAAGTGCCTTCTGTTAAAGGAACTAAAAGTTAATTTGAGCTGTTTAAAACCGCCCTTTCATTCTTCTTGTTACAGAAATTACATAATCTTTCAATCACACTAAAGCCACAAAACAACATGGTATAGAATTTCTTTTAATTCGCATATTGTAGGAGAAACTAATGTGAAGTAAATGCTTATCATGCCTACAGTTTACTTCTAAAGTAATCACGAGAAACGTGAACTTTAAAACCATATCAAAATGCAGGTCTCTTCCTGTGTGCTGTAGTATACGAACGGACGCAGTTGGTTCTGATAGATGTAAGCAGAAGTAAATATCACTTCAGTTAGCATTGTATCTCTTAGCGTTTCTTGGAAGCCGTCAGACTAAAGTTAGCTCCAGTTTGTAACAGGGTCGGTCAGAAGTCGCCTCCGTGCTCACGGCAAATTGCCTAATGCAACAAAGGCTAAGCCAAACGCCCTAAAAGCGTCTGGTATTGGCTCTTGACATTTCATCATATCCGAACACACCCGCTCCACACGGAAAATTGCAGAAGGAATGTTCGTCAATGAATTCCTTGCCACTTACAAACCGGTTCATGAAAGAAAGAAAAAAATGAAATCGATAACCTTTACCAATATGCACCGCGCCTAGCCTGCGCACACAAGTATATACAATGTTTTTGAGGAACTCTCGATATATCTGTATACTATAGCTTCTGAGGTCAGTTATTGTACACTGAATTGAATCTGGCCCACAGTTCTTTGTTTTTTGATAAGAAAACATCATACAGCTAAGATCGACTGCATTTACCAGACCCCAGGGGAGCAGCCGAAGTCACCCTGCTACCCCCAATAACAAATGTGAAACTTTTACGCAGTATTGCATTCTATATTTATCATTAGAAAATATTTCGTTCTTTTTTAAGAATCTGAAATTATTTGCAAACAATATTTCTCAAATGCAAATGAAATATAAAATAATATATATTATAAACTTTTCCACAGGTAGGCATACATCTTTATAAAATATACTGATTTTGAAATTACTCGATACCTTAAAACTAATCGATATAAATGGAAAAACATCATATTTATCATTGTCTGCTTTAATAAAAAGAGCACAGTCTTCCTTGGCAATAGTTATAAGTGTAAAAGAGTCAAAACATAACATCCTGCTCACACCATTCATTAAAACGATTCATATCGCTCCAAAAACCGCTTCATGCGTTCTCCCGGATTTGTAGAGTAAGGAAATTTCACGTTTTTTCCCACAAAGTTTGGTACAAAACGTTTAATACACACTACAGTTTCATCATTAGCTGCTAAATTTGCACAAAGTACACTCTTTACCCATTCCTCCTTTAATTACTGCTATTTAGGAAATTATTATGGGGTGCACTGTCATAATTAAGACATTCAAGAGCAACCCATGTTGTACCACTATTGCACAAATTCCTTGCGATTTCACTAAATATTAACTCAATAAAAAACAAAAGGAGTAACGCACTACTGTTTATTTACTTCCAACTGTAAACCATTGTAATAAACCAGGTAACTTCAACGAACGAAATTGACAGCATGGGTCACATTTTCTGCTATCGATACGTACATTGAGGTCTGGTAAATATAGTTAGTCTGCTACACCCCTCTATAATCTGAAGATCGAATTATATGAAATTTTCTCCAAAGAAAAGGACATTTTAGACGTGCTCTCTTTTCAATTTATTTGAACCCGAGGAAAGTGAGTTAATATTAATAAGGGAATACAAAAGTGACAATGGATCTCTCTCTCACACACACACACAATTCTAGCCAGAGCCTTATTTTATTGCGTATTTTTATAAATCCGTTCATTTTCCTATCACGATAATATTATTATATATTATTATCACAGTACAGGGGACAGTGGTAAGACTTTTTTTTTTCACAGTTGCAAGCGCTAAAAACATAAATAATCTTTTAACTAGTTTTATGCCAGTTATATGTTTTATGTGGAAAATATTAAAAATCGCGCCGATATCACAATTTTGTTTCGTTTAAAGCGCTTGAAAGGTGCAAACATTTTTGAACAGATGCTGGAGGAAAGCACTTCATTAATTGCGACTGTAAATAATTGCGTGTCTGAGTTCAAACGCATTCGGACGAGCACCCAGATGAACATTGCTCTGGATACAAGAGAACAACACTACGAAAGAAAGGATTACGAAAATACATGATATGATGCTGGCAGATACAACACACGAATTGAGCGAAATGGCCACTACAGTAACATTTTAAGTCATTTACACATTGATGTGGGGTACATGTTTAAATGAGGCACCTGAGGTTATTGCCATTGGCATTGATAACGTTAAAATGCTAGACAATCGACGTTTACAATAGCGAAACGGCAGTTGCAAGAAGGAGCGCTTCTGAGTGTATAAATTTCGAGTAGTGCTCCGTTGGGTGGTTTTTGTAGGCAAAACGTATGGAATCAAAGAATACTCATAAAGAAATGCTTCTCATCTGCGATGACTAGTGCCTTTCACGTCAAGCTATTTACTTCGGTACAGAAGTTCTCTGAAGGGCGGGCTCGTATCGAAGACGAACATCGCGTCGACTAACCAACGGAGATTGTCAGAGGCGAATTTGGGATGAGTTGACGACTTAATCCACGCAGACAGAAGGGTAACTATGGACTGAAGCCGCTTCTATTGATTGTTCACACGGCATGCCTTACTTCATAATGTATGCAATTTAGGCTTGCACAAAGCCTGTGCACGATGGGTGTCTCACAACACAAAATATAAAGAATGGGTCTGGCATTACAGCATCACAGTCGCTACCACGATACACTACCCGAAATGTCACAAATGGCATTGGGTTCACCATTACCAACCCGAAACAAAGCGTGCGTCAATGCAGTGGAAACATCCTGCGTCGCGTGCGGAAAAGTTTATCCGCCGAGAAAGTGATGCTTACAATCTCCTGGGATCACGAAGGAATTCGAAGTCCCAATGCTTACTTCTACTATAGTATCCTCAGGAAACTTAGTAACACCATTCAAGTGACCAAAAGCGCGTCGCTCTTGCATGATAACGCAAGCCCTCATACTGCTAACAAGACATATAAGACATTGAAAAACTTCAAGTCGGAATTCCTCAGCACCGACCTTGCTCCAAATGACTTTCATTTGTTTGGTCCTCTTAAACACCGTCTTTCAGGTGAACATTTTCCCCAAGATTAAAAGGAAAGTCAACTGCTGGGTTCTACAGCAGCCCAAGGAATTTTATGCTTCTGGATTTCAGGGACTTGTGAAACGTTAGAATAAATGTACAGGGAGATTAGATTAAGAAATAAAGACATTTTTAAAACCAAATCTCTTATTTAAGTTCTATATCCACTTGTGTGGATAATGACTTACTCTCGCATAAAAAACTTTCAGCAAGATGAGAGCCACGAGTACTTGCGCTACTCAAGAGGGTCTGTATCTCTAAAAAAAAGTAAATTAAAAATTCAACGGATTCATCACTGCTGACAAAACCTGGACTCATTACTACACCCCAGAAACAAAAGAGATCGAAACAGTAGACGGCCTGGCAAAGTCATTACATCAATTTTCTGGATGCAAAAGGAACATCGATTTTCTTCGCAAAGGGCACACTATAAATGATGAATATTATATTTATCTTTTGGAACAGTTACTCCAGAATATTTGCCAAAAACGCTCAAGAAAATAAACCTTCCTCAAGATTAATGCACACCTTACACGGAGGTGCAATAATTTTAAGTGCTAATTCAGTGAATTTGGCTCCCTCCGACTATCATTTATTACCCAAGCTCAACGTTTTTGAGAGGTCGGGGATTTCCAACTGAGCAGGAAGTCATAGCTGCTGTGGATGCTTGTCTTATATACTTTGAGGAATCTAAGCATTGGAAAATCGTTGAGGAATGCGTATTCCCACTTCTTGTAACATACACTAGACCCGACTACTTTGCTCGATCCATAATGTAAAAAATTAATACATTTATTAATATAACTGCCTAATGAAGATTGTTTTGTATGTTTCCTTAATCCCGTAGCTGACGTGTATTATGGTGTTGAAGAATAAACCCAAGGTGAGCGCTTTATGACACCTCAGTTGTGAATATTAACCTAACTCACGTACATCAAAACTGCATGTCCTTGTGCTGTATTGCGGCATGTACCAAGGACTCTTCCGATCTATTGTTCCAGTCCAGGCCACACCCGCTCATAGACATTGTTCAGATTCTCACCTGTGTGATTTACTTTGATCTTTGCGACACCGCAATAATGAATGTGCCCAGCTTCAACATCCTGTTGAAATTGTTGATGCCTAAGAAATCTCTTACTATTTGTCTTTCCTTGTATTTATGAAGTTACTTCTACTAATACTTTTATATTCGTATTACAAGGAGTTCTAAAGATAGTAAGGGAAATTATCGCTCTTTTCTGGCTTAAAGAAGTCGCAAGGAGCCAAAATTAGGCTGTAGGGATGCGCTTGGATGCGCTTTAACATCAGCGTCCCATTCAACTAAGGGCGGGAAACGGCCGATAAATTTTGCACTGAGACCTCTTTTTTCAGGCTTGAAGTTCTTTTACGTGCCGAAAATCTACGACACGAGACACACAGATTTACTTCCCTTTCGCATGAAGCCATACTTAAGATTTTTATGCCCGAAAAAATCAATTGATGCTGGCCGGAATTGAACCCGCGATTGACCTGTATGAAGATTCACTAGACTAAATCGTTTTTAATGTGAGAGAGACCAATAATATTTTAACAGATATAAGATACATTCTAAAAGTTCTCGGCCTGACCAAGAAAACACAACATTTAGGAGAAATATTTTTTTTTTTAATTTTTCCACATAGTCACCTAGTAAATCAATGCATTTAGTTCAACGACTTTCCGACTTTCTAATACCCTCAGTAAAATAAGATGTGAAAAATAAGCGTCTGCCTCACCTTCAAGCTCATTATTTGATGTGAATCTTCCTCCACCCTGCCATTTCTTCAGGTTGGGGAACAAAAATTAACCGCTGGAAGCCAAAGCCGGAGAATAGGGCGGATGTGGAAGCACTTGGAAGCGAAGATCATGCAGTTTCACAGCAATAAATCCCAGACATGTGTGAAGGCGCATCATCGTAATGAAAGAGAATGCTCATTTTCTGGAGGTGTGGATATTTAGCCTAAATAGCATCCTTCAATTGGTCCAGTAGTAAAGTGTAATACTCCCCGGTGACCGTACTGCACTTCTGGAGGTGGCCTACGAGCACCACACCATAAAACCGTAGCCATTATATTACTTTTCCTGCAGATGGAACCGTTTTTTGCTTTCTTTGGTGCACTTTCACCTGTTACCACCCCACTATTTGGGTTGCTCCTCGTCTCTGACATGTATTAACAGATCCATGTTTCATCTAGTTATGAAACATCGGAGAAACTCACTGGAATTACATTTAAACAATTCGAAACGTTTCTGCGATACGTTCGTTCGAATGCTTTTTTGGCCTATTTTTAACAAACGCAGCACCCTTCGAGCGGAAGGCCTTCTCAACCAAAAGCTTCGTGTAAAATGTAGTGGATACGGCCTATCAAGATATTTGCAATGTCACCCAACTCGCGTACCTTCATTCGCAGATCATGAGAACGACATTCAAAATTTTTATCTCAATGTTATCGGTTGTAGCAGTTTAGGGATGCCCTGAGCGCTCATAATTTTGAATGAATGTATGACCACGCTTAAATTCAGTAGCCCACTTTTTAACCTTCGAAAATGAAGGGGAAGAATCTATTAATGAGGAATCTAGCTCCTCTTGTAAATCTGTTGCGGTTAAAACCTTCAAAACGAAGAGTTTTATCACAGCTCTTATTTCAGTTTTATTAGTTTTATAAAAAGGTTAACACTAGTTTGTTTACACGATCGTCACAACCAAGTGATAACACTTACGCGTCTGAAACTTTACAGCGCGCCATCTAAAGGATTATCATAGTAATTTGGCCATCTCCACGACATCTTTGAACCAGGCCGAGAACTCATAGAACACCCCTAGTAAATGCGGAAAAACTTTCAAAAAAATAGTTCTTTAATATCCCCTACTCATTTCTCATCTAAGTCACCAAATAGCTGAATTGCACAATGATACAAAAAGGCAAACTTGAAACAGTAAAAAACCACAAAACATTTTAGTACGTAATGTATTTAAACGTTTAATTAAATATAAAAAACACACTAGACATTTCAGTAAATTGCTTTATAGGTGGAATGTACTTCTGTTCTACATTGCCTAACATTCTTTTTTCTGTTGTTTGCAGGTGAGTATTCCAACGACATGTTGACATGCAACCAAATTCTATATCAACTAGAATAATGTGACCTATCAGTGTGAAACTAAGAGGTATGCTAAATAAAGGTAAATTTTCATATTCTTAACTAAAATACACTGGGGACACAAAAAGAAATCATGAATGCTAGAAGCACGATTCTTAATTCGGTTATTATTATTATTATTATTATTATTATTATTATTATTTAAGCACGCTCTTAAATATATGTGGTAATTAGCTATGCATTGAATTTTGGGCTGGAAATGGCTGATAAATGTTGCCCAAAGGCCTCTTCTTTCAGACTTCAGCTTTTTTTACCTGCCGTAAATTTACAACACGAGACCAACGGCTTTATCTACCTTCCGAAGGAAGTCGTATTGCATATTTTTACGCCATAAAAATTCCATTGACATTTGCCGTCTTTTAGAAAACATTTTACAAACTGTTAACAATCCCGTATTGCAGTTGTACCCATATAAAGATTTTTGAAAAAAAATATTTCAAATTTCCATTGAACCTACGTACTAGGCATTGAAAGTGACAGCAAATAAATGATATTTTTTCCAGAAATATATTTTTATCATCTTCTATTTCATGTTAAAATGCTTTTTTAAAATTTTTGCAGTATATACAGATAGATTTAGTAACGTTCGGTAATAAGAAATGATAAAATTTGAACAGTCTTTCTGACAGACATAACTGCCACTAATATCTTGAAATGCAGTGTCATGGAGCGGAGCCATGCCCTTAAATTTATGAATAAGGAAGACAGGTCCCTTATTCTGACGTCTCTTTCTCTCTCGGTATGTAATAAAACACCCTGGACCTCAAGAGTCTTTTCTGAAGCTTAAAATAAACTATCGGCTCTGACGAGACTCCTAGTCGAGTCTTTTCAATCACACACAATACCTTCGCCCTTATTCAATTACCCTGTGTATCACTTCATATGCTCTGACAACCGTCATTATCTTGTCCCTTCAAATCCTGTGCTTTATTTTCCTTTGGAGCAACACGGTACATTAATTAATGAGCGTCAGAGCGGCAAAGGGTGCCCAAAGCGATCTCACATTTAGTCGCACAGTGTTTCTTCCTTTCTCTAAACTTTATAAGTACAAGAGTTTTTCAAAACTGATTGCTCATATTTCTTCATTATTTATACAATCTTAAAACTTCACAACCACTGGCTTATTAGTAGAATCCCGGTTTATATTTAATTACATATTTTTTCTTGGAATTTATTTGTTTGAAAACTTAAATTTTTGAAAATATAGGCTACTAGAACCTTATATAGACGTTTAATACTACACATTGTTACATATTTCTAACAACACTACACATGTTAAGGTGTAGCATGTAGCAAAGTGTAGTAGTACAGTGTTAAAATGTAGCAAATATGTAGCAGTATACATGTTACGCTATATATAAAAATTTATAAAGCTATCAATATGAACATTTTATGAGATGTTAAGAAAACTTAACTAAAGATGCTCTCTAAATTTTAATTCTCTAATGCATATAAAAAGTTATTTCCCGAAAACTTAAAATTTTGACATAAAAATGCGCATTTTTCTCAGAATTGGCTGGACCAATCTTGTGTTGAAGACGAAGGTACTCCTATTGAAGACGTGTCACTTTTTTGAGTAGTGTTACGCATGTGTTTTACTACTGAGGCACCACAGGTGGTGGACACTGGTGATACATGAGATGAAATGATAAATTGGGAAAGGTTATTTTTTTAAGGAATGAAGCGTTCCAAGCCTAAGCTTGGGTACCTCCCCGGAATTCGCCAGTTATGACTGAGGAAAACCTGGAAAAAATCTCAGTCAGGGAGGACGGTCATGATGGGATTTGAACCCCAGATTTCCCGCTCACGAGTCCGCGTCTTAACGACCTCGGCCACCAGTGGCGGTGACCTACCACTTCTCTGTGTCGGTCAATCCGACGACTTTTCAAACCATCCGTGTGTTGTGATTACACACTCATTAGTTACACTACTTTGTAAAGCATTAAACGTAAACACTTGTAGATGTGGCGTGATAATTAGGTATGATGTATCCTTATTTCTACTTTCTCTACCTTAAAGGTTTCATAGAGTTAAGTAACGAACGTAATAAATAACTGGGAATGGTGTGAAGCTTCGTGGTAATGCAAGTACTGAAACCGACCGATTTCATAGTTTAAAATCAGTCAATAAGGTAGATAGCAAATGTTTCTGAGAAGCACACGCTTCCGGTGCCCTGAGCGAGAATGAGGTAACACTTCAACTTCTTACACCTCTTGGCTATAAGAACAAACTAATAAACTTGGTATATCTAGCAGTGAAAGTTGCAACGGATATAGCAATGGACAGTAACAGAGCTCGCTACAATTTATATAATCTATTATTAAGGGTAAAATTACTTGCAACTATTTTGCGATTGAATGACTTAAATATACAATTAATTGTCTACAAAACATTTTCTTGATTTTTTATTTTAATAATAATAATAATAATAATAATAATAATAATAATAATAATAATAATAATAATATACCAAAGTTGCACTCGAATGAGCATACAGCGTCTATTTGTTCGCTTTCATAAGCTCATTTAAAGAGCATGTCCTTTTTTGTACTTGTTAAAGCGGTATAGTTCACACTTTTTCCACATATTTTGAAAACATATTGTTCTTGAACTTGATGGTATTTTTTATTTGTACACATTGTATGACTGGTGAATCGAGCGAGAGTCCTATGGTTGTATGACTCTGGTTGCTGTTCATCTATTGTCTGTTTATCATAGCATCCGTTCCGAAGAAGTCTGTTTCTATCTCTTTCTCCTTCTGTTTCTCATGCTACTAGGTGTTTGATTTCATTTTCCTGATTCATAAACATAGAATGACTGAATTCAAACGTGGTTTTAGTTTTACTCAATCAGTCTGGATTTTTAAACAAAATCACATTTTATAATATACTGTACTTATATTTTTAATGAAATATGTTTGTTTATTTGGTTTATTTAAGTACGCTCTTTAACATCTCGCGTCATCAGCGTCCCATTCAATTCCGGGCGTGAAACGGCCTACAAATTTTGCAAAGATGCCTCTTTTTTCAGGCTTGAGGTTCTTTATAGTGCCGTAAATCTACGACACAGGACCCACGGCTTTACTTCCCTTCCGAAGGAAGCCATACTTAGGATTTTTACGCCCGAAAAAATACATCAGTCTGGGCCGGGATCGAACCCCCTATCTTGGGTTTAGAAGGCAAGTATGGTTATCACTACACCACTAGGACTGACCTAATGAAACATTATTAAGTTTTAAGACTTATAGCTAAGGCAAAACTGTATTTGTAGGTTTTATTTTAACTTAAATATTAATAAACACATTGAAATAAGAGAGCTAAGTATCATAATTATGAATTTTCAAACTTTTTTTTTTTCACTATTAGGAAGTAAATTTAATTTTTTTCAAAGTTCTGATATATCCACCTAGCATCTCTTTTCAAACAGCATCGGTAATCGGCCAACATTGACACATGTCAATGGCCTTGATAGTGGTTTACATTGTTTTAATGTCTGTATGAAACCGCTTACCTTGTTCTTCACTCGTTGCACCAAGATTCGCTGGAAAGTAATCAATATGGCTGTTGAGAAAATACACTTTAACACTACACCCTAGATTTCTAAAATGTTTACTCCACAGTTTCTTTATAGTTCTCAACTTTCTTGTTGCCAAGAAAGTTTTCTGTCACTTTTTTGTATGCTAACCATGCTGACTTCTCTAACTCGGACTTTGACTGAGGAAAGGTCTCATCATAAGCTCACGAATCTGGGGTTCATCGAAAATACCTGCTGCTGTCTTAGCTTCAGTTTTCTGTAGGAACTTTGTACAAGAAAGTTGAAACAATTACTATCCTTATTCAGAGCAGCAACAAATTGCTTCATCAGGCCTAACTTCATATGGAGTGGTAGAAGAAGGATATTAGAAGGAGAAACCAATGGTCATACTTCTCATTTTTCTCTCCAGGAACTAAATTGCTACTATGTGGCAATTTTTTTGTAATCCATCATTCAGATTTCCCCCTAATGTCCTAAACCATTTATTATCTTATTTAAATTTCTCAGAATATTGAACAAACAATAAAAACTATTTCTGAAAAACTGTAGCCCGATGAAGCAAAACTAAGGATGGTTTGATAGATTCCGTGAGGTAAGGAAGTAGAAAAAATGAACAGCTTTCATTCAGAAAAGTTTCTGTAGACCAGTGATAATTAAACTAATTGTAAATATGCTTTATTTTTATGAAATGTCAATATAACTTAATTTCTTCGTCTATGAACGCAGCATTTTTATGAATTTAGAACATCGAAGTATTGACCGACGGGTTAAATTATATGGACTTTATGAGGCTATAGGCATTTCAAAGCAAGGTTTAGGTTATATGTTACATGAAGGAATGCATATGAAACGCTTTGCCGCGCTTGTTAACAGCAGACCAGAAACATATTCTTATGAAAATATCACAATAATGTTGACAGCGCTTTAACACAACAACAGAACTGATTTTGTGCTTGGGTTTAGAACTGTAGGCGAGACTTGGATACCAGAATCTGAAACGGATATCAAAATAGTTAATAGAACCGGTTGTTCAACTGCGGTTCCATCTGCAGGAAAGTTATGGCATTATTCTTTTGGGACGTCAAAAGAATTTTATTAATCGATTATCTTCAGGAGAAAGTGTTTTAGCAATGGGAAAATAGACTTGAAGTACGAAGGTACAGGCATTCATCCTATTACCCGGGTTTTCCTCCCTCTGACTTCCATCTGTTCCTAAAGTTCAAACACTGGTCAGAAATTTTAGTTAAATGGAGAGGCGTCTACAGTTGCAGAGGGGTATTTTGCACACCTTCCTGAAAACACTTCAGAGATGGGATTGTAGCATCGTTGAAATTAAAGTAATGACCTTAAAAAAGGATATGTTGAAGTTGAAAACGCGTCGCTTGATTGTTATGTCGATAATTTTTCATCCGCCCCCATACAGTTTCCTGCCAAGCTCTTTAACTAGTCAATATCAGCCTGGGTAGTTAAGACATTTCGAAATATATTTCTTTCAAAAACTGGATTCTGATTAGAACTTTGAAGTAGATATAAGTCCTTGGGAAAACCTGCTCTGATTGCTTCAGCAGTAAGTGGGCGACAGGCGTTCAAAGAAACATTTTTGGATATAGCAACTTGAGTTTTTATGCTACTTTGATGGTGTAGGTAGGAGGTGAAAAGTACGAGTAGCGAAACTGATAGCCTACAGATGTCCTGTGTAGTTCACACCGTTCATGACGGAGCGGGATGGCACAAACGTTAACGCTTGAATCTCGCGTTCAAATCCTTTGGGGCCGCAATCTCGGTTTCCGCTGGTAACTTAGGCGGATGTAATGAACCAGCAGTATTAAATTGTTCATAAGATTGTGAATTGCAGTTCTGTAAGGAGACAATTGCCCATGAAACTTCCAAATAAATTCCTCAGAACACAAAGATTTGATTCATAGTTAGGGTAAGGATAGAGCAACCACACACCCTGGCACTTTGTTTCAAAATCATAGTTAAATAAAGTATATACTTTTAATGTTAAATACAGCTACTTTTTGATTCAACGTTATACTATAATACTGCAAAACTACAGTTAAACAAATATTGCTGCTTGAAGTATAAAATCCAAAAGAACAATGCACACTTGACCTCAGTTGGGGCAAAGCGACACTACAGTGTTTATACGCTATATGCTTCAACGCTGCCGTAATCACATTCAAAGTAAGAATTATTTCTGTCAACATAACGAATATTTGAGGCAATAAAGCACTCAGTTTTAACCGTCATTGTCTAGCAATACAATCCATATCCCTTAAGAATGAGAATGACTGGTCCAGGTGACTTCACACTAATAAAGTACTCCAGGAATTTGTCAAACTGCTCCCACTGAGGCACATAATGGCCTGTTGCAAAAACACATGTCATGACACAGTCCCATCTTTTTAACAATAACTATGGTCCTCGACGTTCTTCTTTACTCACCCAGGTTGTAAACCTGTCTCGTCCAGGTTGCTTCATTATACTAATCAGAAAAAAAAGGCAATGTTTTCCTTTGTAATTTCTTTTATGTGAGTATATGAAAGCCCTTCTGTTACTCTCATGCTCAGCTAAGAAACCTCTTATACAGTCTTTACCAGCCGTTTGAGCCCCATTGCTAAATGGATGTTTCATGCCATTCATTATGGAATTTTATACTGCATGTGACTTTATTCGTCAATCCATATCC
Organism: Metallyticus violacea; assembly: GCA_030762175.1. Taxonomy (NCBI): domain Eukaryota; kingdom Metazoa; phylum Arthropoda; class Insecta; order Mantodea; family Metallyticidae; genus Metallyticus; species Metallyticus violacea. The sequence continues at coordinate 20,531,960 of CM060834.1, forward strand.
AATTGTATCGAAGATAAGATAGTTCACTTTTTGCTCCCCAGGTTGCTTTTTTTTTGATTGATTTATTTATGGACGCTCTTTAACATCTCAGGTCATCAGCATCCCATTCAACTCAGGACGTGAAACGGCCGACAAATTTTGCTCAGAGGCCTCTCTTTCAGGCTTGAGGTTCTTTATCGTGCCGTGAATGTACCACACGGGACCCACGGCTTTACTTCCATTCCGAAGGAAGCCATACTTAAAATTTTTACGCCCGAAAAAAATCCATCGGTCCTGGCCGGGTTCGAACCCGCGATCTTGGGTTTAGGAGGCAAGTATGGTAACCACTACACCACCAGGACCGACAGGTTGCTTTAAAATATAGATATATGGGCACCAGAACTAACGCGCTATTTCAAAGTATTTCTTGGGATAGAAAATGCTTTAGCAGCTGTATCAAGTGGCATCTCATCTGCCGTCACCGAGTTGATAGCTAACTGTATATTTTTTCTTCCGCCCACGAACAGCGACCACTCGTTCTTTCTCCATTTCTCGTTATAAAAAAATCACATGCATTGAGCCGAATTACTAGAGGCTATATAATAAATACCCCTACATAAATATCGGAACAGTTAATGAAATATATTAACCCAACATGTATACTAATTTGTTCATGTAAATTCTAGAAATATAAATTAAAATAATGCAATTCATAAGTGTCCTTGTGCCGCACATCACCATGCCCTTTCGCCCATGTTCAACATCTGCAGAAGAAAGAAGGTTATCAATGGTAGCAAGAAGTTCAGTGCAAAGTTGGACGGACGAGCCAGCCGTGTGGTTAGTTATTCCCAAAGTGCAGCTTTAAAAAAAAAAAAAAAAAAAAAAAAAAGTAACTGGTGCTAACATTATTTTCTAAAACAGTTTTTTATTTTACTTTTTATGCAGTCAAGGTGACAAGGTGAAAGAAAGGGAGCAAATGTCTTACCTGTTATACTCAAATGCGCAGATGGACTGTAACTTAAACATATTTATTGATAATTCCAACCGCACTACGCCCACAGTCTAAACATATCATAATGCAGAAAGTGGAATTACCAACATAAAAATGTAAAACATCTCTAAATGTCTTAGACTTTTTTCAATAGTTTTAACGTTCATTTTTACTACTGAGGCACCGCAGGAGGTGGACACTGATGAAACATGAAATGCAATGATAAATTGGGAAAGGAGTATTTTTAAAGGAAGGAAACGTTTAAGGCCTAAGTTTAGGGTACCACCCCGGCCTTTCCCATTTATGAGACTGAGGAAAGCCTTGAGAAAACCTCAGTCGGGAATCGAACCCCAGACCTCCGCTCAGGTGTTCGCGCCTTAACGACCTCGGCCACCCGTGGAGGTCTTCTTAAGAGTTGTCCCTTTGCCCCATCCTTACGCTATGGTTAATGGAAAAATATCGTAAAAGCTAACGTTTTATTTAATGTTTAATTTATGCACATATATTTAATATGCTTGAAAATATTTGAAATTTCATTGTAGATTAGCCTTAAAGGGTTCCATAATTAGGTATTGCGTTACTTCCATGAAAGAAATATATCGCAAATCTACAAATCTGTGGAGAAGACGGACAAGTCTGAAAATACGTATATATTAAATGACTAGAGACCGGTCTTCAGTATTATTACAAACCTGGAACGCTTCTGATTGAGAAATAGCTGCATAATTATGGAACAGTGTCAGCCAGTTCCATCAGAGGTGTGTGTTTAGGACCGGTTTACTGCAACGTGCGTGCTTTTCAAGTCTCAAATAAAAAAAAATTAACTCTGCTTGCAGTCACGAGACAAGCCACAAAGTGGGTTACATGTCACTGCAGGTTAAATAAGATGCATACACAGTCAAAGAAAATAATTAATACTTTTCGCACAAAGGCGGCGCCTAAGATGCCGCAACAGTTGCATAACCTGCAAATCCTGCCACGATTAGTCAGAATGTAAAGGAACTTTTGGATCATAACAAACGCTGGGATTTGTATGAATGAATTTTATTTCTACAAATAACCTTACAATTCAATTTTCATTCCCTCCTATCTTTATAACGAGTTTCATAATTTCATAATTATATCAAAATTATACATTTTCAATAAATTGTCATTTAATTTTGCTAATTAAACTGATTACCAAACCTTTGTCTTTGACTCATTAGCAGTTTCCTACTGAAATATACGGAAGACTTGAGTTCAACTATTCTCGTGAAATTTAAATTTATTGCAATTTTTTCTTGTAACAAGCAAAAGTAATGTTCCCATAATTGTACAAATATGAAGCTAACCTCGTAAATATAAACAGAATTAATAATGCTCTTTTTGTTTCTTGCAATTTATAATTTGCATGCAAATAAAGAAAAGTATTTTAACATGAAGATAAAACCAATTTTATACACTTTCACAAACAAGTAAACATATTAAAATCAAAATATACAGTTTTCCTTTCCATGTTCTCAGTTCCTGTAAACTTACTACTATTAATAAACTTTTAAATTTCCCACTTACACTGACATATAGTTTCTTTCCTTCCACACCCCATTACAATTAACACCAGGTTGGGTATGTAATGGGAATCTATATTCATTCCTATGTAGTGTAATGTCAACATTGTTGTTTCCATTTATCTTACCCACTTTCCATAATCATATTTGCCATGTATTTTCTCAGTTTATTAATATTTTCATTTGATTTTAAATTTAAAATTCTTCTGTCTCTTATTTCATTTTGTAAAATTTCCCACTTTTGTAACAGGAACTGTTCCCTCCAAAACTTGGTTTGCTTACATTTTAATATAAAACCAGGTACTCTCTGTTCTTCACACATAGGACAATTCCCCTAAATATATCCATTTTTATCCCACTTGAGTATATTACTCCTGTTCTCAACCATGCCAGTCCTCCCCTTTCTGCCTTATCACAGATTTTAATATACAAGGGTAGGTCCATAAGTTTCCGCCTTCGCCGATAAGGATTGGCACCTTCACAAAACCCTTATCTGGTGTCATACCTTATGTATTAAGTAATAAAATACAACTGTAACTTCCGCTCCGCTGTTTTCAGTTGTTCAGATATAGTTGCATAAAGAAGGCTATGTGTAGAACAGTGTGACATGTTCAAAATGGAATTTCTAGCTGTTATTAAGTTCATCATATAAGAAGGACCTACTACAAATGAAATTAAACAGAGATTGGACGGTGCATATGGGGAAGCACCCCACCACCCTCATATTCTACCGTAAAAGAAAGGGCCAAACTTTTTCGAATGGATCGAGAAAGCATTGAAGACGAAGAACGCTCAGGTCAGCCCTTGGAGGTGCCCACTCTGAAAACATCACTCTTGTGGAAGGAGAAGTTACGGAAGACAGGCGGCTCAGAGTTACAGAAATAGCAGGGCTCGGCAGTTAATGTCACATAGTTTTAGACCGCCAAGGGTGACGGAAGTCGTTAAGGCACGGACTAGTGAGCGGGAGATCTGGGGTTCGATTCCCGCCAGGACCGTCCTCCCTGACTGAGGTTTATCCAGATTTTCCTCAGTCTTCATAAATGGCAAATGCCTGGGAGGTACCCTATGCTTAGGTCTGGAACGTTTCCTTCCTTAAAAAAAGTTATTTCCCAATTTATCATTTCATCTCATATATCATCAGCGTCCACCGCCTGTGGTGTCTCAGTAGTAAAAACAGGCTTTAGACACCATTCAATATGGAAGTTAATAATAAAAAAAATTTAATGATTGGTAGGAAGCTTATTCTTTGAATTTTAAAATTATTAAAAGGCATAATAAATAGAATAATTTAGTTATAAGTGAATTATTTAAAATTTAATCATATATTTTTATGAAGAATTAGGAAAATTTTGTTGTTCGCATACTTTCAATCGTATATCTTAGTTTTTCGTGTTGTTCCTTGTTCGCGAGAAAATAAAGTAGTTGCCATGACTTATGACTTACCCTCAAAAGTCTGGCGTTGTTCGCTTCAATAGTCGCTATGAGAATCTCGTTATCCATTTTGTTGGTTTTCCTGTACTTGGGCCATCCTCGAGCGTTTAGTTGTGTCCATGGAACTTAGCGAATCATCTTTGCACCATCCATATCTTCCACGTCGCTGAAGTCGCTTGTTTCGCAGTTAAAATTCACAGAGCATACAAGCTGTTGTAATCATCTTCAGGGTGATCATGTTTGACCCTGCTACTAGGAATAATGGCTAACAATTGAACCTAATAGCTTAACACCCTAGCTCTCCGCAACATTCTTTCCACCTTAATCTTATTTGTTGCTTATTTTATTGCTGCCTATGCTTGAAATTTGGTATCCAGACGGTACACTCCTGGTGTATAACAAAGCACTGCTCCACTCTTCACAGAAAGTTTGTAATCAATTGCTTCATTTTTTCCCGAGTACTCATTGTTACAAAATATTACCAATAAGACTGGTTATTGCTGCGTGACCACGTCCAATGCAAAAATACTGAATTGGAAAATTTGTTATCACAAAGGGCCATAAAATTATATTCTTGGATTCAAACAAGTGACTTCTTAAGGACGCTTGATAGAGATTTTGGGCCAAAAATAGATATTTATTTTACTTTATGAAAAATATGAAACGACTTAGTTATCAGATTATGCCCATATATAACTTTTCTGTGTTTGCAGCATTTAAATGGATTTAAACGATCATTTAAATATGGCCACTCTCTTTCCGTACTCCCTTTTCCACTGTTTTCGGAGAAAATTTCTGGTTAAGTAGTAGAACCCCGGACATGGCTGTAGGCGTACTGCAAACCACCTATGGGGCAATAGTAAGATCTGCAATGACATATAGGGCATAAATTTGGGGGTGGGAACAAATTACGAACCTAGATTCAGTAAGGGCATGTTTTCTAAAAGGAATTTAGAGGCTGGTGAGGGAAACAGCGACCTGCTGAATTAAATAAATATTTGGGGCCTACAGAAGACCATATAGTGTAAAATTAAAGTAATGAAGTACCGACTGCGAATTAATCATGGAAACCAAACTTAATTAGGGTATAGTGCTATCATGAACAGCTGGGAAAGGGAGGAAATAGGACATGGGCATCAAAATTAAAAAAGGGACTAGAAATAATAGGGCTGGATTCCATTTTGATGGCAGGTCAGGGGAATAGAAAGAGCGCATGGAGGAAAATTAGGAACCAATTGAGGGATATGGATGTGCAGCAGACAATTCCGCAATGCAGAGAGGGATTTCACTGGAGATACAATCTGGGTTAAAACCGGAACGGGCGATCATTGATTTGTTTTATTTACGGACGCTCTTTAACATCTCAGGTCATCAGCGTCCCATTCTATTCAGGGCGTGAAACGAAAGACAATTTTTGCTCAGAGGCCTCTTATTTCGGGCTTGAGGTTCTTTTTCGTGCCGTAAATGTACGACACGGTACCCACGGCTTTACTTTCCTTCCGAAGGAAGTCGTACTTAGGATTTTTATGCTGGAAAAAATCCATTGACCCTGGCCGGTTTTGAACCAACAATCTTTAGTTTAGAAGGCAAGTATGCTTACCACTACACCACCAGGACTGACATGAATGAGAGATAGAGCGATACATCAAAACAAGGGCAAACTCACTAGACAGGAGCTCTTGTGTCTCATACTAGGGGCATAGCTGATGATTAAAATCACTGACGAATATGAACGGAGTCTTTGTTCCATCTGTAAAGAGTAGGAATCATGAACACATATTCTGGCTCAATGTAAAGGATCGGGAGAATTGAGAAAAAAGTATCTACCACACTCCTTTACATGATCGAACAAAGGGTGATGGACATACTAGGCTTCTGGTAGGCAAGGAAGGAAGAGGTAACTTTGTGATGAAAGTGAGACAGCTCAGGTACCTGGGGAGGGGTATGGGGGAAACAAATTGACCGAAGTCAACTGTGTCTTTCATAATGCGATTTCTTTATAATTTATATGTATTTTAAATATTTTAAAATGTTTTTCCTTCTCTTATTTTATAATTTCTATTTCTATTTTTCTTTATTTGTGTCTTATTATAAATATTTTTATATCTTATTGTGAATATTTAATGTAATATCTTGTACTAAATCAAACAAAGTATCATAAAAGCACCATCCGTGCGCCTGTTAAAGTTACTTTGTATTGTATTGTTGCTATTGTAATAAATACACTCCTACTAGTACTATTACCCCCACCACTTCTTTCAAATTTTGGGTCAACATTATTTTTGGTTTTATGCGTAATACGAAACTAAATAGTTTGCAGATTATAATCATATTGTTTGTTTGGGAAATTTAAATTGTTTATATGTGAATTTAAATATGGCCACCATGCTGTTACATAACACATCTGTTATCTTTTTTGTCATCTGTCGTAACTTGCACATTTTTGCTTTAGGTGCACTTTTCTTAAAAACTGTGTAAGATAGAGCTTTGAATTCTTTTGTGTATGTGCAAAACACATTGTTCTGTATAGCTGGTGAACGTTTTTAACTTATGCATTCATGTGAGTTCTGGAAAAAAAAAAAAAGTTCGAAATAACCATAAAATAATGGTACTGTATGTAAATATTTTCAAAAGTGGTTCCGGCCAGGGTCGATGGATATTTTCGTAAAAATCCTATGCCAAGCCGTTGGTTCCATGTCGTAGAATTATTGCGCGTAAAAGAACCTCAAGCCTGAAAAAAGAGGCCTCTGAGCAAAATTTATCGGTCGTTTCACGCCCTGAATCGAATGTGACGCTGATAACCTGAGATGTTAAAGAGCGTCCGTAAATGAACCAAATCAACAATCCTGTGACAACATTCCAAGGACATAAGAAAAGACCAGGGGGTACCTTATTGAATAAAATAATTTGCGTATTCCTATCTCTAAATGTTTGTTTTTCATGGTAGCCATGCGCCCGCTTGCTACCAGCTCGCTTTAAATAGCTGTACTGAACTCTGAAGTCCGTCGGGAAAACACAAATATCGCGTTGCAGCTGTTCACTTTTACTAGTTGATTACCGTTAGGTGGCCTTGAGTGGAGAAGGCGTAACAACGACACAAGCGCTTACGTCATTCGGATAAATTCCAACTGTATTTTATAGCGCATCTTTCATATTATGAGGAAGGGATTTAGGAATTTGTTGACGAGTTTGAGACTTTGTTAGGGGATTTTTATTTTGTTTTTCGAAGACAAATTTTGGAAAAAAATAATGACAAATTAAGCCTTAGACATGAAACTTGTGTTGAGGTGAAGTTGTTATATATTGTTAATTTATTTCTGTCAGCTCAAAAAATTAATCTGATTTGAAACTTTAGTAATACACCTTGTGCAAACAGAACTTTTCAAAATGATAGTCCGGGGTTTTCAGCGAATTCTGAAGGAATGTTGCCATTGAGGTTGTACCCAAGAAATTTTTTTCCTTCATATCTCCATCGATCCTGGCTACTAGGCACCGAATTTAACAATGAACGACCCTGATTTCTAATAGTCTAATTTCACTGATATTATGGAACTATATTTATAAAATTATTTTAATGCCATACTGATTTTCGTTGAGAAAAACAAAAATAATTATATGTCATTAAAATTATTTAATAAAAATAGTTCCGTAATACCGGAGAAATCAGACTATTAGAAATGAGTTTTTTTTCCTGAAATCCAAAATCAAGAGGATTGATAAACACTAGTGTAGACTTAAATTATATTTATAGAGTAACTTTCGTGTATTTGCCCATTTTTTTTAGGGTCAGGAGATATTTGGAAAGTAACATACCATAGTATTATTTAAAGAAATATCTAAAAGAAAGAATGGACTAAAAAGTAGGAAGCAAGTACAAAGAGTGAATATATGAACAGGGAAAAAGAGCATAACCTAGAAAGGGAAAGCAGTTTTTTTTTTCTTTTTGCGCAAAAAGGGAGAAAGGATTTCGAAGTTAGTTTTTGATGAACAGGAATAAAAACAAAACACTTTCCATTATTGATGAGGAACAAGGTGAAAGCGACGTTATAAAGAAATGCATATTTTGAATGAAGAAACAAAAAGCCTAAAATAGAGAAACACAAAAGTTCGTCACGCAGGAGCTGCGTAAATTGAACGAATTCCTCACCCAGTAAAGTAACTTTAAAAAAAAATGTAAAATACAAATTATGGCCTTATTAATTAATGCTATGAAATAAGTTATGGCATTACTGTGTGATATTAGGAGAACAAAATTAGAATACTTGCAATCTATAAGTATTACAAAAGAGAACCACATTTTTATATCAATAATAATAATAATAATAATAATAATAATAATAATAAGTATTATTATTATTATTATTATTATTATTATTAAACGTTCATTAATTTTAATTGACTTTGAAATTTAATTGAATGTTATAGTAAAAACATGTAACGCAAACGTATTCTGAAGGTTATTACAGAGCGCTGTTACATGTAAATATAATTCTCAAACACATATCAGATTAATATTTCACGTTTGCTATCTTCACGACGATGCTTTTGCTAAATATAAAACATATGCATAGTTATAAACAAAGTTTGTATGCTGAATTAACTTGTCCTTTTATTTTAAAACAATATAGAGAGAATTAAACGCAAGAGCGCTTTTTTAAATTTCGATTTTCAAATATTACCCCTATTCCTAATAGTCAAATTTCTCTAATTTTCAGAAACTAATTTTTCTTATTTTATTTAATAGTAAATACTGAATTATGTTGTGAAGAAACAAATATTGGTGCCACTAGAGGAATTTTTAGTTTTTGGTTTCAAGTAAACCCCCACTACTAATAACCCAATTTCATTAATTTTTAGGAACTATTTTTATTTTATTTAAATGGTATATACAGAGTTTTGTTCCGAAAAAGCAAATATTGGTGCCGCTAGGGTAATTTTTAAATTTAGGGTTTCAGGTAAACAGGCACTCCTAATAATCTGATTTCACTGATTTTCAGAAACTGTTTTTCAAAAATTATGACCCCTAGATCGTTAATGGACTTGTATAACTTTCTTCATTGTCATTTTCGATACTTAGGATATAGGATCGATGGAAATTTGAAGAACTTTTTCAAAAATCACTTCCTGGGTACAACCACATTCCTTCGGAATTCACCAATGAAAACATTGTTAGTTCGTACTATATAGTGCTTCTTTTGTTTCTTTCCTATCATTGCTAATATTATGGATATATGTATATGTGCAATATGCAATGGGCTTACAGTGTACAGTGTTTATAGCATGTACCTATATTATACATGACAACATAATTAAATACATTTCAACCTAATTAAATAAATGTCAGCCTAACATGTTGACCTAATTAAATACATGCAACATAATTATATGCCAACTTAAAGGGAAACTATATTAATTACACGTCAAACTAATTAAATGCAGGTCAACTTAATTACATATAAGTTAGTAAACCTAATTTAATAAAAATCAACTCATTGTATACAAGTCAACCGAATTTAATACATTTCAATATAATTAAGTACAATATATAAATATTATTGTGCAAAACAAGGTTTCGATTCTCTGTACCTACTAAGGAAATTTCCAAAGTTAGGGAGATCTGGAACGGGGTGCACCCAGCGTCGTGAGCATAATTGGGAAACTTATGTTAGGAAGGTGGTGCAGAAAACCGCGTGATAGGCGACCGCCGATCACATGTCCCCCCCCCCCGTCCTGCAGTACTGTCCTCTATCAATGAAGCCGTAAGTCCAGGTCGCTGAGTCAAGCCATGGCCCATCTCAGATTGTTGATTTTGTTGATTTGTTTTATTTAACATCTCAGGTCATCAGCATCCCATTCAATTCAGGGCGTGAAACGGCCGATAATTTATGCTCAGGGGCCTCTTCTTTCAGGCTTGAGGTTCTTTATCCTGCTTTACTTCCTTGCGAAGGAAGTCATACTTAGGATTTTTACGCCCGAAAAAATCCACCGACCCTGGCCGGGATTGAACCCGCGATCTTGGGTTTAGGAGGCAAATATGGTTACCACTGCACTACCAGGAACGACATTAGGGTGTTGGCAAGGGCGTTAAGGTTCTAGCGGTCACAATTTTTGTTTTTCTCAAAGAAACTCTGCCTATAACAATAAATTAATGATTTGTCGATTTTGTTCGAGCAAAACTGGACCACAGAGGTCGGGGTTAATCTAAAGCGATTTTTTTAAAAACATGTTAAAGATTGCTCTAGCGGTACCAATATTTGTTTCTTCACAACAAAACTTGGTGTATACCATTTAATTAAAATAAGAAAAATATTTTCCGAAAATTAGGAAATTTGGACTATTAGGAGTAGGAAAACCGAAATTAAAAAGCGCTCTTGCGTTTAATTTTCTCTATTTTGTTTTAAAATAAAAGCACAAATTAATTCGGCATATAAAGTATATTTATTACGTTGAATACTTTTTATATTTAACAAAAGCATCGTCATGAAGATAGCAAATATGAAATATTAATATGTGTTTGAGAATTATATTTATATGCAAGGGAGCTCTGTAATAGCCTTCAGAAGACGTTTGCGTTACATGTTTTAACTTAGAGAGGCATTTAAGTTAAATTTCATAGCTCATTGATGAAACTTTCGATTGTTCATTGTTGATTATGAATATTTACTTAGTTAACTGCAATTGTTTTAAATGGTAATGTGCTTTTAATTTACTGGAACATATGAACATCTAAAATAGACAATGTAACTTGAAGCTATTTGGTATTTCTCTCTGTTTTAGTGAATGTAAAGATGATATCAAGGGTTCAGTTCATGATCATAGTTACATTTAAAAATGTTTAAAAATACCCACACAGTATAGCTTTGCCTATCAGTGGTCATATATTTCATTTAATTGTAGTACACCATTAATGTTTATGGTTTAATCTCAATATAAATAATTCTAAAAATGTGGTTTCTCGTTTGTAATACTTATAGATTGCAAGGATTCTAATTTTGTTCCCCTAATGGCACACAGTAATGCCATAAATTATTTTATTTCATTTTATTTGGCTTCGATTTTCTCTATTTAAAGTTATTTTACTAGATGAGGAATTTGTTTAGTTTACGCAGTTCCTGCATGTTGACATTTTTAAAAATGCATATAGAAATATTGTACGAGAAACAACTACTAAAGAAACTTGCACTGTACAGTTTATTGGCTGAAACTTAACCGTAGTAAACGCGTAGTGTTCATACATATGGGCACATTGTCTGAAAACTGTTATTAATGTTTGTGTAATTGACCGCCGCAACTGCTCTGAAACTTTCACCTGCTCGGTCAGAAGCATTCCGAACTGTGAGATCGCATTAATGCGTGACTTACGGGAGCATACCTTAGCGGATTACCGTCTGTAAAAAGGAATCCAGTGCCATAAACACAGGTCTTAAATCAGAATTAAGGTGACGTGATGTGTTGACGTTTTTTGGTTCTACACTTTCATGACTCTCTTGGGCTTGTCTTACAGCTGGTTACACCAACCTTCGTTACTTATAAGGGCTCATTAAATGTTTTATTGATATGAGGGGCTCTCAGTATATAATAGTAGTATTTTATACTTTATTTATTGTTCAATGCACATGAGATCTCTCATTACACACCCCACCAACGTCAATGCAGCGTTACCATCTTACTAGTAACGTTATAGCGTCGCGAAATCATGAGTACCACTCGAGGATACCTGCCTGAATTTCCTTTTGTTGCCGAATTTTTAGCGAATTCCGAAAGAATGTATCTATTTAGGTTGTATCCATGAAAAATGCGTTCAAATCTACACCGATTCTACTTATTAGGTACCAAAAATTACTATGAAAAAAAATCGGGTGAATCATGCAAAACTTTCACCCCAAGTATTTCTGAAATGGGAGGTGCTATTGATGTGCTGCTTTCACAGAGCTGAAATTTGGGCAGGGGTTTATAATTTGCAGCTCATACACACTTGTTAATAATTATTAGAAGGTGTATTTTTTGAAAAAGTTACATTTTTGAAATAAAGCAATATCTATTGACACCAAGAAAACAAAACTAGAGAATATTGAAATGCTAATGATAGTTTTGCACGATTCTAGTGCAGGTAGTTTACGAGCTATAGTAATATGAACATTTTAAATATCTCCTTTGTCTCAACTGAAATAAGATAACGCTGTGCGACAAACGGGAGGATTCTCGTTAAGGTAAGAGATAATCGGTGCTATTAACAACTTGTTTCATGCGTGTGTGATTGCATTCTTAATAATTTTGTTGGAATTAATTTCAGACATGAAGTATTTTACAAGAGCGTGAACGGTCTTGCGACCCACGTGACTGAAGTACATATATGTATAACTCGTTTAACTGGAATAATAAATACTTCCACCATTATCTCCACTTATCTACAGTTCTTTGTAGCACAATTTTGGAAGTTCGATTATTTTATGAACGGACGTAGTAGTGATAGTGATAAAAGGGTTTGTAAGAGAGTTTATGGATTCCCATGCTTCAGGCGTAGGCTTTTTGTGCAACCCCAAACCACTGATAGCAGTTCAAACTCTTATTATAACTCTTGTGTTGATCCCTTGTCCATAATCTTATTGCGGTGGATTTACTAACACCGCAGCCTTTTTCAGTTCCAATATAAGAGCTGCATGCTTCCTTCTTGGCCAGTTGATCTGCTTCTTCATTCTCTATCACACCTCGATGGTCTGGCACCAACCACAACTCCGCATGACAGAACCACCAGTGTTTGAAGATAAGTCTCAAAACAGTTTTGAATTAAATGGGTAAGAATCAAGTGCTCAAAGAGCAGTTTGAATGTCAGAAAGGGTCAGTATGTGCTTACCTTGGTAGCCTTTTTCAATATCCTTTTGAACTCAGGTCAAGATTGCAAAGATCCCTGCCTGAAAAACAGTGTAGTATTTCCCAAGACTTAAACTAATGCTGGTCTTGGAGGCTTCGCCGTATATTCCGGCTCTAGTTTAGAGAGCAGATTTTGTATAATTGAGGAGATGTGTATTTAATTGTATTTGGCTGTCAAAAGGTGTAGATACATTGTTAACTGAATAATAATAATAATAATAATAATAATAATAATAACAACAAAACTTCTATCAGATGCCTTCTTTAATTCAAAGTCATTGATCTGTTTGTACCTGTTGTATTAATGCTACTCGAAATCCGATTAACTACCACCTTTACTGCAGCCAATACATTACTATCAAATGCTGTGCTCATTTCTGCTACCTGTAGGCAATAACGTGCAGTTTTGAAATTATGCACTTATGAAAAGTTGTACTATACATATCGGTCAGTTTAAATGCTCCAGCACCAAATGTTCTCATAATTAACGAAAGACCCCAACAAACGCCTCTAATGTAAGCTTACCGGAGCACCTTAGCTATAAGGAAGTGCTTCTGTTTGACCCGAATAACTTTTTGGAGTTGTGTCGCTGATGCCCGGAGCAGTTCGTCCTTGTTTGGAATGTGGCACGTCACGGCCTCCTTATTACGCACAGTTATTTCACGCGATTCACTTGCATGCAGTTTACGGAGTTAGTTGTAAATGAATGTGGATTTCTACTAACAACCTTTTTATTCAATCTAACGTTGTTACTTTCGTAGACTATCACGGAATTTGACTTCGATAGCGAAATTAAGCAATTTATGTTGCATAGTTTTCATTGGTTGAGTTTATTCAACCAGTACTGTTCATAGTTGCTGCACATCCGGTTGGAAGAACTTTGTCTGTTGTCATACTTGGCATTTATATGTATTAAAACGTATTATCGATTTAAATGCTACAATGACAGCCTAAAATGTCAGTTTTGTCCTATTTTGTTCATTGGTATTAAATAAACATAAAGTTAAGATATTTATACAGAAAAATGTGCATATCTTATTGCTTGTGAACAGAAGGCCACCAAATCGATTCCCACCAGGATCACAAAATCACTAGAACAAATTTACTGTATTTATACGAATTTAATCCACCATCGAATGTAAACCGCCACAGGTGGCCCAGGTCGTTAAGGCGCGGAGTCGTGAGCGATAGATCTGGGGTTCAATTCCCACTAGAATCGTCCTCCTTGGCTGAGGTTTTTTTCCAGGTTTTCTTCAGTTCTCTTAAATGCCTGTAATGCCTCCTTCCTTTAAAAAAAAGAAAAAGTAATCCTTACTCAATTTATTATTTCATTTCAACTCATGTATCATCAGTGTCACCGCTTATGATGCCTCAGTAGTCAAAAGGGGCATTTAAAGCTATTTAATAATAATAATAATAATAATAATAATAATAATAATAATAATAATAATAATAATAATAATACAATGTAATGCGCACCCCAAATTTGAAACTTAGAATCATAAAAATTTTTTTTGACATGTTATTGAATGCCCTCAGAAATAAGCGCGTCCGCTTCATAAAATGACCAGGACATAGAATTTAGAAGTGGACTATTGTTACACCTTGGAGCACGTAGGACAAACTTTTACTTAATTTTACTTAAAGCTCTTGTTAATAAAATAGTAATTATATATGCAAAATTGAATGACTTGAATCCATAACTAAGCTGTTGTGAAAGTTATATACAGGTTTGCTTTCCCAAAATATCATTTTTTTCTGATGCATCAAATAAAAAGCCGTTTCAAAAAAAAAGATTTTTAACATCATTGCGGGGGGGGGACGTTGCTGAGGGATACTTTTTAGTATCTCCATTAATGTAGGAGATACCCTGCACATTTTATTCAAGAATACTCTCACCCTCCCCAAGAGCTATTCAGCAATGTATCACACTGTATTATTTTAGTCAAGAAAACAGATAGATATGGAAATATTTAATGCATGTCTTCTTTTATTTAATTGCACTACAGTGCATTTGTTTAACTAAATCATTTACCTTCTTCAATAATGTAATCGAATGAATCATTATCTACTACGTTACACTCTTCATAGATCAGCAACATTTCTACTTTCTCTTAGTATGTAAGCTAAAGTACGACAGTTTCAGGCGGGTTACTTACCCCTTACCCCAGGGTGCCGTTGTTTACATAAACAAAACCCAGAACTGTACCTACAATACTACATTGGGTAAGTAATTTGTACAACCAAAGCATTAAACTCTCTTCTTATAACTTAATGTCTCTTGGAGAGGTTAATGCATTCTTGAATAAAATGTACATGGTGTCATAAAAAAAAAAACGAAGATCCCCGTATCTCTTACATTAATGGAGATACAATATACCCCCAGCAAGAACTGTCCCGTGATATTAAAATACTTTTGGTTGAAATACTTTTTATTAGACACACCATAAAAAGATATTTATGGTGACCAAGATAAATGGGACACCCTGTGTATGCCTGTTTTCAGTATTATAGTGTATATTTCTATCTTTTAGAGTTTAACTTAGGCGCCAAATACCACGTTTCAGTATCAAAAAGTCCGCTGTCTATACATTAGCAAGGAAATATAAAATGATAATATTTGTTTAAAAAAATTGACTTCAGTACAACTTGCAGCATTTTCACGAGCAGTTTGTTCAAGAGGAAACAATGAAAGTATTAATTATGTTCATTTTTTTTTTTTAGCTATGCGGCCGTGTATGTACCAAAACTTACATAAAGGAACGTTTCTAGCTTTTGGATTGTGTAAAACAGGATTCACCATACATCAACAGCCCGAAACATGTTTCGCTTTCTGAACTTTCCAGTGCTGTAGTGGCACAAATTGATATACCGCCAGCAAGCGCATGCTCTGTGACATTTCTCTAGAAAAGACCTGTTGATCAAGTGCAAAAGTATTTACATTTTATAATTAATAATAACTTACATCATGCAATAAGGAGTGGACAGGGGAGGTAGATAAGCATCTCAGCTTATTTGTAGACAGAACACCCTTATGCCAGTTGAGTGCGGTTCCTCATCCCTCAAGAAGTACAAGCGCCTCGGGAATATTTCACATTTTCTCTGAAACGTCTGAAATTTTCCCCTGATTGAGAACAGCTGTTTCTAGGCCATATTCGCGAACCCCGTTTTATAGAGATCTGAGCTGAGCAAAATGAATATTATGTTCGAAAATTAATTACAATAATGTTTTATGAATACCGCGCAATTTATGGGCATGTCCATTCGTAGGGAATGGACTGATACTAGTACGCAGACGCTAGATGGCGGTTGTATGCAGAGTGTTTAACAAAAGGACAGTGTCCGTTTGATGTCAAGTACAGAAGTACATCCACAAGATGTAAATTGACTATCATCGACAAAGATACTTATAGAAGGAAGGCGTCAAAAGTACAGATTTTCATAGACTGGGATCTGTGGTCAAGAAGACTGTTTAGAGCTGGGACAATGGGCTAGCCAGCGGCAGTGAGTACTGGTCATCTGTCAACATTGAGGTTGTGTCTGCATTGTTGGGGCTAATAGACGCATAACCTTTGATGAAATGGAATACCAGTCAGGTATCGGCCGTGCAACCTCTGTACTATTATTCACGACTATTTGAATATAAAATATTGTGCGCACATGGGTTTCAAGGACAAAAGTGTTGGAGTCTGTCACCGACTACTGGAAACGCATAATGAATATCCGGATTTTTCTTTTTGGGGAAGCTGATAACTGATCACTACCACACATCCGAAAATAAAGTCCAATCCATGCATTGGAAACACAGGGAGTTTCCGGTCCAAGACATTTCGTCCTGCTCCTCTGCGGGCAAGCAGATTATCGCCGTCCTTTGGAACGCTTCAGACATACTGCCGATGAACTGGCTTCCTCAAGGAACGACTGTCAACAGCGAGGTACCGCCACGGGTGACCAAGGTCGTTAAGGCGCGGACTGGTGAGCTGGAGGTCTGGGGTTCGATTACCACCAGGACCTTCCTTCCTGGCAGGTTTTTTTTTTCAGTCCTCATAAATGGCAAATGCCGGGGAGGCACCTCTGAACTTAGGCCTGGACCGCTTCCTTCCTTTACAAAAAAAAAATCTTTCCCAGTTTATCAGTTGATGTGCGTCGGTCATGGTGGTGTAGTGGTAACCATACTTGTCTTCTAAACCCAAAATCGCGGGTTCAATCCCGGCCAGAATCGATGGATTTTTTCGGATGTAAAAATCCTAAGTATGGCTTCCTTCGGAAGGGAAGTAAAGCTGAGGGTCCCGTGTCGTACATTTACGGCACGATAAAGCACCTAAAGCCTGAAACAAGAGACCTCTGAGCGAAATTTGTCGGCCGTTTCAATCCCTGAATTGAATGGGACGCTGATGACCTCGGATGTTAAAGAGCGTCCGTAAATTAACCAAATCAAGAACGCATGTGGTGCCTCAGTAGTAAACATTGGATTTAAACACCATTCAACAATCAACAGCAAGGTATACTGCAAGACCCTTAAACGTATGCAGGGAAGTGGTCGATAGGAGTGTCCCCTACACCTGCAACACTACGGTCACATAGTTGACATCGCTAAGGTTTATTGTTGTGCCACACCCACTATATTCACCATATCTTGCCCCCTTCTGATTATGTCTTATTAAACAAAATGGAGTCGCTGCAAGGTAATAAATTCGGCAAAACGTGAAAATTCAGGCAGCTATCTATGGGTGGCGGTGCATTAATCCCAAGCAATAATTTTGCGTCGCCATAAGAATTTGCATTTGTGAATTGACGTTGGTATATATTGAGAGATTCGTTGCATAATAAATCAGGTACAACAATTAGCATTGTTATTTAAGTTACTTAAACAGACCTACCTTATGGTTTTCCTTAAACATGACCAACAATGATTAAAAAATTGGAACTATGTACGTACAAATAATTATACATTTATTTCATATTTAAATCATTAAACTGGAATTTAAATATGCAAGTAAATAATGCTTAAACTTTATTTTTGAATTTATTTTTAAATAAGCTTTTGAAGATAAAGGTGTCTGGCAGAAATATATGAATCACTGGTATGAATTTATTCGCTAACGTTGGGAATTCCCTCTTTTAACTTATCCGAAAATAAATTTATACCAAAGATTTACAGCAATTTTATAGTTTGAAAAATAGTCTCCAAAAGCAATAATTATAACGAAAGCTATACAAAATACTCAACTATTTAATATTATTAATTTATAAGAAACTAAGTAAACCACACCCTATCATTAAAGATCTAACACGTCTCATTTAAAATAATTGGGAAAACATGCCTAATCTATAGCTCAATATTCCAGGTTTAAATTGTATTAACATTATTACAATAAAAAACGAAAAACCACCATTAGAAATTAAGACTGGCGAAGCTATTTGCAAAGTTTTCGGTAATCACACCACGTGTGGACGTGGTCATTAGTCATTAAGGCGCGGACTCGTGGGCAGGAAGTCTGGGGTTCGATTCTCGCCAGCATCGTCTTCCCTGATTGAGGTTTTTTCCTCAGTCATAAATGACAGGGGAGGTACCCTAAACTTAGACATGAAACTCTTCCTTCCTTAAAAATAGGTGCGTTCTCAGTTATATCATTTCATCTCATATATCATCAGTGCTCATCGCCTGTGATGCCACAGTAGTAAAAACGGGCGTTAAACCCTATTAAAAAAATTTAGAAAACGCAGTTCTAGATCATGGACTGCAGCTGAATCAAGTGAAAGGTTTACGTGAACAGTATTAGGCTGTTAGAGCTACTGCCTAAAGTAAAGAAAACGAAAATGTACAGAAACACGTTTTATTTCTTAACTTCGCCAGTGTAGCGTTGAAAACAAGTTGGGGGCTCAAGGTACTGAGAGATGGCAGAGAAACAGCACTCCGCGAACATGTCCTTGGTAAAGGTGAAAGTTAAGTGTTTTAGTCGGCCTTTGATTGCCTTATTAAATATGTTAACCGGGTTATAACATTTTAAACTGGCTTCTAGGCCAGTTAATATATAAAGTTTTCGTCTATATATTTACTTCTGTATTCTGGAACGCTACAAATTACAAAAACGTATACAACAAAAGTATGAATTTATTTATTCAATCTGCAGTTGGGTTACACGCAGTGGCAGTAGAGAAACAATGAAATTACAATAATTACATCGTGTACTTACAATTGTACATGCCAATATAATTAAATAACATGTTAACCTATTTATTTATAATTCAACCTAATTAATTGAGCATCTCCCTGGTCTAGTGGCTAATGTTGCTGACTGCTGGCCGGTTTCTGAGTTGTGAGATCTGGAATGGATCCACACTGCCTCGTGAAGGTAATTGGGGAGCTGCCTGATGGAAAGGTAACGTTCTTCGAAGCGCGTAATAGGCACTTACATACTGACATCTTTTGGTGCATCAGTCACGCCTCCTTTCATGAATGAAACAAACCGCAGTGGAGAAATTCGAGCGCATTTCCAATGAACAGCCATAACGCACGGAAATAAGCAATTGTACCCAAAAATTAACTTTTTAGAATTGAAACATTTTCTATACTTGACACTAGATTGGCAGGAGATGTATAATTTTCTTACCACTTCTTTCAAAGTTTTTGTATGTGTATGGTATATAACAGTTCAAGACCTTTGGCATAACTGAGGAAGAAAAACTAGCACATAAATTACACGGTGAAAGCACCGAGTAGCACACGAGCGCGCTACAACTCGCTGGCAAAACCTCCCTTAAACTAACAAGTTGCTACCTGCATATGCATTATACGGCCTTGACGATTGACTTTCCAATTACGCAGCCGCATTCTGTCGGCCTTGAAACTGAAATAATCTCACTGCTGTTTCTTTAAGGCATATGCCTTTAATCACATTGCAAAAGGATAACTTATTCTAATTTAAACATCCAGGAGATTTGTCATGAACAATCTAATGTCTAGATATGGGTATTTTTCCTTTAATAACGAGTTACCTATTTCACATGCATTTTCTGCAGCTGCGACAAACAAACAAATGCGTAAAAACTGCAGTTTCGGAATCACTCAGGCTGCACCTTCATCTGCTTGAGAAATCTCATTACGTGCTATAGAACGTTAAAGGTCATAACAGTGGCGTGTGCGATTTCTTTCAAGCCTCTAGCTATAGCTCACGCTATGATTGGTAGGAGGTGCAGCCCTTTAAGAGCTATTTCTCTGTTTTACCCGTGCTCTATATGCAACTACTTCGTCATATAGAATATGCGGGTTAGTCTAAATTCAGGCGTCATTGCGAATTTATTACGTTTTTATCAGAGGACCACCCTGGATTTCGAAAAAATCGCTGATGCACTTATTGTGTGTTCACCCAATAGAGAAACAATGAGGATTTAACTTGTTCGCTTATTTAGCTTTCATGGACTTTGTGAAAGGTCAAAGTACGAAAAAAAAAAATAGATTAAATTTTGACTGTAATCAGCAAAGAAAATATTGAATTGAATCCTAAAGTTATACGAGGATACCCCTAAAGCCGATCAAATATGGTGCAAACTTCAATACATCAATATTATGACTCAGATATAACAAATACTTTAACTTTTTTTTTTATGGTGTTTAACGCCCGTTTTTACTACTTCGATACATCAATACTATGACTCATATAACAACCACTTTAACGGTTTTTGTGGTGTTTAACACCCGTTTTTACTACTGAGGCACCACAGGCAGCGGACATTGATGATACACGAGATGAAATGAAATATTGCGAAAAGATTTTTTTTAAGGAAGGACACATTCCAGGCCTACGTTTAGGGTATCTTCCTGGTTTTTGCCATTTATGAGGACTGAGGCAAACCTGGAAAAAACCCAGTTAGGGAGGACGCTTCTGGTGGGATTCAAACCCAGACCTCTAGCTCACGAGTCGGCGCCTTAACGACCTTGGCCACCCGTGGGGATATACCTTAACGTGGAATAAATAGACCATAATGTTGAAGACTTCATACATTCGATTTCTCCAGAAAATACGCCAACATATTCTCACTAATTGTTCACGTTTTCGCTCATATCGGTTTTTTTTTTTTTTTTTTTTTTTTTTTTTTTTTTTTTTTTTAAGATTTTGCAAGCAGTAAATCATTTCTTAAACTAGTTGCCGCTTCAATCACTTCGGGTGGAGTTCCTTCAACATGTTTTATCAGTTTCGTTAGATTCCATTATATTTAATTTAACCTTCATATCATCGAGCTATAGAATCATATGAACAAATAATAATCGATTCGATATTTACTGGATTCCGTTATTTTTAATTTACAAATTAATATATTAAAATATACTTGAAATAGATTACGTTACGATATGGTATTATAAAAATAGTATGTAACATACGTGTTGAAAGGTCCATTGCGATCCTCGCTTGAAATGCAGCTCGAGGTTTACCTAATCACACTTGGATGTGCAATGCATGCCTTTCGACACTTAAAATATACTATTGAAGCATGTATACTGAGAACTCAAAAATAGTACTATCGACTTTTTCTACTTCCGATCTAACCAGAAGTAGCCCCAACTATCTTATTTGAAATTGAATAACCAACATTTTTACATTTTTGAATAATGTTCATTAAGAGCATTTCAAAAAGTGCCCACAGTATATATGCTTCTATACTAATTTATTGTTTCCAAATAAAAGAAAACAAAAAAATTGTAATGAATAATAAAAGGCTTCTTTTGTTTAATGTGTTTTATCAGTAATAACATTAATATTGTCCTTTGTTTATATCCAGAGAGTCGTGTTTATTGATACAGAAACATCTTATTTAAGGAATGAAATCTCACATCTGTTGTGTTAATACTGTGCGAAATATCGTCCAGATATTTTGGCGAAAGGAACGAGAGATTTTGATTGCACAAGTGTGTAGCATCTTTGGATAGTTCGATGTTGTCATACACTCACTCATTAGTACAGCGTAATGCGATGCATACCTTGTACGGCCTGGGGGAAAGTTATACTCGGATCAGGAACAATATGCAAGGCTCAAACTGTGGTAAACGTTCGCTCGGCATGTAGGTCGCTAATACCGGTTTGCAAATAAGAACAATAATCACCTGTTGCTGATCTCTGTTAGGTCTTGTCGCATAGTTCTTGGTTGGTTGACATTTATTTACTTAGACGAAACTTGTACACTGTGTCGACACCAATTAAATGATGCATATAACGAGCTTACGTAAAGACAGGAATATAGTGACATGCGCTTTGTAAATTGAATAGTTGAGTTTTTACTTAAATTGCTGCAAAGTTTACGAACAATCTGACAATGGAAGTAATCTGCATCTGTATGATATGAAATTTGGGCGCAGGGCCACAGATATACAGTTTGTTTCGAAACGGCCCAGAACGAAAATAACAGAATACGGCTTATATTTCCACTCATCGGTGGAAGAAATTGTTCACTGTACGGAGAAGAGAAAGCAAAAGCTCGAGGTATATTCTGGCAGAATGCAGGGAAGCAGAGCTTTTAAAGAATGAGAATTTACCACCACAATTTTTGATTTCCAACAGAAATCTTAACACCTGCCGGGAAGGTTGGCGCATGAGAGATACACACACAAATCGGAAATAATTTTAACGACACCCGACCAAGAATGTTAATGGCTGTAGAAAAGAGAGGAGAGTTGGGGAAGTGGGTGAGTACATTGAAGGGGGCTTCATTTTTTATATATAGAAAACGTATGGTGCTAGTATATGGACGTATTTTTATAAATGTATGGATATTTTGATTGATACAATGATGGTATTAGAATGTACTGCCGTAAGGTTTATGCGACAGTTAATACTTGTGTGTACTTTAAAACCGCTACATTAACCACTACTATATTTCTACTAGTCGGAAACTGTATGTCGCAAAATAGAAACACACAAATATTTAACGTATAAAATGGCACATTTTTGTAATTAGGTAGCCAAGAAGTTTCTAATATTGCACTCGAACTATGGGCCAATTATTCTATGTTAAGAAGTGTCACTTCCGTGAAAAGAAACTTGGCTATTAGTAAATAGACTAATTTAACTGTATTGTGTCTTTTGTTAATTGTGACATGAGTGAGTGTTTAGGTCGTTCCCTTTGCTTACGTGCTAATTTTCACGAGTGTTCAGTCAGAATGAAGATTATCCACATGTAGCATACAATGTTTTATGCAATTTTAGCACTGAAATATTTTGTGAAGTATTAAATATTTGCAAAATGTGATGTTGTGACGTATTATATTGCATGGTTTCTTAGTACTCGTTTCTATGACGATGTTATTTTGTTTTGGTTTTGAAGAATTCAAATGGATGTTAATTATGCAATGTTAAATATTGAAAATTCCGATATCATCCCAGAAGAAATTATAAAGGAAGCAGAGGTAGTTGAGAATTTGTTAACTGCTCAAAAATCTAAAAGGAACATGACAAGTTTTGTACATGGAGAAAAGAGAAACATGTTAGTTCAGAAATGAAAAAATCTTGTTTGTTAAATATATAATATAACGTTTATTGATATGGTAAGCAATTTAACATTTAGATTCTTATATTAATTTTCCAGTCGAAGATTTGTATGCCTTCGATGTTCTGTGTGTATTCAAAAGTTAAATGTATGGTGAAAGTGAAATATATGCGTTTCATATTTTGGTAAGGTTTTAGATTTCTTGAAATGTTCAGTGGGATACAAGGCGAAAAACAAATGTGCTCTCTAGATACAAAATTGATAGATTTATGATAGAAGAACTTGATGATAGGAATGCGATGAATGTTCAGGTTGAAAGCCGTATTATAGTGGTTCATATTCGAGACAGGAACATTTAATTTTATTTTTTTCAATGTTTCCAGGATAATGGAAGTTAGTTTATGATGATTAATAACATGCATTGTAGTTTCAAAAAAAAATGTATAATAAAGTGACTTGTGTTTGAATGTTGGTAAGCTTGTTAGGGCGAAGATTTTATCTTTTTCATACAGGTACTTTGAAGTTGTGAAGGCGGTGATGACTTCATGGAATACTAGTAGCTAGGTTACCTTTCCTTGCTCCAGTGTCAGAATTAGGCTAATTGTTGGCTATTTATAGCGTCATAAAAGCGTGTTTTAATGCTAGGATTACATAAATGAGCTGTTTTGAATGTGTATTTTAGTTCATTAAAGCTGTCAGTATGATAAGATGATTACTGCAATAAGTACATTAATGAATATAAGCGCACTTACACGTAGAAGGTAATGCAGGCTGCAAGCCGGCCGCTGCCGTTCGGGACTGCAGCCCAGCAGATAACCTTCATTTCTTATGGAAGCGCTGTTATTAAGAAGTAATATAGCTTTTCATGTTCTATTGCTTTTTTTGTTAAACTTAAACTGAACCAACCGAGCAGTAGTAAAGTAGTGTTTAATGCCCGTTTTTACTACTGAGGCACCACAGGCGGTGGACACTGGTGATACGTGAAATGAAATGATAAATTGGGGAGGAATTTTTTTATTAAGCAAGGAAGCATTTCAGGTCTAAGTTTAGGGTATCTCCCCGGCATTTTCCAGTTATGAGGACTGAGGAAATCCTGGAAAAACCCCAGTCTGGAAGGACGGTCCTGGTGGGATTCGAACCCCAGACCTCCCGCTCACGAGTCCGCGCCCTAACGACTTAGGCCACGTGTGGTGGTGAACTAACAAAAAAATAACGTTTATTCGGTTAAGAAGTGTGTAGAAAAATTATGAAGAGGGGGGGGTAACAAGCTAGAAATTGTTGTTTTGGAATAATATTTTTTTACTTTCTGTTATTTTTTGTTAAACTTAAACTAACCTAACCAATGAAAAAATAATATTTATTCGATTAATAATAGTGTAGAAAAATTATGAAAATTAAAAAAACTATCTAAGATTTATTGTGACAGGAGAAGAAATTACAATTGGGGGGGGGGGGACATCCCCGGTAAATCGAACCCGCTAACTTTACATCAGAGGCACGAGTCTCTAATCTACTGAGCTAAGGCTTCATTCTCAGAATGGAAATTATTCACTTAAAGTAATGGCTAGTACTAAAATCGTAACCGGTAGACAGTCTTCGCTACCGTTCGGCACTGCAGCCTGCATTGCCTTCTCCGTGTAAAGACAAATGAATGAACGAACTGACATGCTGAAATGCTGATGGTTAAGTAGGCGTGTAGTAGATGATCACGAACAATTGTCATGTTCATTAGTGAGGAGACATGGGACTTACCCTTACAAACTTTTTTTTTTTAATTTTAGTTCTGCAGAAAGAATGGCGTGTCACTTCCACAACTTATGCCGACCTCTTACGCGATTTCCAGTACACTTCGGTGCCGATTACGTTCTAAAAGATCACAAACGACCTGAACGTTGCTCTAAGTGACTGCTGAGATTCCTATTGTGCCAGTCAAACACTTGGGTTCATTCGGTCAGTTTGACTCCACGGACACTGGAGATAAAACTACCTATGCCGATGGATCGATCCCCTCCATACATCCGTGCCTAACTTAAGTCCGGTTTAAACTTGAAATATCCCGCACTATATTTGCGGCCGCACCTCATTGCAGCAGAGGTTTGGTACATGCATAGTGACTGGTTTAATCCACTACAGTTTTCCACATTCTGTATAAGCTGTTACTTAAGAGAAGTACTGTTAAAAGTTTGATAAAATGCATCGAAGTGAAAGTTACTCAATAAAAAAATGACTTTATTGCTTTATGACAATGCCCGGCCACAAATCAGAACCTCAAAAAATTGAATATTCGTATTCGCCTGACTTTCCACCGTAACAGTTTGAAGTTTTCTGTTGATAAAAAAAGTGCATTTAGCGCATCGTCGTTTCCAAAACACGATTTTCATCCTAAAGGCACACACAATTCCTGATATCTGGCAAAAAAAAAAAAAAAATTGTGTCACTAGTCCCTTTAATTATGTAGATGAATTGATATTTATAAAATAGTTTCTAACACAATTTACAATTTGCATAAGCTCAGAAGAAATGAAAGCTAAAGGAATTCCCATGGACTGAAATGGAAGTATGTTCTAGATAACTAGGTTGCTAAAAATGGATTCATTAGGAGTGAATTTTCAAAATTCCACATTTTTTATGGACTTTTAAAAGTTTTACTGCCATTACATTGCTGTTAAGTTAATATGTATAACAAATTTCATTCAAATTGGATAAATATTTGTGGGCTATAAATTATTTCATACCTTTTATTATGCAAATATGTCCCATAATCAAAATGTCCCATGCGATTCATGAGTTTAGAAAATTGTTTGGTATTTTTGCAATTGGAGCTTTGAACCCCATGCAAAAAGTGTACATAATATTTAAATAAATTTTATCAGTGAATTATGGCAAATTTTTAAATATATAAACAAATTAATCTTTAGAATTAAATTTTTTTTATAGAAAATATGTTTTTTGTCCTATATAATGTTACATTCTGGTAAATTTTAATTGAATTTAAACAAAAATGTGACGTATGGAACATTTTGAAACGCGTAGGACATTTTGAATGTGGGGAAATGAAGTTTTAAGAAAAGTGATGTTTCATAAAAACGAATGTTGGGAAACTGTAATTTAAAAGGACACGCCAAACTCTTTAAATGGCTGTAGAGTTCGAAGGGGAGGAGGGGCATGCAATTGTTGACTTTCTATGGATGCCCAAAGGTTCCGAGGAACCATTTGCATATATATACATACATCCCTTAGAACCTTGTATATATACATATACAAATACCGATTTTGGCCAAAAACTCACTCTCAGTGTTCCTTAATTGCACGTAATTACAAGCACAATTTGCAAATGTACTTTCATAAGCGATAAAGGTCGCTTGTAATTTTGTGAAAGGAGCTGGTAGACTTGTTTTAAGTACAAGTAACACGAGACGAGAAAATGCCGCTAATATATACGTACAAGCGTTTCCTCTGCTATTTTACGCAAATGTTCAACTTTTCAGGTGCATGCCTCATATGTACTTCATTCGCCATAAGTTTTACAGCGCATAAACTTTCACTTAACAAGTTGGCGTAAGACCTATTCTCCCTCCAGCATCCGCAACAATTAGCACAACTTGTAACAGGCCGAGTGGGGAGTGACAAATTATCTCCACTTGCTGCTTCCTCTTTTGTTTGCGTTCAAGGAAGTGGTTTGTGTTACTTTGCTTCCGGAGATTCAATGTTTCAGCTTTTCGCGTTATATGCTCAGATATTTTTTTGTTTTGTCTACATCTGAATTCTGAAAATGCTTTCTTTTGAAGTCTTCAATATGAGACCAGTTTTTCACGCAGAATACAGAACTGATTTTTTAAGTTTTTCTCCAGGACATTCGGTATTTTGCAAAATAAAACAAATTTAACTATCTCACGTTCATTTCTATCGAATCTGGATATCCGGCTCCAGGTATTAACCTTGTTGCTCACTGTTTAGGGCCTCGAAAAAAAATTGTCGATATTTTTACTTTAGAATTACTAGCGAATGGGAAATTTTAACGTCGGACCTCTATAAAGAAATGTAACAACAAGGGTCTGTCCGTACGTTAATAGACAAGACTGCCAGAATCTCTATTTAAACTACTTGACACACTGACTCACCACGCTTCAAAGTATTAACATCCGTACCATTATAGTCGGTTTTCAGAAGTTAAATTATACGTTTGGGCTTCAACTATGCATTTGAAATTAACACTGTTCTATGGCAAGGTGTTTAATTTGGAACAGTTTCCGAGACGTAAATACAGACCTATGATGGAATCCAGGCAATCTTTTGTGCCAAGAGTAATCTTAAACTGAAGGATTGGTACGCCCGCTCCCTAAGTTGACCTTGAAAATGATGCATGCGTGAATCATTGTTTTTTGCTATTCGTATATCGATATGGTCACGCCAATCGATAGTTTCGTCGAAATCCTAACACCTGACTTATAAGATGTAGGCTGGTACATCATGAATCGTTCCGGCTTTATGAACGTTAATATTGTGCTATCCATCG
The DNA here is from genome assembly GCA_030762175.1 of Metallyticus violacea. Classification (NCBI taxonomy): domain Eukaryota; kingdom Metazoa; phylum Arthropoda; class Insecta; order Mantodea; family Metallyticidae; genus Metallyticus; species Metallyticus violacea. The sequence goes on from CM060834.1 coordinate 20,559,777, forward strand.
TTTCCTTTGTTTGTATCTGTAGTATAAAATCTTGTCATTGTCCATTCTTTCAATACGTTTAATGCAGTTACTTTGATACGTTTACTGTCATTTAATGTTTGAACTAATTTATAAATATATATTGTTTGTTCTTAAATCGATAAATGTGTAGCGAATTAACGTTCGAAGTCGCAGCGCGCTGGTGCTCTAACACACAGCTACCGCGACCTCTCCGGCCCCAATCGCTAATTTCTATATGTTTAGTATTGACTTTAGCTTCTCCTGTGCAACCTTCAAATTCGCCCCAACTACAAGCCTTTTACAGCCCCATATGGGCCTTAGCTGTCCTGTACCTCCATCACATATCATTGGTAGATTTTTGATTTGCTTTACTTATGGACGCTCTTTAACATCTCAGGTCATCAGCGTCTCATTTAATTCAGGGTGTGAAACGGCCGACAAATTTTGCTCAGAGGCATCTTTCAGGCTTGATGTTCTTTTTCGTGCCGTAAAAATTCATCGATTCTGACCGGAATTGAACCCGGGATCTTGGGTTTAGAAGGCAAGTATGGTTACCACTACATCACCAGGACCGAAATCAGTGGTAGAGGGCAGTATTGCAGGGGGGATGTGATCAGCACACCGCATCTGCCGATCGCTTTACTAGATCGAAGATCGCCCCTTCTCCATCAGGCAGCTTCCCAAATGTCCTCACGAGTCTGGGTGGACCCCGTTTCAGACCTCCCTAACTTAGAAAAACTCCGGTTGGTACCGGGAATCAAACCCCGGGCCTCCTGGCCCGCAGTCAGCAACGCTAACCACTAGACCCAAATCGCCCCCAATCGTGTAATATTCAGGTTATGTCGTGTAATATTCCCAAAGTGTGATTCCCAAATCTCCTGAGTTTCGCCAAAATATTTCCTTAATGTTTTACTGTAAAATTATTATTATTATTATTATTATTATTATTATTATTATTATCATCATCATCATCATTATTATTTACACCTAAAATTTCGAACTGTACATAACGTGGATTATCAGTAGTAAAAACGGGCGTTAAACCCAGTTCCAGACCCGGGAATCAAACCCGGGCCTTCCGGTCCGCAGTCAGCAATGCCACCCACTAGATCAAGGAGGTGGACCAAATTTGCCTCCAATCCTGTAATATTCGATTAATTCAGTTTCCCAAAGTGTGATCCACAAAGCCCTTTAGGTTCGCCAACATATTTTCCTTAATGTTGGATGCTTTAATTTTATTGAAAAATTATTTTATTATTATTATTATTATTATTATAATAATGATCAGTAAATTTTATTGATATTATCACTGATATAAATTGTAAATTATTCTTCTTCTCTCTTGTTGCAAAGCTTTCTATGCCAAAATCCTGGGGTGTTTTCTTCCAGCGTACTCCTAAGTTAAAACTTGCCTTGGCATCAACGGGCAAGTATCAAATTCAATTAATTAAAATATTTTCCCTGAGATATGGTGCAAACTTAAGCTTGCATTGAATTTTGTCACTACATAAAATATTGCAATAATATCAGAAAGTAATTCTCGGTGTCCAGTTTAAATGAAAACGCATGGAATATAAAAATATAATTTAAAATATAGAAAAATATGTTAATTCATTTTCTACATACGTATTCAATTTCGGGTTTAATGTTTTAAATGCAAAATTAATGTATCATTACAAGGGTGTCATTAAGTTATACATTGATGTGGGGTACTACATGTTTGAATGTTTTTTTTTAAAAAAAAATATTGTTTAACGTCCGTTTTTACTCTGAGGCATCAACAAACGGTAGACACTGATAATACATGAGATGAAATGATATATTGGGAGAGGGTTTTTTTTTAAAGGAAACGTTCCAGGGTTAGGTTTAGGGAACCTCCCCGGCTTTGTCATTTATGAGAACAGAGGAAATCCTGGAAGAAACCTCAGTCAGGAGGACGGCCCTGGTGAGAATCGAACATCAGACCTCCCACTCCCGCCTTAAGGACCTGGGCCACCTGTGGGGGTGTGTTTGAATAAGGCAGCTGAAGCTATTGTCACTAAATAACATTATTACTATGGTGGCCAATGGTGACATTTATCACGAGACAATCGATGTTTACAATAGCGAAACAGCTTGTGCAAGATGTGGTGCCTCTGATTGAATGTACAGCCCTCGAGCAGCGCAATTTTTTTACGATTTCTGTATGCAAAGACATGGATTCAAAGAATATCCATAAATAAATACTTCGCATCTACAGTGAGAAGTGTTTCTCGTCAAGTTGTTTACCTGTGGGTGCAGAAGTTCTGTGAAGGAGAAGAAGAACACCGTGTCAACTAAAGAGGAGATTGCCAGAAAGGTCAATTTCCAATAATTGAAGAACTTAATCGGAGCAAACATAAGGGTAATGTTTGACACTATAACCGCTGCTCACTCCATGCATCACGGTTTAAATTTTCACAGAGTCTGCGCACGATTGGTACTCCACAATACAATGCAAAGAATGGTTCAGAAATTACAGCATCTAAATTACTACCACGATGGACACGATATGCTAGCCCGAATGGTCAAAGGTCTTGGGTTCGCCATTACCAGTGCAAGTGGAAACATCTTGCGTTGTCTGCGTGGGGGGGGGGGAGTTTAAAGTGACACCATCCGCCGGGAAATGATGCTCATAGTCCTTTGGGATCTCAAAGGCCGCATTCCAGCCTCAAGAGCAAACCGTAAATGCCAACCCCTACTCCTCGTGAAACATCATAAGATTATTTAACGCAGATTTCTCACCAAAGGCGTGTTTCCTTTGCAATGACAATGCACGTTCTCATACTGCCAAAAATATAAGCGAGACGCTGCGATGTTTCAAATGTGACATCCTCGAGCATCCTCTATATAGCCCCGACCTTCCTCCAAGCCATTTCCATTTGTCTGCTATCATCTTTCGGGCGAACACTGCGGACGATAGAGCTGTAGAAAGGAAAGTCACAGCCTGTTTCCGACAGCAGCCCAAGGAAATCAGGGGCTTGTGAAACGATGGGACAAGCGCCACAATGTACAGGAAGATTATGCTGAGAAATAAAAGCATTTTCAAATAAGTACTCTTAGTTTTAAGTTCTTTAGCTTACTTTATAACTTAACCTCGTAATTGTTTCATTATTTTAAGCCGTGTTGCATCAATTTAGGAGGGAAACCCTAAAGCAAGTCTAAATACCGCAACCACAGCCTTTTAAGGCTAATTTAAGGTTGTTAAATGTTTTGAATATTAATATAATAAGGGATTCGCTTATCTCGGATTTTAATGAAGGAAGTTTGAGAGTCCAGAAAGTTTAGGAAACACTTGCTTTATACAAATAACAGTGCACCACACCTTTCATAGGAAATAGCTTACAAATATATTACTCTTCAGATGAAATAAGTCGATTTTCTCGGTCAACGCCAACAAAAGCTTCTTCTTTTAAGGATCCAAATACCCTCTACCTGGCAGACAGTATTCAGTTTTAAGTGACATGACATGGGCAATGAGTCAAATGGCAACCTCTTATTAATGTCACAATGACAAAAGACGGCATCTAAGCAATTTATGCAAATCGTTCTGGCCTTGCTTGTTGTTGTATATGAACAATCGTCAATCAAATGTTTTGGGTTAGGGTCCTAGGTTTGAACATCAGGGTCATTGCCACTTACACGTGTGGGCGGGGCAGCACAGCTTTCCGTGACTGGCAACTTCTTACGTTTATCGAGCACTCCCATGCAGTGCTAAACGAAAGATGTGTGCGATTGCATTAAGTAATTTTTTGTTCTTTTATTGCTGTTTACTTTCATAATCCAATATACGTTCGATTGTTCATATGGCCCCCGTTTAGCACTAGAACATTGAGCTTCGAGTACCCCCTAAAACGCCCGTTGGCGGTCAATTGACCACTACTACTTTATTATGCATTTCTAATAATTTTTCTCATTGAAAATTCTGGACTTTTTCCCTTATCGCCTTCTAGTCTACTGTGATGGTATGGAGGGCACGATTTTGCTTCTAAATTGCAAGCCAGGTTCGCATCCAGTTCGCATTTAGGTTTCGGAGTGAGTTTGTATATACTTGGTGTCTGCTCAGTGTCACACTTTAAGTGCTCCTCTGGCTCGGACCGATGAAATTTCTTACTTACCAGACGACTGCAGTGATTGCAATCAGACTCGATATGCTACTGTGATAAGTGGGAAGGAATTTGTAGATTCAGTTGATAATTGACGGATTGATGTCGATTTCCTCTTCTCCTGCTAATTATCGAATATCGCGTCAGTGGATTGCTAGAATTTTATGATCCTCTCAGGCCTGTGAGAGAGGACTAGGAATTATGCACAAGACGAACACTAATTGTATAGCTTGCAATAACACCATTTATTTATAATTAAGTAATTTTATCTTTCAAGGGCCGCCTTTAAGTTCAGAGAATATTGATGAGTGTTGGTCACTAACCCGATGGATTCTGGTCTATCACTGCCCGGTAATTGCACAAGTGTTTCACTGTACCACCGTTCTTCTCTTTGTACACTATTTTCGATATGGCTCCCTGTTAACGGTTTATGTATTTCTCCTCCAAAAACTCCCCGATCGACTGCCTTTTTACTCTTTATTGCTTCTGTTTTTCTCCTAGATTTATTTACGTAATGGTGGTTTCAATTTACGACACCCACAAGGTTCTGTTGCATCAATAGGTTCTTTACTGACCGGCCTGTCCTGGACTTTAACAAAAACTGACCCTTCTGTCCGTTCATACAATACCTAGGGACCTTAGAGACGACCCTTCTTATACAAAGCTTCTTACAAACACAAAAGATATATAGGATCATCTGGTTCTTTTGTCCCGTTCCCAAAACACACTTCCTGGTTTATGTCTAAAAGCTTTATAAACAAGTTGTTCTAACACTCAGGAAAGACGCAAAATGACTTAACTATTAATATACACGCATATAGCTTGTCAAATTGATTATTATAAGATTGATAATACATATAATTAATTAGGCTAATATCAATAATATAAACATGAAGGTTGAAGCCATTTTATACTGTCTCATGATATAGAGGAAACAATATGGCTTCTGATCTGCGAACCAGGTTCGAATCCAGCTTGAATCGAGCTTCTGGTTTCAGATATGTCTATGTCATGGTTTTTGCTCACGTATCAGTATGATTAGCGCTTTATGTCCCCAAACCCCTTTGCCTATTCATTTAAATTGTTGAAAATTCAATGATGTATTCATACATTTGACCATTCAGTTCTTTTGTTCATCTCCGGCTACATGTGTTTAGTAATAAAAAAAAAAATATACTATAGGAATTGGATTTGCTCTATGCTATGTAGTAAAATTATTTAAAAATAAGACATAAGTTATGCAAACACGGGTTATACTTATACAGAGAGCTGTTACATTGAAACATTTTCAAAGATATTGGTATGGCACTATTTGCAGAGTTTTTGATTATACAAGAATAACGTACAACATTTTTACATGTAAAACAACTGTCTTTGGTTTTGTTTTTCTTACATAAACCTATTTGACATGTTTTGCGTTTAGCGGCCTTAGGTGTCCCTTCGTCCCCTATAATCAGCTATGGATGATGGTGACAGTAGTCGATGAAAGCTACGTAAAAATGAAACGCTAAGGGAGAATTTACGCACGGATACAAGAGCTGATAAACAATGACTGATACACTACGCCACAATGAGTTTGAAACATGTTTGTTGCAGTGATCATTATTGTCGGTTACAACTAAGCAATGAAGTAAGAGACGTGGGTAATGAAGCAGTCAATTGACCGCTTCCGGGAACCAAAGGTACAATTGTTATTATTTTAAAAATTTACGCCTGAAATGCATCAAAAATATTGGTGGGCTAAATGTCATTGAAGCAAATTAAAAGTCACAAAACCACAGACCACTACTCACAAACAAATAAGTAAATAAAATAAAATAAAATAAAACGGTGAAAATATGAACATTGGAAAATCAAAGGCGGTCAACTGACCGACGTTGAGCGTTAAATTTTTCTCTGGTTTTATTTATTTACCATGACAAGAATTAAGACCATGGGGCCTTCTCTTCCACTCTACCAGGCAAAAAACCAGCAAAAATACAGAGTGCGATATACATAGTTATATAAAATACATAAAATGTCAAATTAATGATACATAATACATGTAAATATCACATATTTTTAACATAGTAAGAAAGTTGATGAACAACGTGTTAGAATTTCACTTGTTCTTCAATAATTATTCTCGAGTACAAAGAAGGAAGGAGGAGGAGAATAAGGGAGGAAAAAAAAAGGAGGAAAAAGAAGAAACGAGAGACTACCTATTGTGATCCTAGAGTTGTGGTGCCTTTGTAGTAAAAACAGGCGTTAAACACTATTAAAAAAAAAAAAAAAAAAAAAAAACCAGGCGGTGGATACTGATGATACATGAGATGAAATTATGTATTCGAAAAGGATTTTTTTAAAAAAAGGAAACGTTTCAGGCCTAAGTTTAGGGTACCTCCCCGGCATTTGCCATTTATGAGGACTGAAGAAAACCTGGAAAAAATCCCAGTCAGAGGGAACGGTCCTGGTGGGATTCGCACCCCAGACCTCCCGCTCACGAATCCGCGCCTTAACGACCTCGGCCACCCGTGGCAGTGTTTATGTTAATGACTTAGGTCTTGTACCCATATAGTAATACAGGATATAAACAGGTTTCGAGCGTCTGGAATCTGATTTTCTTAGTTACTGTTTGGTTTAACAATGTAAACTTAAGGTCCCAAAATGCTCTTCAGATTAATGAGATCCTTCTTTGTAATTCTTTTTCTATTTTATCGTGAAATGAACTCTTTTGTCCTATGTAATAAGGACTGATACATCTAATTGTATCGGAGTTTCAGGTCCTTTTGATGTTAACTGTGTCTACAGATAGTTCAGTAGGGCTCTGCATATTCCAGCATAGTTTGTAGTGCTCTCAGTGTTTTGGCTAATATTATCACATCATCGAGGCGTCATTGGTTACTAGACAGCAATTTATATTCGTTCCGAAATTATTATACAGTTCATTTTCTTACTGTATTGAAATGAATGAGCAGTCGTGTAAATTTATAAATTAAATGATTAACACGATGACTTTAAGATCCTCCTGTTAGAAAGGCGACACCCCGGTATACTGCAGCTTGCGTGCTTACCGCGGACATCATGCCAATGTTTCCTGCACAGCATTTCCGACAGGACTGCAACGCTTCGCTGGTTTGTGCACGGATAAGAGTGAGTGCGTGCGTGTTCTGTAAGGAGAGTTTAAGTCAAGTTAAATAAATAAACGCTGCTAGTTCAAAGACCTTCAGATGAACCAATATTCTTGAGATTTCAGCATACTGTAGGAGAGAATGCAATGGTACGGAAAATACATCGGTCAAGCTTTGCTAGGAAATGATAAAAAAAAAATCACCTTTTGAATTTTTAATGTTTTATTACTTCTAAACTTTATAATTTCATATTCTGTTTTAAGTTGTAGAAAAACAAACATGTTTATGAAGTAATGCGGCGCAAGTGGGCGTTAAAACGCCCCTTTTGTTGTTTCCTTGGGAAACTCATAATTTTGAAAGGCTTGTTTTGAAATTCGCAGACTTGGAGACTCGAAGAGTTTGGCAATGTTAATTGCTCTGCAAAGCAACTAAGGGCTGGCATACCAATCGCCATTAGAGGGAAAACAGCATTTCTTTGTTATAATTTGGTTTGCGCTTTTACACCATTATTCCACGCTTTCTTTGCAATTAGAAGGATATTATATCATAAACAACACCGTTTACTGCTTATTCTTTATGTATTATTCGTGCAAATGCCGTTGGTTAGTTCAAAATATTGTTCATTTGGTTTATTTACGGAAGCTCCTTAAAATCTCAGGTCATCAGGGTTCCATTCACCGCCACGGGTGGCCGAGGTCGTCAAGGCGCGGACTCATGAGCAGGAGGTGGGGTTCGGCTTTCGAATCCAGCTAGGACCGTCCTCCCTTACTGAGTTTAGGCAAATACCGGAGAGGTACCCTAAACTTAGGCCTGGAACGTTTTCTTCCTTAAAAAAAAAAGGATCTTTCCCAATATATAATTTAATTTCATGTATCACCAGTGTTTACCGCCTTTGCTGCCTCAGTAGTAAAAACGGGCGTTAAACACCATCCACAAAAAAATAAAAAAAAGTTCATATCAGATTGTATATGTGTGCAGTTGGTGGGTCTACTGTAGAAGCCCAAAGCACATAAATTATGTTCATTGCAAGCTAGTCATTTGTACACTGACAATATTTTTTTGCACCAACTCTGCATCAGTTTTACATAGAGGCCTGCATAGCTCAATTTGGTCGGTGTCCGAAAGACTGTTTTTATTTCTAAAAAGAAATTAGACATTTCGGTCACTTCAATATGGGATGTGATACAAGCCAAAAACTCAAAGAAAGTTTGACAGAAGTATTCAAGCTTGGTGTTGTAGGGAAGATGTCGGTTGAAGCAAAGTGAGAGGTCATTGCATCCAGGATAAAAGACGGTTCGTTGAAGGCTTAAACTGACCAAAACTAGAGTAGAGGGCAAGAAGGAAAAAACAGAGAGACCAATGTATGGTGCAGGGCCGTTCTAGGTCACCAGGATATTGGTAAAGCTCTGCTGGAGCTGGAGAGATGGCTAGCGATGTTTGCGGGGACTTTATCTGCCAAGTAAAACGTTACGCATTGCATCATCTATTCAAATACTTAAAAAAAACCAGTTCATCTCTTTGCGTTAACAAAAGCAGAATATTAATAGTGAACAGTTCGCCGTTATCAACACGTTTCTCTCACTAGCTATCTCTTCAGTACTTTGGTTCATATTTCAATTTTCAAATGGCCTGTTCTCCGATATTTTTTCCCAGCATTGTAATATTCAAATGTCTCTATGCGATGCAAATTTCCGCTAATTTTCTTCATACTTTCCGCATTGATAACCCATTATTATTGTTCCATTAAATATTTTATATGATACTTAAAACAAAAGTCGATGAAAAGTATAACATTAATGTTTGGAAATTGTGTCCTGCCAAATCAATAAGAATTTCGTAAAAAGCCCAATTGATATTTTTTTTGTATTAATTTTGTGATGCAGAATTAAATTTTGAGACAGAAATCACGAGAAGCATTTACAAAATTAGCGATTAAAATTTCAGTAAATTAATTTCTCAATAAGGTTGAAGAAGGTTCAAAATTGGCAGACAGTTTGTATGCTGGAGGTTCTGAAAGAAATGGGTTCATGTGCTAACCGTTGCGGTTACGTTACGTGACGAAACCACATCATTTCGCATACGTCAGGTTTTGCGGTTTTTTGAAAAGAGAAGATTAGCTTGCAAATGTATTGCTAAACTCCCAACACTGTGTTAAGGTGCTAAACTTTCCTTAACTACTTGCTTTACTTTGCATTCTGATAAGATGACAATGTAATACAACGGAATCTATTGAGGGGACTAAACGCACAATAATTATTGAGTATTTACGGTTGGAAGGGAAAAGTACAAATATAGCGGCATTCGCAAAATGACATTTATTTTCACTTTCTGCTTTTATTCACTTCCATAACTAACAGTTTTGTTATCATTTTTAGACAGATAAAGAAATTTTCCTTCTTAATGATGCTGTTAACTCACGGAATTCAGAATTTAACTGGAAAAATGATTCGTAGGCTTCAATTCAATAGGATGTAGGTATAGACTTTATTTCAAGTTCATCATTGACTCACATTTCTTCCAAAAATTTCATACCATTCTCCCTAGAATGAGGAGTTACAAGCTAGAAAGCAATCTGTATACACGCTGGGGCGAATCTAGAACAAAGGTACTCAGCAGAAATTAATCAGTTTTTGTAAGAGAGTCACACCCAATACGCTACTTAAAACAACAAATATTACATAACTTAGGTAGACTACTGCTATTTATTTGAAGTTTAAGATCGGATTCTACTACTCTTGCACAAGCTTGTCAATACCAACTGATTGATTTAAATCAGATGTCCTCAGCAAGTTTTCCAAGTTGTTATTGGAGAGACGAGACCTATGTTTACTCTTATGGGCTTTCTTGCTGAAAGTCATTTCACAAATTTACGTTGACCCAAAAAGACTCAGGTCCTGGTGGAGTACTGCCTCCTAAATCCAAGATCGCGAGTTCAATCCCGCCAGGATCGATGAATTTTTTCTGGCGTGAAAAGCCAAAGTATGGCTTCCTTCGGAAGGGAAGTAAAATCGTGGGTCCCGTGTTATAGATTTTCAGCACCAAAAAGAACCTCAAGCCCGAAAAAGAGGGCCTCGGAATTTCACGCCGTGAATTTAATGGGATGTTGATCTGAAATGTTAAAGAGAGACCATAAATAAACCAAATCAACAAATCCAAAAAGGCACACTTTATGTATATGACAGAAAATTTTCGAACTGTTTTTCTGGAGGTATATTTCAAAATTCTAAAAACTTAATTAGTTGTTTATTTCTCTTGAAAAATACCCTCTAATTCTGAATCGTGCTAGAGATCAATAAGCACAATTTCCATATTTTATAATCTCAGGTACAAAAATAGACAACCAAGTTTTTATCTTCTATCGTTACTGACCAGGGGTTTTCGACTAATCGGAATGGGCCTCAAAACTTTTGAAAATCATTAAATATCTCGGTGAAATTATGGCGAAGTACAATGAGCAAACCTATGATGGGTTTGGTGTCAATTTCTTCCTCTCAGTTTTCTTGAATTAGATGTTGAAGGTATGTGAAACAAGTAAAATCGTTATTACTCAGTTCTTCTAATTGCACTTGTCGGCTGTTTTTGCCTTGCATTCAAATTTGGATTTCATTCAGTATTCCTGTTATATCAGCAGGGAAGCAACCTTTTAACTAGAATGAATGAGTCTAGTTTACTTTATTCTGTATCTCATTCACATAAAAATAACTCTATTTGATGGCGAAAATTAAAAACCGGTTCCAAAACTCCCTCCTTACCTAACCTTCTTTTACCTCACTGTGATATATAACACCCCCATACTGGAAATTACGTTCTTGAAGAAATTCTGTGAATTGCCTGTGATTTAGTTCTCGTAATGTATGAAGTTAACAAAGTTAATTACTTTCTCCATCATAGACTTGAAAGATATATCAAATTTTGCAGAATATTTATCTTGACGTATATTGCAATTTTATGTTAATACTAGTCTGTATAGAAGTTAATTGATGCAAAGTATGTATTTATCGAAAAATATTTAACTGCTCAAATGTTAAGACATGACACAAGAATTCTTCCTTAATATCCCTATCTTATTAAAATATTTGACATATAAATGCAACTGAGAGGTGGAAATAATGTCTACGGACAAATCAAGAGCAAAGTTGAAATAGTCACATCCACCAATTGCTCCCAGAATGCAAAGCAGCATGTCTCCCGACATTTCGTTAACTCTAATAACACAAGCGTAATCAGAAAGTTGCAACTTTTGTATGCCACTTTTTATCTGATTTGTAGTTAAATATTTAGAAAATATTAGGCTAGAAAACGTCGGTCCTGGTGGTGTAGTGGTTACCATACTTGCCTCCTAAACCCAAGATCGCGGGTTCGAACCCGGCCAGGACCGATGGATTTTTCCGGGCGTAAAAATCCTAAGTAATGGCTTCCTTCGGAAGGGAAGTAAAGCCGTGGGTCCCGTGTCATACATTTACGGCACGAAAAAGAACCTCAAGCCTGAAGGAGAGGCCTCTGAGCAAAATTTGTCGGCCGTTTCACGCCCTGAGTTGAATGGGACGCTGATGACCTGAACTGTTAAAGCGCGTCCATAAATAAATCAATCAATAGGCTAGAAAACGTTCCTCAAAAATCTCTGGATATGTAAACGGTTTCATTTTACGTGGTAAGATTTCTGCTATTTAATACGTCATTTTATTTTAATTTACTGTGTACATCTTTTTTTTTTAGACAATTTCTCTGCTCTCAAATGAGAATATTTTGGACACTTGGTCAAAATTTTAATCGACGATATTGAAAAGCCTATAAAGAATAAAACATATATAACCCTGTACTAAACTTAGCACTGCCTCAATTTTTTTTAGGTATGAAAAAAAAAAGGCTCCCAATTTTTTTGACAGATTTTTCCTTCCTCTTCGAAATTTTTCCATTTTTCCTTTTGAAAAGAACACCAGCTATTATTAAACACTGCATTTCAAAAAAACTGTCACTATGAATAAACTGTTTAAACTGAAATAAACTAGCAATATATTGAATTCAGTCGCTTGCTCTTTGTTAGAATCTAAGAAAGACTCAATTTCATTGTTGCAGCTTTAGAGGACGATAAACAAATTAAAATGGTATGCCAAACAGTAATATACCTCAGTGTAAACAAGCGTGTCACTGCTAGGAAAGATACAGGTATATTCTAAAATTACTTTAAGAGTTACATTAAATGTTCTCGAGAGCTGCATGCGGCCCGCGGGCCACGCAATGGTGCCACTGCTCTAGAAGGTTGCCATTATGCAATATTTTCAAATTTTAATTTCCTATAACTATTGCTGGTGTGGGAAAAATCAAAAGCACAAGCACAAAGAAACAAACTATGGTACTTTGCATACATTCTTTAACGTAAATATAAATTTAAACGTCTACGATATTAATGTGCTGTTCTTTTGACTTGGTACAGCAATTTAGTAACCATACAGTAGATCGAAAGTAAGCGCAAATCATCTTCAAGCAGTACTAAAGGTCAATTGCAGGTAATGCTACTAAAGTTGCAAATTGCGATTTCTCGGTGATTTCAATGAATGATAAAGAAACGTGTTCACTAAAAGGTGTATCCTGGCTCCGAGAGATGGCGGCACTAGAGGCTGTCGAGAGTAAAATTGAAAGTGAGGAGAAAGATGAAGATAATTTTCGTTTGTTACCTTGGAAACAGTTAGACGTGATGCTGGAAAAGGAGCAAGCGAGAGAGTGGCCCACTTGCAAGAGCGCTGCTACGTCACAGTCATGACGTCACAACAATGGACCATGGTGGGTGAAATCGGCGCATGCGCCGTGAGCACGCGCGTGGCTGTTACCCACTGTCAATTTTTCTCGGTCAGATGAGTGACTTTTAGTCTGTCGGTGCCCGGCGCGCAGTCAAAGTTGTGGAGTGGGGCTTGTGTGTGTTCCTGTTCTTTTTTTTTTAAACACCAGTGCTCAAAGGAAATAAACGCTGCGGCTTCTAAGCATTATTAAATTTAAAATTTATAAAAAATCAGTGAAGAAAAAGTCATAGTCGGTGCATTATCTTTTTAATTAACACTACTACATATTCATCAGTGAACTGTGCTAAATTTTAAAAAAATAAAGTGCATCTTACAGCTTCTTTGAAGTTTTCCGTAAAATAGGTGAGTAAATTTGTGTTTTAAAAGTGCATGTAGTCTTGAAGGGAGTGTATCACTAGGGAACTTATAACTTTGACATGTCAGTATCTACACGGGGCCGTCTGTTTATATAAAAGTGGAAGTTATAAAATAGAGTTATAGGGAGAATAGAAACAAACAAATATTCAGTGTCAGTAAGGCTTCTCTGAGCGCAGCTAAAGGAGAGAGTATCTTTGTAGCGTGACCTACTTCCTCAAGAACATACACCTCTGGGAGCGAAAGAGAAAACTGATGAAAAATTAATGTGTAAAACAAGATGTACGACTAACGCTTCGACAGGTGTACTCGTGTTCGTTTTAGGCTGCTTAAAACACAAATTACAGTTGATCAACAAACTTGCATTTACTTAGGGAGCTGAATGAGTGGTAGTATGTTTCGAATACACACCTCTTCCACTCTATCTATCTTAACAAAATGAGGGGACAAGTTCTTAGCTAACATTGAAAACGAACTTGTATTTCAAAAGAAATTATTATTTAATCAATAATTATCTTTTAACCTGGCAGATTTAGCATAGCGTTCAACAGAATTTCACTCTTGTACAGTACTTATCACTGCTTCATTCGATTAATTTTTCTTCCCTTGTAAATGCCTTTTTAGAAACAGACAATAGTCCAAACGAGCTAAATATTGTGAATAGGAAGGATGATCAATAGATAAATTCATTAATTTCCTGCGACGCATTTAAGGACATGTGAACTGGTGCATTGTTTTTGGAAAAATTTCCCCAACATTTAATCAAAACATTTCCCCGAAGCTTGATTAGTAACACACCCTGTCACCGTTTTCCCCGTTCTAAAAATCTGTCATTATAATTGCTTCTTTGTCCCTCAAAACAGACCAAAGAATCTCCCCTGTCTATGTTTGGACACGAAATTTCTTAGATGGGATGAACCATCATGTTTCCTTTCCTTAGATTGTTATTTTGTTTCTGAATCGTAGTAACGGATCCATGTTTTGTGCATAGCTACAATAAGATCCAAAAAGTTTGAATGAATAGTGTTTAACGCCCGTTTTTGCTACAGAGGCACCACAGGCAGTGAACACTGATGATATATGAGATGAAAGGATTTATTGGGAAAGGATTTATTTTTAAGGAAGGAATCGTTCCAGGCCTAAGTTTAGGGCACCTCCCCGGCATTTGCCATTTATGAGGACTAAGGAAAACCTGGAAAAAACCTCAGTCAGGGAGGACGTCCTGGCAGTATTCGAACCCAGATCTTCCGCTCACCAGTCCGTGCCTTAACGACCTCGGCCACCCGTGGCGGTTCAAAAAGTTTGAAGAATCATCTTCAAAATGACGACAAATTGACTCGTAATTTGTCACTTTGATTCATTTGAGACAGGCATTCAGGCATTTTGGGATCCATTTAGTACTGATTTTGCCTATACCCAAATCTTTGTATTCATAGATGTTAAATTTTTTTACCAGTCCAATTCGCCGATCCTGCAAAATCACAGGATTAACGTTTTCAAAAGTGGGCACTGAACCAGTTCTTACTTCACAAGGTTTATCTTTGACACCTGTTCTTCCTCTCTCAAACACATAATCGAATGTTTTACGTTGACGTATGTACCCAGCACACCCCCTTGCCGTACAAGCCTTTCAAAAATAAATACTTTATCGTCGAATGACACTCAATTTTCTCAAAATTCAGATTCTGGTCTGCCATATTTACTTTAAAAGTCCACAGTATAAAACTAGCTACACTTACGATCACCAAAATTGGATAAAATATTTACAAACATACCTTTTGTCATTGTAATCGTTTTTAGTTCTCTTGATGGGAAGGCACCAGGCTAAAATGTTACCGATATCCCCTGGTAATTGCGCGGTTGCTGAATTTAAAATGCGGTTATTTTAAAATGGGTGTACCTTTTGCATATATTAACAGCTTGATTCTCTAATACTTTAGGGGGAGTTGAGTTTTTTAACGTGTATTTGTTTAACTTTTATATAGTAACTGTGTGACGTTTGTATAAATAATTGTGGTTTGGAATACTGCCAGCAAATGTTGAACAACAATTTGTACAATGTTTTTTGCTTATACGAATTAATTTACTGGTATCATCATTCCGTGCCAGTACAAATGCACAGACAATATCCCAATGCACTGAGAAGGTTTGAAATGGGCGCTGCTCTGTAAATTCATTTCGTAAGTTGGAGGACAAATTTGAGGAAACTGCTGCAGTTATCGATAAAACCGAAATTAGTAGAAAACAAAAGTCCGAGGACTTATTAATAATATCTAAGTGGGAATTTCATTTATAGAATAAAGAACAAAGTAGTGGTCATATTTAACATTTTATTGTTAATTTTTATAATATTCTTGTTTATTCTACTTGTAATAATTTTTTTTTTTAAACTTTTTCCAAAGTATGTTAATTGGAAACTGGCAATTGACTAACTTTATATTTTGGTCGGGTACAGTCTTTGTTTATTATTTAAAATTATCAAGAATTATTTTATTAAATAGATAAATCGTAATTTATAGCCCTTTTAAATAACAGAAATTGTACTAGCCGGTACGTAACTTGACGATGCAAGCAGACTGCGCAGTAGCATGAATTTATTCTGTCATAATTGTTGACCAATAGGAAGCAGTTAGCTTTGCGCTATTGCACACAGATATTAATATTCAATTATCTGCGTTTTGCTGCATTTTAAAGTATTTTGTGAGTATATGAGTTTAAAAATACCAACACAAACAGATGTAAGCAATGAACGAATGGATAGGAAGGGAAGCAACCAGTCTTACAGAAGTAAACAAGGGACTTAATTCACAAGGTACAAGGTTACCTTAAGAAAGAAGCGTCTGCTGGCGGGACAGCAAGCAGCGTTGCGAAATATGGTGAACGACAGTTGCAGCAGCATGCATCTCGTCTCAAAATCATGTACCATATTGTTCGAGAAGGAAAATTAGTAGGACATGCCCATGGTAATCCGATGTTTCATACTCCAGGCATAGAGAGACAAATGACGAAATCAATAACTGGAATGGAAGAATTCGGCAAGTGTGCAAGCGTAAAGTTTTGCAATTGCACGACAAATGACATGTGTTTTTTATTAAATGAATACATTTATTTTTTAATTATTATTTATTTAATTGTTTATTTGTTGTAGCTTCAGAACTTATACTCACTGTTAACTTTTTTTTTTTCTCTCCAGAATTTCAGTTCAGTATATTGGTATAAAATTATTTTCATTTCATAAATTATCATTACCATAAATGCTTTGATTTTTACATTATCTCTTTGAACATAAAAATACAAAGCGTACAAATGTTAAATTAATTAGGGGAAAAAAAAAACGTCTTAGCACTAAAATGCAAGTTATAAATTCCAGAACGGAAAATGTTTATGTAAACTTATAAATATATGAATATACAAGAAATTATATAAACAACGAAGGCACATTAGTAATTAGCAGAAGTTTCAAGTATACATATGTATGCGCCTTAAAAATAACTGATTCTCTCGTAATTTCATTTCCGAGAATGTAGCGACTGTGCACAAAGTAACTCTGTCTCTTTCTGCGCGAAAGCAACTTAGGTGCTTCATGGCTGAAAACAAGTGAAGGTGGAATTTAACATTTCTTCATTTGCTACCTGTTCTTTTAAGAACGTCGTATATATGTTATCTTGTAAACTTTGCAAAGCATTTTATGTTGGTTTAACTTGTACTGTTGTTTCGCTACATATGAACAATCATAGACGTTCTGTTAAAACCAAGTCTCCCTTGCCGGTTGCCCAACATGCCTTATCTCACTGTAAGGATTTTGATGATGCTTTTAATTTAACATTTATTGATGCGTTACTGAATCATAGTTCTGAAAGTTATTTCGGAAATAGAGAAATGGCAGCTATATTTTTGCATAAAGCGCGTACATCACCCGGTTTAAATCTTATTTAATATTACCATTTCTATTTTGTTATTATTGTTTTCAATTATTAATATATTTCTCTCTTGTTTTTCCTAACCTGACCTTTTCACCTTGTTGCTTGTTGTATCTGTTTACACACATTCAAAATTTAGTTACACCACCCTCTCTTGGCTTCTGCCCTTGAAGAACGTATGGGCTTCGAAATATACCGATATTTGTGTTACATTTACGCGTTTATCTATTTAAACTTCTCTAATTATTGTTATTTTAGCTGCATTGTTCCAAGAGTTACTTTATTTTTAATTGATATTATATAATATATAAATGTTTTAAAATCACAGAAAATGACTCTTATTTTAATATTACACACGATATATAATCTTTTATGCAATCCTAGCATTAAAGCACTCTTCTTATGAGTCTATAAATCTTAGTCTAATTCTGGCACTGGTTACTTAGCAACTAGTATTCCATGAAGTCATCACCGACTTCACAACACACTTTCAAGCAACGTACCTGTAAGAAAAAGATAAAATCATCGCCCTAACATTCAAACACGAGAAGCATTTTATTAAAGAAATGTTTTGAAACTACAACAATAATGTAATTTATTGATCACCATAAATTAATTTCCATTATCTTGGAAATAAAATTAATAAACAAATCTAATGCTCCAAATTAAAATTACTTACCACATTAACAATCAATTATATGTTTACCAGCTCTGAAATGTATGCCAACGAGATGTTTTCATTAGTTGAACTAACAAGTTTCTCTTTTCTCCATGTACAGAACTTGTCATATTCATTTTCATATATACTTTTCGATTTTATAAGAATTAACAAACCTTCAGTTACCCCAGCTTCCTTTATACTTTCTTTTGGAATGATATCCATATTTTCAATATCAAACGTTGTGAGATGTACATCCATTTCCATTTGAATTCTTCAAAACAACAAAAAAAAAAAAAAAAAAAAAAAATCTCATAGAAACGAGTACTAAGAAATCATGCATTATACGTCATATCTACTAGGCCATAACACCACATTTTGCAAAATTTTAATAATTTTTAAAAACATTTCATTGCTAAAATTGCATAAAACGTTGCATGCAACACGTGTATAATATTCATTCTGAACGCTATAAATTTTTTTTTTTTTTTAGCAGTTTTAGATTGCATTTTATTTTTATCCAGGGCAAAATGCAAGCATCTATCTCAACTTTTATTTTTGAGCCTTTAGGAAGGTATACTTTAAAGGAGTTCACTTTATTTTTCTCAGTCGGTCCTGGTGGTGTAGTGGTTACCATATTTACCTCCTAAACCCAAGATCGTGGGCTCGAACCCGGCTAGGACCGATGGATTTTTTCGGGCGTAAAAATGCTAAGTATGGCTTCCTTAGAAAGGGAAGTAAAGCTGTGGGTCCCGTGTCGTACATTTACGGCACGAAAAAGAACCTCAAGCCTGAAAGAGAGGTCTCTGAGCAAAATTAGTTGGCTGTTT
The DNA here is from genome assembly GCA_030762175.1 of Metallyticus violacea. Lineage (NCBI taxonomy): Eukaryota > Metazoa > Arthropoda > Insecta > Mantodea > Metallyticidae > Metallyticus > Metallyticus violacea. The sequence goes on from CM060834.1 coordinate 20,578,571, forward strand.
CACGCCCTGAGTTGAATAAGACGCTGATGACCTGAGATGTTAAAGAGCGTCCATAAATAAATCAACAAAAAAAAAAACTTTATTTTTCTCGGCAGGCTATTAAGCAAGGCTATGAGAATTTCTGAAAATTTGGGCTTTAATTTTATTAAGACATTCTCTGTATATCTATGTAACACTTGATATTTTAAGACGTCGTGTGTTACTAAGGAAGCAAAATATTTTGTCGCCTATTTTAATTATTTTTGTATTATGAAAAATTGGTCCTTGTTAAAATGAATATAAAAGTTAGTTTGGAATCAGTGCCAGAAAGGAAAAGTTCCACATCACGGTCGGCACTCTTCGGCTTACTGTGTCGATACTCCTTCACCTGAACTCCTTTTCGGCCTCAACCGCAAATCTCTCCCATTTGAGACTTCGAAAGTTACCGCGTTATAGCAAAGTTGTTCCCGAGAGGCTATTTGAAGCCTTCAGACACTTATGTCCCAGGTTTACAGTTAATCATACTATCACCGTTAATTTATATTGGTTATTAAGTAGGTTGTTAAAATGGGAGATGGAATCAGTGTCAGATAAACCGGCGGATGACCGAGGTCGTTACGGCGAGGACTCGTGAGCGGAAGGTATGGGGTTCGATGTCCTCGCCGAATAGGGATTTTTCCAGGTTTTCCTTAGTCTTCATAAATTGCAAATGCCGGGAAAGTACCCTAAACTTAGATCTGGAACGTTTCCTTCCTTTAAAAAAATCCTTTCCCTAATTTATCATTTCATCTCTTGTACCATCAGTGTCACCGCCTAAGATGTCTCAGCAGTAAACTATTTAAAATCCGACCTGAACTATCCAGTTTTGGTTAATGAGTCGATGTTCTTCCATGCACCGTGCCTCTTAAAAACCATTTGCTTTTTAGGAGAAAATTAGAGTCAGAGGTTTGATGATAAAAAGCTTGCATAACGGAGTGTATAAATAGTGTATAATGCACGTATTAAAAATGATTTTATTTCCTCAAGTCTTATTAGTAGTTAAAAATTCAATACATTCCAAGTCAATCCGAAACCCCTCTACTTCCTAACCGCCCCTGGATGCTTTCCTCCCTGTGTCTTCCTCATCTCATCCCTTCCTCTAGAAAGTTCCCACATTGGAGACATAGGAACAAACAATCAGTCCTTGAGCAAAACTGAAGTACAACCCAATCTTAGAACAAATGTTCATTACAAACCTGTAGAGATGCTCAACTCGAGGAGGATGTTTTAATTAGATTATATTCATAATGCAGTTTGTAAAACAACTTAACACTCGAGCCGTATGCACTTTTATGTATTCCTTCAGTCCCAACTTTGTAGTTTCATAACTAAAAACTTTTCTAGAAGTTGAGGAATTGCATATTCTAAGGGACTGTGTCCAAATATAGACATGTTTTGTCTTCCTAGAGCTCAGCACCCAAGTAAGATGTGATTTGCACTCTCATTAGATGTTCGTAAAGATGGCATGTGGGAGTTCCATTGTAGAGCCCCATCGTCCGTGGGTGTTTCCGGAATGTCCAGTCATCATTCCGTTAGCTTTCTTGGTTTGCTTCCAGTCCATTCCTTTCCAGGATGCCAACTGGTATTTTAATAAGACTTTTTCCTAGTCTTGACCAGGAAAGTTCTTCCATTTTTTCTTAATATCCTACGGTTTTAGAAGTTTTCTAGCTAATGCTGCAGAAAGATTCTTGGTCCTGTGAAATTAATCTTAGTGGAAGGATATTTGACCGAAACAGGCGTAGATTAACTTATAAAGAAAGCAAATAGGAACATGTTTACACTGAGCGATTAAAAATACTTAATTTTTAAACATATTTTAAAATAAAAATCTGTGTTTAATGAAACGAATGTATAAATATTAAAACACTTTCTTTAACAATTTATAAAAACATTTTACATCAGGTAAAGCATACGGAGTATATTAAACGCAAATTCTACCCTATTATTGATTTTAATGAGAAAAAAAATCTTAGGTCAAACATTACATAAATAAAACTTATGAAAATTGACACTTTTAATGGCATCCATGCTTCTCTAGCTATTTGTGTAAGATAACCATGGTCTCAGTAACGAGTCAGGCATGCTCCGGTTAAGATCTGCAAACTTCTCTTATGGTTCAGTTTCCATCCGCTTGAAGTGCAGCCTGAGGATCTGCTAGATCCTTAGCACGCCTCCCAGGCATGTTCTGTCGTGTTCCGGTCTAGACAGAAACTGAGCAATGTGTGGACGAGCGTTGTCCTGCTTAAGTCACCTATAACGGGTACAGAGGGTACTACATGATGAGGAAGAATCTCCTCGCTGTACCGATGAGCTGTCGGTGTCCCATTCTTGGTGAACATCAGTTCCGGCCTTACTTCAAAGCTGATTCCTGCTCAAACCGACATTGAACCTCCATTAAAATGTGTCCTTGAAGAGAAAGTGCAAGGTGCATAACGTTCACCTGGTCCTCTCCAAACTCTCCCCCTCCGAACTGGTGCCCTCAAACAGAACTTGCTCTCTTCTATTGCTCCACAGTCCAGTTTTGATAGGTGTGAACAAACTGAATCAGAGAGATATGATGTTCCCTGATCAGCATTGGTCCTTTTGTAGGTCTCCTAGGCTGTAAATTTACTTCATACAGCCTCCTTCTATCTGTCCTTTCACTTATTTTAACTATCCTTACTTGCTGCAAGTTATTCCTGGCCTCTACCGATGTTGCGTGCCTATCGCGAAGAACTTGCAGTAAAAGAAAGCGATCGCCGCGATCAGAGGTGCTCCTCCTACGATCAGAACCGGGGCTCCTGGTGTAGATACATCCTCTCTGAACCTCTGGACAGTCCTGCATGTATTTATTGGAATAAGAAGTGCCGATGATGTCAGCAATAACGTAGACTTCGTCCATCCTCCACTAATGTCACAGCCCTTGTTGCAACTTCGGCTCTAAGAGACATTTCACAATATTAAAACTGACTTAGGACTGATTGCTAGGCAAGCCTGAATGTTCTAAATTATCAGCGGCGCAACAATGCACAGCAACAATTTAAACGTTGCCTTGCGGTGATTGTTGTAAATAGTCTTCTTACGCACAAAATTAACGGCAGTTCAGAATCCAATAAAAGTTTCCAAGGAATGCATTAGGCATATTGTTGCATTACTGCAATGTCGCAAAGTTGCCTTATAAAAGTCTGAAAGCCAAGCTTAAGTGTTGTTAAAAAATAAAAAAGAAAAAGAAAAAGAGAATAGCTTGCATTTTCGTGCTTTCTGGCGCTGAGTGTGTGCTTAATTAAATTAGTTTTCCTGAACTTTCTGCATATTAACACTACATGCATTTTGAGAATTTTGCATAGATATTTAAAATATTGTTATAGAGACTCTGTTAAAGTGGAAAAACAGTATTGTGTCGTTTCTAATGCAGGTGTTGGGTAAGGAATAGTAAGGAAACTGTTCACAGACTAATCAAATAGCAACCTTGTAGTCTTTTCTGATTTAAGACAATTGAAAGAAAATAATAAACACTGAAGGAGTGTCGACATAACATAGTATGTGGTTTTGAAGATAACTAACTCATTTGTGAGACAAATTTCATTCTGCCTGCAGAAAGCATCAGAAGTAAAATAATATTTTTGTTGTTAAACACACCGTTACAGTGAACATAGAAAATCATTAGTGTTATGGTTTTGTCATAATTACGTGTTGTTTTTACTAGGGAGTAAGTTTTCTTATCTTTTGAAAGTTAGCATTTCTTCTAAGTTCTTCTGTTACAATAACTATTTTCATAAACATTTACATTTTTTTTTATGAAATTGTTCAACAACATTGTAATAAATACAACATTTTAGATACCAAATCTCTTACAAAATGTATCGTACCTTTGTTGAACAAATCTCTTCTTTGTTTCCCGTCTTCTGTACGTGCAATGATTTTTGTAAATAATAGCTTTGACATTATTTTGGAAGATATTTTATAAGCCATGTTTCAACAGTGATACGGATATCTCTCACATTTTAGAGAATCCCGAAGCTGTACTATTTTAGCCATTGCGGTTGTACTCATGAAACGACCTTTGAAACAATTTCTTCAAATCTCCACCGATCCTACCTACTAGGCACTGAAATTTATAATGAAATTTTTTGTGTGTATATAACGCTCTAGTGCTCGCAATTTTTGTTTTTTATGAACAAAACTCAATATATGACCATCAATTAACAAACGATTCGTCCAGTTTGTTAACCAGAACCGTTGAGATGAGGGTTAAATAGAAAATTAGAAAAAATATATTAAAATCTCACTATTGTTTCTCAATCAAACGCAGTATATTTCTTTAGAATAAATAAAATAGAATTAGTTTCCGACAATCGGATCATTAGGAGTGGAGGTATATCTGAAAAACGAGTCGGGATTTAAGCGAAATTTAAAAATCGCTCTAGCTACGCAATTTAAAAAAATTTAAAGAAAACTCAGTATATGTCATTGTAATAAAATAAGAAAAACAATTTCTGAAAATCGGCAAAATCTGACTGTTATGAGTGGGGGTTTACCGGAAACCCAAAATTTAAAAATCGTTCTATAGGCATTAATATTTTATTTCTCACAACAAAACTCGGCATATGCCATTTAAATCAAACAAGAGAAATAGTTTCTGAAAATCATGGTAATCGAAAATTATGGAAATCGGCCTTTTAGAAGTGGGAGTATACCTGAAAAGCGAAATTTAAAGAGTAGGGGTTAAAATAAAAAAATCGCTCTAGCGGCCGCAAATTTTGTATTTTTTCAACGAAATTAAGACCATTGAAATCAAATAAGAAAAACGATTTCTGAAAATCAGTGAAATCAGATTATTAGAAAGCAGGGGTTTACCTGAAACTCAAAATTTAAAAATAGCTCTAGCGGTGTTAATATTCGTTTTTTCGCAAAGAAACTGCGTATATATTTAAATAAATAAAACGAGAAAAATATTTCCTGAAAATCAGGGAAATGGAATCATTAGGAGTAGAAGTAAAGGTATACCTAAATATCGAAATTTAAAAATCTCGGTTGCGTATACTTTTCTCTGTATTGTTTTAAAATAAAAGGACAAAGTAACCGGTATATAAACTGTACTTATGACCTTGTATATATTTTATATTTAACAAATGCATCGTCGTGACGATAGAAAATGTGAAACAATAATCTAATATGTGTTTGAGAATTATATTTGTATGTAAGAGCGCTCTGTAATAACCATCAGAAAACGTTTGTATTACATGTTTTTACTACAATAACATTTAAATTAAATTTCAAACCCATTGAAAATCAATGAAACTTTCGATTGTTTATTGTTGATTGTGCATATTTGCTTAGTGCATAGTATTTTTTTTAAAAATAGTAACATGTTTTTATTTTATTGAAACATATGAACATCTTAAATACACAATGTAACTCGAAACTTGTGTTATTTCTCTCTATTTTAGTGAATGTGGAGATGACATAAAGGGATCAGTTCATAAACATGGTCACAGTTAAAAATGCTTAAAAATACTCACTCAGTATATCTTTATCAGTGGTCATATATTTAATTTTTATAATGAGATATTAATCTCATTAATAATAATGCTAAAAATGTGGTTTCTCTTTTGTGATATTTATAAATTTCAAGAATTCTAATTTTGTTCCCTTAATACCATACAGTAATGCCATAACTTATTTCGTTTAATTAACTAATAAGGCCTAATATGGATTTTATATTCATTTTTAAAGTTATTCAACTTGGTGAGGTACTCGCTTAGTTTACACAGCTGCTGCGTTACGGACTTTTTATTTCTGCTGATTTCTACTTGTGTGCTAAATATTTTCCAAAGTATTTTATGTATAGCGATTTCTATTTCGCTACTTCGTTTGATATGTTAAGGTCCTTTATTTATTTTTTTTAATGGACTTTCTCTAAGAAACCTTTTATATGGACAATTTGTTCGCTAAATACAGAAGATATATATCACGATATTCATGTTAGCTACAGATCCAATACCTTTCTTGCCAGTACCATTTCATAACATCTTGTAACCGGCCGTCGTGACATGGATATTAATCCAAAAAGAATATCGCAAGCATTGACCGCGTTTTCTCCAGGCAGCTCACATCTCTGGGTTCACTTTCATTCAACATCCTGTGAACACCACGCTCGCTTTCTGCCAACATAACCTGACTCGGGAAGTGGATAATTCATTGGCTAAATGTTTATATCAACTCTCTCACTAAATGTGGCTTACGTTCATTAATTCCGCTAGGCGTGATACTCGCGCAAAAGAAATGTTTGCATGTAGTCGGGAGTTCGTGCAGTTTGTTCAATGCCAGCCGTGTCATTATACCATAAACACAGCAAAACGCCTGGGTCAAGGAGTTACAGCGTTTTCCTCTTCTTTTTGGTCCTGCTGTTCGTTTTTGTTGCATATGAAATTGTTTAAATGTTGTAACTTAACTTATTAAAATATTAACGCTATTAAAGTTTTAATGCTTCCAAAAGTTCGTGTTAAGCAGAGTTAGTACCTTTTGTGGTTAGCCTTGCCTCCACGACTCAGCTAACTTTAGGCATTATGCAACTTCGCTTTCAGATATCCCACAGGTAACTGTACTTATCAGCAAAGAATTTCTTAACGGAACTCCTTGGCTGCTATTAAAACAATACTATTGTTTCTTATGAAGATAGCAGAGCGCATTCTTTGCTGCCTTTTCGTAATTTATTTTTTGGCCTTGTGGATTGTTTTCTAACGCAGCTTAATGAACCTTCGTTAAGGCAGTAGAGATTTGAGATAAAGTATGAAAACTGATCGGGACTCTGTTGTGTTTAGTAGCGTGAAGGTGGCGGCCCATTTATCGTCAAGGTAAATACGAGGAGATGCTAAAAATTAACGCCTGCTACTTTTTATTTGAAAACAGTTACATGGTTAAATATCGATATGAAACTTAGTCTGTTTTTTTTAATGATGTTTAACGTCCGTTTTTACTACTAAGGCACCACAGGCGGTGGACACTGATGATACATGAAACGAAATGATAAATTGAGAACGTATTATTTTTTAAGGAAGGAAACGTTCCAGGCCTAAGTTTAGGGTACTTCCCCGGCATTTGTCATTTAAGAGGACTGAGAAAAGCCTGGAAATAATGCCCACTTAAACATCTAAACAATCGTACGAAACGGAGAAACACAAATTTCGTGTATTAATAAACTAAGAAGGACAAACATTAGAATGGATATAATAAATACTGGATGATTTTCCTTTCGTTGGACCGCGCCACATACATTTGGCCGTAATTGATCAAGCTCTGCAATTCTCCCCTCGTTCTTATGTTTGAAAGTTGACCGGCGAGTTGGTGGGGAGGTCAGTACGAGTTTAACTCCAGGAGCGTACGGATTGTTCTTGTGTTGTGTGTCAGAATACTATTAGTTACATTAATATGGTCAATTCAGGTATTATATGTCTCAAAGAGTATTTATTTACGACCCGTACATGCGTACAGAATTGGTTTCAATAGAAACTCCCTGATATTCAACTTCCAAGTCGAAATTCGATTCACATATTGACAAAAAGTGTAAAGTCACATACAGTACTCACAAAGGAAATGTTAGATAGCATTTGACATACTTTGGAACGTTCTACGCCATTAAATTGTTTTCATTGCTAAAATGCAGCCATCAGCTGTTATTAGGACGTGATGATATTAAGGAAACAATATAAATAATACTAAAAGCAGAATCAATCATTCACTTTCATTGCATAATACGTACATAGAATTAATGAACTATACCGAAATAATTTCAGAGAGTGTGGAGGTGTCTTAGACAAGCAATTTGAAATAGAAAACGTATGACTTATCTGTTCAAATTTTGAAGCTATGGCTGTAAGTTTCGAAAGCGCCGGCATGCCTGCCACTGGCTAATGAAGATTCCCCCTGAAAGCATAACACACGATGACGAAGGGAGGTTTCTGAACGTATCACTCTGGCAGTTTGTTGTCTGACTATGTCGCAATAATACAGCTTTTAGCTTACGTTTTAATTTGATGTTTCAATTTATCAATTCATATAATTACAACCTTTGTAGTTGTTACCGTAATTACCAATCAGAATCGTGTCCTGAGTATGTGTTAGGTAAATTAAGTTTTAGGCATCATGTAGTAGTAAACTTATTAGCTATTATATGTTGGTAATACATTCATTGTTGAGAAAGAGAACAAAACTGAAATCGTTAAGTAAATTTAATTCATATAGTATGCATGTCGCAGCACTATATATTAAAAAAATAATAGCATGGCAAGAATTGAAGCTGTGGTCTGTGGAACACCATTTCTTGCGTTATGCATGCGTCACACAAGCAGTTAAAGCGCTCCCTTTAGAGTAGGCTACATAATGCAAGAAGGCAGTTAATAGATACTCAGTGTCGCATTGTCAAATGGCTAGTTCGAGATTTCAGGGATATTTCTATGCTCGCAAGGCAATTTTAAAGACATTCCTAACCAATTTTTCACCCGTTTTACACCGACTTACCAGCACCTGCTGCAAACATCTTTAACACCACATAATGCGTTATGTTTAGTATGGAATATACATTTCCTATCTCAAATTGCCTGTATACGACATTTCTACATTCTCTGAAAATATTTCGGTCTAGTTCATTAACACCCCCTGCATAATTATATGATACAAAAGTATTAAGTTAATGTTATTTACTAAGTTAGTAGAGTGCGGTAATACTACTATACTGTTTAGAAGTATATGCCAACAGTAACGTTTCTGAAACATCCTTAATGTTCACTGTTCATTTAGTTAATAGATCTGTAGTTTTTTTCTGATAATATTATAAGATTATGTTGATATTGGTGACAATTCCACCTTTAGCTTTAGCTAAATTTTTCTGCGGTAAATTCGTCTTTACTAACAACAATAACAATAAAAAATAAATAAATAATCTTCATCGATACAGTGACGTCATACTTTCGCAGTAATTCATTATTTTTAAGACCAATATTAAAACAGCTTATGAAGCTCGTTTATAATATGCTATTTTAATTAAATTGTGGACTTTTCCAATACTAAACTTCATTAGAGATATATTAATATGCATTGAATGTGCTACCATAATGTGACAAAGTACATCTGTTTTACAAACGTTGGGTATAAAAATGAGCATCTCAATAACTAAAAGGAATTTTGAAACGGTTAACGAGGATTCAACGTAACACCACTTGTCCGACAGCTCTATGAATATTTATATTAATTCCTTTATTTGTTTTCACGAATGGTTTTGATGAATAATAACTTGAGGCATCCTATACATAGGAGGTTCTCATCCTGTGACCCTCCCAGCTTCCTTCAGAGAAACGGATATCCGATGGGAAGCGACCTCCGCAAGGCCTCGACATATCCGTGCCGCTATAGTGATGCGCCTGAATAATTCCATTTTGTGCCCACTGGTTGAAGGGGAAAAAGTTGCAAATCATTCATTTGCTAACCGTTGTATTATATTCTCTGTTGTGTCTTAGATAGACCGCAGTTAATAAGTGAGATTTCTCCCAGTGCCTACTAATCCTAAAAAGGAAATTAATAACTGGACTTGAGTAGAAGTCAATTAGGTGCGGCGAACCCTGGTACTCATCCTAGAGCAGCTGTATATTTAAAGCGGTGAGCAACAATGAATGACCCTGCTGCAACACTTGAGTCAGATGACGAACTATCCCACGCATGTAGGTGCCCACACAAATCTGCTGCACCCGTGGCAGATATCACGGACAATGCTCTGTACTCATCCTAGTGTCGTAGTGTGTTTAGATAACGAACTGAAAGCACCCCTCAAGTTCCCGATGATTTCGCGTGTGTAGCGCATATAAGGTGTCTAAACAAACATCAGCGCCGACGCCAGCTGATGCCGCTGTTTGCTCTAAGGCAAGCAAGAAAAACACTCCTATAAGTAATTGTCTACCAAACAATGAAACCTCTGCCAACAGGTTGCGTTTACACCGCACTTAAGCTCGTAAATAATTTCTGTTGACAGTACAATTGTTTGTAGAAATATCGCCAATGTAAACAGGCACTGATTTAGTGACTTCAATGCTGGTAAAGGAGCGATATCTATGGGCCGACAGTTCTTTATTGGTGTATGTTTTCTATTGTTATGTGAGCAAGAAAATAAAAGAATGTACATCCGGATAGTGAGCTTCTAAGAAATAACCTATGCTTAAGTGATCAATTGGAATTTATTTTGAAGTTCTGTTGCACTTTTGAGAATAATCTTCATAGCACCGATAACAAAGACCTTAGGGGAGTTATCTTGTTCCAAGGAAGTAGGTACGGGTGACAGGAAGCAATATGAATTGTTAACTGCAATCTCTGTTTACTGATGAAAGAAAGATTCCCCATGAGCAGAGTACAAGTTCAAGAACTTTTAATTACTTTAATTAAGTCACTGGTCATCATATAGAAAAACAGACAGCAGCTAGGCTGAATTGTGCATGATTTACATGTCCAATGTTTTGCTGCTATATATTTCAGTTCAAGATCTATGCAGAGAATTGTTTAAGATCTATGGTAACAAATTTGATTAACTTTAGGAAAAATCACGTCTCCACCGGCGGTGATGTTCAATGTGGTGCCTTCAAACGGGAGCTATCGCTCTGCATCGCGATTTCTATTGTTTACTCCACTCCTCCTAGCAGACTGAAGAAATCGTCTACAGTTCTTGGGTGCTCTTCTTCCAATGAACACAAATGTACAGAAATCCACTGGCGATACATCGGGTGATTTAAAAGGGATGTCTCTTTCTTTATATTCTCCAAAAATGTCCGGTTGAACCATTGGATGGTTTGAAGCCTTATGAACCAGATCACTGTTTTAAGTTGAAACCCCGATTGATAATGGTTTAGTTGCAACTGAAACTCCCAATTTCAATGAAATAGCTATTTGATGCTAGATAAGGAGACTTTACATTCTGAATTATCTCGAGGGTACGGCCAATGGTGGATGGTATTTTATTTGCCTGTTTCTTGCCCTCTAAAACAAGCAATTTTCTGACCTTAAGTTTTTGTCAGGTGTGATTCTAAGTAAACTAGTAAACGATGGCAGATGAAATATTTTACTCTTTTCAGATCAGTCGAAATTTAACTTGCACACCTTATATAGCAAAGTTTATGTTGGTCGCAAACCAGGTGACAAAATACTTCTATGTTGTGTCATACAACCGGGAAGCATGTCCAGACGTGGAACAGGCCACTAGTACTTTGTAAATAGCAATGTTGATGCAGGAAAGCACATTACCTCTCTTGAAGAGATGTTAATGTCGACTATATAGGATGATTTTGATGACCCTATAAAAGTTGGATGGATATATTTCAACATGATTTAGTTGCTTGCCGTAGGATAAAAACATCAGTTGTACAGGATGTTCTTTCAGATCACAGTATTACTTGAAGTGGTAAGAAAACAGTGAAGTATTCGGAACAACTGGAAGATAATGTGAAATGTTGTTGCCAAAATGAAGTCCAGAAATAAACTTGAGCTTCAGAATTCACTTATCACAGAGGAATTTTAAATAAACTTGTAAATTCAATAGGTACAAGATGTAAGGCATTAATTCAAGTACTTAGGGTTCAACCAATGCTAAGGGACAGGAATGCTCCTAGCTACCAAAACTCTTTCAAATTTGTTAAAAAGAAATTTGGAAATATATAGTTTCAATAAATACATTTTAATTGCAAAATATTAAATTACAAAAATTTCTCTAATTAAAAATTTATTTAATTCTATTTTATTATAACTGTAAATACTTAATACCTTTTGTTATTTTCAAAGTAAAATACAAAACGGCAGCTCTGTGAACCTTCATTAAAAATCCTAATTAAAGTTTACAGAAAAATTAGAATTTTTTATTACAAGTTAAAAACAAAGCTCCTCGTTTCCTTAAGACACGGACATAGTTGTATGTTGATCTAAACTGAGGGTATCGAGAAAGTGACCGGTTGTTTGTGAACAGGAAGAGTCTTCTTGGCACATTACTGGAGGCAAAGCAGGTTTGTGTTTGTGCCCTACAGCTTTGGAAAGTGACAACATTTCACTTGGTATGTGAGGCTATATAATGTTCGAGTCAATAAACCAGTGTTTGGATATAGTTCCTTAGAAACTTCTCGACCATTTCACCTGATTTCCTTATATACTGCACCAAAAAGCTGCGATCTTTACCCCAAGTTGTATACCGTTGTTTAATCATGCGAAGCGTCAATTATATTAGCAATTCTTGTTTAACTTTAGGAAATAAATGGAAGTTAAATTACTTAAACATTTAAGATTTTAACCTAAATGTAATCCTTTCCTTTCACTCTTTGATGCTTAGAGGCTTTATGAGGCTCGCCAGCTGATTTTTTTTTTTGAATGGGGTTTAACGCCGGTTTTTAGTACTGAGGCACCACATGCGGATCACCTGATTCTGTTACTTGCTAGCAGCAGGAGTTGCACTTGATTTCCGTGCTCTGTGTAAGGGCAAATTATGGTAGAGAGAGTTGAAGATCAGTGACTCTGTAGAGTCAATGGACAAAAGATTAATTGCATTATAAGAAATCTATCCTTGCTCATATTACTCCAAGCAGATTAGTTACTGCACTTTCCATGTGCATAAACGCTACCGCCGTCTGCTCAGAAGCTGCCTTTTTCAATCAGCTGTTAGTTGATCTTCGCTTGTTCTTATTTTTGAATGGCTAATACGTAAGTTTGCGTCTTTCATTGTGAATGCCAACATACTACTACTAAGTTAACATGTTACGTTTTATTTTATGATGTTTACGTTTAATTTTCATTGTGAATGGGGCTTATCTCTTTGTAAAACACAACAAAATATGAGCGGCTACGATACTAATAAAACAAGACTTGTAAAGTACAGTTAACGGACGATACGACGACCTTGTTATGAGCGTTTAATGTTGGCCCGCTTTACACCTCAGAGTGAAAACAGTTTCCTGAAGATAACGTCTCCACTTCTTCCAGCGGATACACCATCGCCTTGTCGCCTTGCATTGCTAGTCATTACGGTCACGTAAACAGCCAGTCGCTACCGTGAATCTATAGTAAGAGATGCTTTAGCCCGATAAGCTTAGCATGAGAGATGGCGACCGCTATTGAAAGTGTATACTTATTAAAACTTTCTCGCCAATTTTTAAAATTCTCAGCTAAAAGCAGAAGACAATTGCTCTTTAAATCCAGGGGAATCATTTGCTTTACACTAAAAAATAGCTTTAAACGACTTTTCCAGCATTCTTTGTAGCTTGTTTCTTAAAACATTAGCGTCGCCAGGGGAACTCTAAGGGAAATCATTATTCACGCGACTTAAACATTTTATGAGAAAACGTTTGGTCAAAAATGCAAATGTAACTTTTTTTTTAAACACCAGTGCCATTTCTCGTCAAGGAATACAGGGTGACCCTATGGAATATGACGGTTTTCAGAACTTTCTTGTGGGACACTCGTATAGAATTAAACAAAAATGCTTCTTCAAGGAACAAGTAGATCAAAGCAATTTATTAATTTGAACTTATTTTTTAAGTGGGCTCCATGACAACGAACACATTCGTGTAATCGGCTCGGGAAGTTTGATTCGATTGAATGGTGTTTAACGCCCGTTTTAACTACACTATAGACGGTGGTCACTGATGATACATGAGATAAAACGGTAAATGATTTTTTAAGAGAAGGAAGCGTTCCAGGACTAAATACCTCCCCGGCATTTGCCATTTATGAGGATTGAAGAAAACCTGGAAAAAGCCTCAGTCAGGGAGGATTATCCTGGCGGGATTCGAACCCTAGACCTCCCGCTCACGATTCCGCGCCTTGATGACCTCAGCAACCCGTGGCGGTGGTTCGGGAAGTTTATCATAACTCACTGCAGGAAAACGCGATCAATGTCCCTAATATCGCAAGTTATGTTTTCTTTTAACTGCATGATGGTCCGTGGCCTGTGACAGTACACTTTACTTTTCAAGTATCTCCATAAAAAATAGTTTGCAGCCGTCAGTACGGGCTGGCCAGGTAACATCAGCAAATAGGGAAAGTATGCATCCAGGAAACAAGGTGCGCAGAGCGTTCATTGTTTCACGAGCGGTGTGAGCTGTGGCACCGTCCTGCTGGAACCAAAACTCATTTTTATCATTATCACCCATCTGAAAGTCCAGTGTTGCCAGCATTTCTGGCACATTAAATCTACCCTAAATCTTCTCTGAACGTAGGAGATTGACTTAGATTCAATGCATCTTGTAACAACAACGAAAATACGTTTTTCAACCGTCCAATTATCAATATTGTTGTTTACTAAATGGGCAGAATAAATTGCATAGTTACATAGCAACCAATATGCAAAATCGCTATAAACAGCAGCGTTCTGAAAACCGTCATATTTCATTAGGTTATTGTGATTTTAAATAGTTCAGATTAATAAATTGAAATTGTGCTACTTGTTCCTTTAAAAATTATTTTTATTTAATTCTGTACGAGTGTCCTACAAGAAGGTTCTGGAAACCGTCATATTCCATTGGGTCATCCTGTATACTATGCATAAGAGCAGGTATACCAATTCAGATAAAAAAAAAAAAAAACTTGCCCCATACGGTCTCACAAGCTCATATCCTTACCAACACCCTGAATGCAAACATTTGCGCTAATTATGGTATGTCATTCGTTCCACAGTCCCATTTATTTAAAAAAATTTAGATTATTTCATTTACTAGCTGTACTTCTAAGAATGCTTTGTAAAACATTTTATATTGGTTTAAAATCTATTGTTTATATTAAAATCAAGTCTCCCTTACCGGTTGCCCAACATGTCCTGTCTCACTGCAAGGATTTCGACGATACATTTAATTCAACGCTTATTGATACGTTACCAATTCAATAGCTCTGAAAAGTTTACTCAGAGATAGAGATATGGCAGCTATATTTTTTCATAAAGCGAGTACACCACCAGGTTTAGTTGTTCTTAATTTAAAATAATTCAATTATTAATATATTTTAATCCCTATTTTTCATCCCCGCTCTTTTATCCATGTTGCTTGTTTTATTTGCTTCCTTCATTACGTTACCTTCGAGATTCAATATTTAATTTTACCATCCTCACTTGGCTTTGAAGGAGAACACAAGAGGTTCGAAATATAGCGATCTTTGTGTTACTTTTAAATGTTTTATCAATTCCTGTTTCTCTGTTCTTATTTTTTAACTTATCCTTTGCTTAATTATTCAATTGATAAAATTAGAAGGGTCAACTTCAAATGCACACGTTAAGATATAGACTTTCACAGTCAGTTGTAAAAATGGAACTTTTAAGCGTTGTACATTATCATTTCCTCTTGCTTTCTGATAACATCTGCAGGAGACACCTCCGGTACAGAACAGTACCTTTTCTTTTTCCCTCTCGGAAATCCCTTTGCAAATGCGCTCTAAATTGATGATATAGGAAGACTAAAAAGGAGAATACCATCAATAAGTGTTTGGTAACATAAGAAATAATTAAGCGGTGAAAAATGTGGATATCTGAAATCAAACTGTTCTACAAGAAGTGGGCATGGGATCAACATGGTATGAGATGGTATGGTATGGAACAAAGATTTTGGAAAGAAGAATTTACAAACAAGAATTGAGAATATTTAGAAACAGGAAATATGGGCAAATATCAATGTAAAAATAATCTCTGAAATTTTATAGCACACTAAACATGTGTGGGGAAGAGAAAAATACACTGAAACACGTGATAAGGCAGGAAGGGAAGGAATGACAACGTTTAAAACAGGAGTAATATGTTTAAGTGGTATAATAGATGGATATATTAAGGGGATATTTCCTATGTTTGAAAAACCAAATAGAACTTTGCATTGTATATTAGAATGTAAGCAAGCTAAGTTTTGGAGGGAATAGTTCTAATTACGACAGTGAGAAAAACTCACCAAATGAAGTAAGAGGTAGAAGAAATTTAAACATAAAATCGGACTAAAATTTAAGCAACTTGGAAAACACACAGGCAGTGGGCAAAACAGATGGAAATAGTATTAACAATTGTACTATCTAAGAACAAGTAAACATCCCATTACATACTCAACCTGGTGTTAACTGTAACGGGTTACGAAAGGAATACAAATCTATAAATTGAGGTTGATTAAGTGGGAAATTTAAATGTTTTAATGGTAGTAAGTTTACATGCATGGAGAACATGGAAATATAAATTGTTTTTACTACTTGGGCAGGCAAGCTTACTCCAATTGGTCAGGTGTTGTGAGTTTACCTCCAAGTGCACCTCTATCCCATTTTTTTTGTATCCTTAGTCTTTTCTCATGTCGAATAGTTTAGCATTTCTAGTACTCTTAGTATCATTATTGTAATAATACCATGCTGAAGAATTGTGTATTAGAACAAAGCGCCCATGCTATCTTTATCACTTTTGGTCAATGTGGACCAGCATTTCTCCTCCAGATTCGAGACTAAAACAGTCAAAACACAACGCGTCAGAATGTAGAGATAAACAGCTAAAAGTTAAAACAGTTTTACTTGAGCCAAGAATTGACTTTAAACGCTTGTCTTTAGCAATAACCACAAGTCTACACTTCATGCTTGGTGAACGTTTCTGAGAAGCAGCAAGTAGGTGAGGACAGTTATGTGTCAAGTGACTGGTGGGCGTTCTTCACACGGATCGTCGGCCAAGTCGCTGTGTACTCCTCCTGCACACCAATGAGGACCTCTTGGCTAACATCCTATAGCTACTGTCGCTGTATCCTTTGCAAGACACCATTTTTCCCATCAGAAATGGATAGTTTGTTGTTTTCTGCAGAGATCGAATTTTAAGGTGCAATATTATGGTTTGGAGAAGAAAAAAAAAAGGTTATAAAATGTATGCATAAAGGTTAAATATAGATGCTGTTAAAGTACCTTTATTCAAGTTCTAAATTAGTAACGTTAATATTCTTTATTCAACGTTGGCTCTTCTCTATTGGCATTACTGACAATCGACATTCGCCTGTTGCTAGATGGCTTGAAAAGGTTAAGTATGCATAATATAAATATACAATAATACAATATTGTAAGCAAAATTTAGGGAAATTATTAGTCCTAGTAAATATCACTCGAGGATCTGCGCTTTCCAGATAAATTCAAACTTATTGTCTTTAAAAACCTTATCTAAGGTAGATCTCTTAGTAATGAGGAAATCAGGTTGGCCGTTAATGGAACTAAGAACTCTGTTCTGAAAAGAGAATTCATGCAGTTTTTGACTAATTGCAGATTTCACAGAATCTTCACACTTATCGTTGTGCTTTAACGACCTCGGCCACCGATGGCGATTTCCCAACAGCTTAGAGAGGAGAAATTCCATCCCAAAATTTATCTTGATACTATTTATTATATGGTGGATTTTTGGGGTGCGAAACACTATTATTACATTCTTTTTTTCCAGTTTATGTTAACAGCCTTAATTTCAACTCCATTGGCTTTTATGCTCAAAACTGTGTTCTAGGATGTCCCAAATGTGCTGTTTTTATCATTTTTATATTTTGATGATATTTATCTATTTTGTAAGGAAATAGCCAGCTGGTAATGTATAACAATTCAGTAGTTAAAGCTAAAAATAAAGATTACACTTGTTTCAGCGGACCGTGGCATGACCGTTTGGCACGAACAATAAAAGAACAGCTCTTCTGGCAGACATAGTACCGAGAAACCGTTTGAATGACTTATTTTCTGTGGCACACGTTGGGTTTCTCTGCATATAGCACCTGCCGCAGAGCGCTGTTACATTTGCCTATCACAACAGTGTGGAATAGTGTACAATTTTTTTTTAAAAAAACATATACTTTCATTATTTAATTTTAAATTACCGAAGCATTTGCTATTATGGTAACTAAATATTTGTCGATCAGTTTAAAGTCCTTAAGTTGACAACTTTTTAAAATAAAATGCCAGAACTGGAATATTGATTTTTTTAATGTGTTTAACGCCCGTTTTTACTACTGAGGAACCACAGGCGGTGGACACTGATGATACGTGAAATGAAATATTGGGAATGGATTTTTTTTTAAGCAAGGAAACGTTCCAGGCTAAGTTTAGGGCATCTCCCCGGCATTTGCCATTTATGAAGACTGAGGGAAAACTGGAAAAAAAAAAAAAAAAAACTCAGTCAGGGAGGATAGTCCTTGTGGGATTCGAATTCCAGACCTCCCGTTCAAGAGTCCGGTCTTAACGACCTCGACCACCCGTGGCGTGACATATTGATGATAGGAAATGCTGATAGTAAACGTTTGCAACTTAATTGAGAATACACAAAAGAAATATTGTTATAACCTTAATATTGTACTGCTTTCTTGTCTGTTTGTTTTATTTTATTTGTGTATTTTTAAAAATTGTTCTATTTCATCCTTTTTTCATTTATTTATTTCATTTTTAGTATGTTTATATAGTTTGTCTCTTAAGAGATAAATGTCGGCTTGGGTAATTTCTTATATTTCTTAGTGTAAAAACAGGCACTGTCCCATGATAAAACTTTCAAGGCAGTTCTATAACTCGTGCTGTTTCTTGATATACTATTTCATACGCAATAGCCCCTTAGCGAGCGTTTTCTCAAAAATTCTCTTATTTGATAACCCCTATTTTTAACTTATTTTTTTCTGAAATATATTTATATGCTAACAGAATACACAAAAAGTACTTAGAAGAATTTCTTTTTCAGGATCGACTGGAGTAGATAGCTAATAGTTAGCACTTATACACTTCGATAATGTGCTCTGTCCTTGACTGGAAACCAAGGTCTTTTATTTTCTAGCAGGCGAATGACCATGCGAGGAGCTGTAAGTCAAAACTGGATGCTATCACGACAATGAGTATAATTTGACATACAGATGAGGTCGCGATGTTATTCCTCCGGTGTCGCCATCGGAAGGGTCAGTTACCTGGGTGCGTAAGTTTGCGTTAGGGAAGAACGGATTGCGGTAGTTAGACACACCCGGTAAATTTTCGCTAACGGCTTCCATTGAAACGTGCTACCAATTTAAATTGAAAGGAGTTTATTTAAATTTTTTGTTAAAACATAATTAATAATATAGTGACATTGACGTTTCATCGAAACTTTCCGGAGCGCCCAATGAGCAACGTTGCAAATTACACATTTGTTTCTTATTATTAATTCACTTATGTGATGTCATCTGACAATTGATCAATGCATCAAACTTTTGAATTTTGACCTGTTTATCACTCGACCAGCATTTGTCTTGTGGTCTGTGCAGCCAACTCTGTATCTCCGCTATATAATTCCTGAGCACCTATTACTTTTCTGTGTTTTCAGTAATTGTCAATTTAACTAACTTAATGTGTATTCACTCAAGTAATTGTTTTTGCATATTCAGTCAAATAGTCTGAAATCATTTTGTAAATTATGTAACAATATCTGCCTGAGCAATCATAAATTTTAATAAACACGTTGTTCAGAATGGTAAAATATTTTCTTTAATAAGCTGGGATTAATTCTTTAATAAGCTGTTTTAATAAGCTGGGATTAGTAAATCTAACGGTAGGGACTGTAATAATCCACTTTCATCAGTTTCATTCTCACGGTTCCTGAATAAGTAGGTACTCATTTATACAATTGTTAATAATTCTAGCACGAATTTCATATATATAGTCTCAAACCCGTATTTGTCTCTTCTCTATTGGCATTATTGATATTCGACATTTATCTGTTACTAGATGGCTTGACAAGGTGAAGTATGCATAACACAAAAATATACAATTATTACAATACTATGAACCAAGTTTAGGGGAATTATATTTAAATTCTTATTTTATTCATGAAATACTTCTAATATCACTCGAAAATATGAGCTTTCTAGATAAATTCCCTTGCTATGTTCATGAATGTATAGGCAATTTCACACCCTCTTGTGATATTACTTGGAGAAAATTACACAAGATTGTAAATGCGGTCTTCTTTCTTGAATATAGGCTATATTTACTTATAATTTATCCCTTCAGAAAGTGCTACTAATGATGGTCACTTCACTGTTTTAAGGCATAGGACGTGAAAGTAGCTGTTTAGCAAAATCTATTTAGATAAGAATATAAGGTTTGGGACGAAGAGAGATGGAAGGCGTATTGTGTTATAAGAACGGCGAATAGGTCCACATAGGCAAGTATTTGATAAACATACATATGCACATCAGAGAACACAAAGGCTAGTGGTAGTGCCTCCTAAATTGCGTCGTCCAATCATTTGCTAAGGTTTGTTTTTGGCATTTACTCTTCAATTCGATGCGGAATCCTGGATCTGGTTGCAACATTTCCCTCTACTTCGTCAAATTTCCATATGTTTCAAGTAATGATTGCCGTATCAATCGTGCAAATATGGAGACGATACTGATTGCGATAAGGAAACAGCCGCACAATATTTAAATGCTAGTTTTAATGAGTTAAATGGCATCTTTATTTCATCAACAGCAACGAAATATAGCATAAAACATAACCATGACCCTCTTCCTTGTGTTCGATCTCGTAAAGCAGTGTAATAAACACTTTTCCCTCCGTTCTTCCGCACCTTTACAATCACTGAGTGTATTTTCCATGATTCCCGTACCTCATAGAACGAAGCAAGATCTCTGCTCTCCATATTGCGCAATTGTCTGCTGCCTATCCATGTCCCTAAAGCGGTTCTTATCCTTCCTCTATGGACTCTTTCTATTCATTTGACCCGCCATCACAATGGAGCTCAGTCTTGTTGTTTCCAGTCTCTTCCTTAATTTAAATGCCTATATCATTTTACTCTGAACATCAGCTATGCAAGGTAGCACAATGCCCTAATTAAAGTTTCGTTCCCAGTTTGTACTTCACTACTCTGATTTTAAGTCCTATAGTATAAGGTTAAGCAACAGGTAGTCTCATATAATAAATTAAACTCTTTTAGAGACCAGAAATGGTTCACAGAGTTGTTGAAAAGAAAATGCAATAGCCTCGTGTGGCCAGCTATGTAAGTGTGGGAGTTAATGTACAAAGGAAATGGTGCATGTAAGCACGTATATAAAAAATACCTGCCCAGAATTTTAAATTTCTGCCGCGCATGTCAATTTGTCACCGAATGTCAAATTGTTTCACCCAGGAAATTCCTTCCCTCCGCCGAATATTAACCACCGAGCAGGTGTAAAAGCAAACCACTAAAATACAAGCGCGGCGATCTGGAGTTTCTAACAGAAAGGAGTGCCAGTAATGTAACGGGTGCCGCGCGCGTGAGGCACTGGCTTCTGGGTCACTCCGTGAAGGTGCGACTTGGCACAAACGCACTGCAGTTAAATGAAGATTGATTGCGTATCCAGCCATACCTAGCGGCCTCTAGGCATGATAAGGTGGGGCTCAGGATGCAAGCAATGCAACATTTACTCTGCGGGAGCATTGGAAAGTTCTTATAGGTGCAAATTAAGAAAGGAAGTGGATGTCTCTTGCTAGCTCAGGCATTTTCCGTTGACTTATTGAAACGAACTCTATAACCTGTTCCCTAACAACATCCTCTAAGAGGTTAAAGAGGCAGGGAAAACGGTAGAAAATGTAATATTCTTTTATTTCAATAAAATTTTATATCTTAGATTTCTGGAGATGGGACACAATATGACTTTTCTATAATCTACCTGAAAAATACCAACAACCCCTTTCCCTACTTTTGTCTCCTTGGCATGGAATTATGCTTCAACTTTTCAATCACTGTACGCCAAATTTCAGCATTGTTTAGAAGCATTCGTATATTTTAATTCTTTGCTTTTCCCTAATTTTATCCTTTAAGATGTGGAAATGATAGTTGTATTGATTTATTTACGCACGCACTTTTAACATCTCAGGTCATCAGCGTCCCATTCAATTTAGGGTATGAAACAGCTGATAAATTTTGCTTAGAGGCCTCTTCTTTCAGGCCTGAGGTTCTTTTTCGTACCTTTAATCTATGACTTTACTTCCTTCCGAAGGAAGCCATACTTAAGATTTTTACGCCCGAAAAAATCCATCAACCCTGGCTGCGATTGAATCCTCATCTTGGATTGAGGAGGCACGTACGGTTAGCACTTGATCACCAGAACCGACTAAGATGGGGCTGCCAAAAAGGGTGGGATATCTCAGTTTGATCTCAATAAACTTTTTATCAGTAATTAAATTAAATAGCTATATCATATGAGATTCAAAAAGAAAAAATTACAAACTAAACTCCACTTTTTACCAACACAGTGATGATTTTTGGTTTGTTTTTGCACCTCATTGTCGCCAGTTCCCTAGATGTATTTAGACGCATTCATCTATCTTTGAGTAATGCGCCGACTAAAAGAGCATTGAATGTGGGAGTTGCTTGGCATTTTAAATGGTGAAACAACTTAATTTTGTTAGGACCATTCCTCTTATTTTATGCCCATAGTTGTTTGTTATACATTTCCACATCATTTGGCATTTGAACATAAATAAAGAATAGCGTTTTTGGAGCATTTCTTCATAAATCAGCCTCGAACATTCACTGAATTCGTTCTTTTCGGGTAATAAATTAAGAATCCTGCACGTTGATTGCCGGCTTGGCACCGCATGAAGACTTTCCTTCACCCACTTTCCCTACTGCTCCACTCTACGGCCTACAGTAACCAGCCATCAGTTGCAATACTTTGACTTACCACGATTTTCTCAGCAGCGGAGTTTGAATCGTGTAACATCTCCATAATGTATCATTCTAATGATGTGCTCTAGGTGTTAACAATCCATTGATACCGCAATACTGTTATAGAAAAGGGTTGTTCAATAAAGAATAATTATACCTTTTTTACAACACATATTTACTCACTCTCATATTTTTGATGATCTTTTTCAAAGTGGTCCCCGTTGGAATGCCTCTGTACCAGCGTTTTTGACAGTCTTCAAAGACATTCTGAAAACCATTTTTGACAGGTCCTTCAGAATCGCCTCCGCATTTTTCAACACTCTTTCTAATGATTTGAGTATGCCTTATCTTAAATTTGGGGGAAAAGAAAGAGTCACACGGGACTAAATCTGGACTGTAGAGAGGGTGAGGGACATACTTTACATTGGTATGCTAAGCACCAACATTTACCATGCGGCCGTGCAGCATCCAGCTTGGGATATGACGTGAGTTTTCAGGACACCTCTGTAATGTTGCCTGGTTACAGTTTTGTGTGCAGAATACAACGATCTGGTAAACTATTCCTTATATATTGAAAAAATGAGATGACTATATCTTTCCCAGCAGAAGCAACCACTTGCTTTTTTGTTGTTTGTGGCCACACAGAGCTTTGCTATTTGCTCTCAGGAATGAAATAATGTAAACATGTAAAATGACACCTCCCAACCATTTTTTCTTCCAAATACAGAGGGCACCAAAAAATGTATACACACTTCAAGCAAAGAAAAAACTGTGTTAAAATAACAAAATTGAATTCACACAAACAGAAAATGATGAGCATTAATCATCTTAGACTTTTACAGTTACAACAGTGGCTCAAAATATCCACCATCAGCGTCGATACACTTCTGAGTACGTTGAACTACTGATTGAGGAACTTTGCGAAAGTGTACTTAGCGATTGCAGCACATACCGTTTCAAATTCTTCCCGGAGTGCTGCCAGTGTAGCTGGTTTTCTACGGCATACAACATCCTTAAGAGTTCCCCATAGGTAGAAGTCCAATGAAGTTAGATCCGGAGAACGCAGTGGAAACTTAATTGGACCTCTTCATCCTATCCAGTGCCTTGGAAGATTGTTATCAAGGTACGGGGACGCGAGGCTTGTTGTTGGGCTAGGTCTCCCAGATCTGCCCTTGTGAACATCGCATACGGTATCACGAGTCTCAAATTTGTCTCGAATGTGTGCAATTGTTACGCGCGTTGGCGGTTCTGTTCTTTACACACATCTCCATTGCCTTTGAACTTCAACAACATTCTCGGTTTTCCAATCCCACTTCAAAATTGCTTTCCGCTGTTCAAAGGATAATCTTCGTTCCATTTTGTTATAGCAACGCTAGCATAACGTAATGCTAGTCACATCTGTTTACAGAACATCATACTATACATTACTGTTGCTTTTCGGTTCAATTTTGAAATGTATTAAATAGATATCTGCTGTGAAAGTGTGTATGCATTTTTTGGCACTCTCGGTTTTTGAAAATAATCCAGCAGGTGAAGTAAGAAAGAATGGAAAGTAGCCTATACAGTATTTCCATCCTTTTTTTTAAAAAAAAATTAATAAGTTCAAAGGAATCAAATCTGGAAAATAAGTGAATGATACCTTCTTCGTATAAATGAATGTTATTTGAAGGTCTTTGGGCTACTTTTTTTCTCGGTTTCCAAATTTTAAGCTTTTCGTTCATTTCACCCGTTTATCTATTACATATTAAAAGTCTGCTGAGCATATTTGAGACACTCTAAATGCAAGTGCCCTAATCCAGTTCCAGCATTCCAATTGAACGATTTGTTTTGTTAACAGCAAGTTTCCTTCATTCCACATGCCCTAATTACACAAGATATAACAAAAAGTATATCAAAACTTTGTAGAAATATCCCTCACATATACAAGAGGGGTGGAAGGAATGGAACACATGAACACTGGTCTGGAATTGCTTTGTTTCCATATTAGAGTTCGTTTTCTACTTCTGAACGTTTCAGGGTATGTCCAATGTTATCTAATGCTTTTTTTATGAGCACTGTACGTGATTGTGTGCGCTTTTTATCAAGAATACTTCCCGTTTCACGAAATTTATTTACGAATCTGTGAACGAACTTTTGACTTAGAAGTTGCATATCAAGAAATTTCTCTTGAAACAATCTTGTACATCACGATCCGATTCTGTACGCACGTACGAATTATAAATAAATGCTTCTTGGGGAATAGAGTATCTTTATTGGGTCATATTAACGTAATTGATGTATTGTATCACGTTACCTAATGAATACTTATATACTGTCTCACAACACACAAAAACATATCCATACTTTCTAGAGTTATACTCGTACTGACCTCCCCTCCGACTCTACGGCGAACTGAATCTCTAATTAATAGTCGCAAACGCTACCACTACCACGAAGGCGGTTTATATACATAGTATATATAAAACTACATTTGATTTTAAAATTTGCTCATAGCGAAACATGTTTTCATTATAATGCTAATGAAATATCTGCGGAGTCATAGCAACATTAAACCTAACATCCGATGTGCGTTAGCTCGTCCTTATGCATTAAATATATATTCTGAAGCAACAAATGAGGCAGATAGATTTATATGTTGACAAAAAGTAGCAGCACATCCAATTGTATGCCATTCCTGGAGGGTTTACTCCTCAAAATGATTCATTCCAATGGACGTTGTTTTAGGACAAGCCTCTGTCGATGAACGGGAAATTCCAAACTTTAGTCATATCATGAATATTGTAGCTAGTAACTTAAATAAAGCGTGTTACGAGATAATTGTGATTTTCTTACCTAGGATAAGCATATACACAGTGACTCACCTGGTCTTGCGGTCTGCGAAGGTGTGCCATCCCATCTTTCAAAGGCAAATCTGTAAACAGTGCCCCAGGGTATCAGCTGCTGGGCGGGTCTCAGGTCAGGACGAAATACTTTTTTGCAGGACGTTAATTGCGAATAAGAAGATTTTTAAAGGCTAAGGTCATAAACTTCTCGACAGAAAACTAGAAAACTGTACTCCTAAAAGAGTAAAATGACTCTTTTTCGATTATTATGAATAAAACCTCACTGAAAGAGAGAAAGGGATTATTAAAAGTACGATGTAATCATAAGTTAAACACATTATTTTTTTTAATTTATAGCTATGATTCCCAAAACTGATTTCAAAATGTCAGAGAGAGAGAGAGAGAGAGAGAGAGAGAGAGAGAGAGAGAGTTTGCTATAAACATTTCGTACTATGTCCAGAAAATAGGGAAGAGCGATTTTCTATATTGGCAGATTATGTTGTTTTTATTTTTTTGGTAGCCTGTGGTTTTGACCAACGCAGAATATTGAGTGGTGTTGCATATTAATAGGGGAGGAAAGAGTATTCCAGCATTGAAATCTCCGATGCTAAACTGAAAGAAAACCCAAGAAAGAAGTGGGAGATAAAACAAAAGGGGTCGAGCAATTTATGGCATCAAAGTGCTTCATACAGAAAGTCATGAAAACGTGTAAACAAATTTAAATTTCGAGTTGTCTTGTACTTTGCAAGACACTGCACGGTTGATACACACAAACACCTCGCCTGGGAGGCCCAAAGCAATTTCATTATCACAAATGATGACTCATCCACTTATTTGTTTGGTTTTTGTACGAACTGCATTCGTCTTTCAGAAGGACGTACAAAAGGATCCTGAACCGAAACGGGGCTAGTGGCCGTCCTTTGGCAAAGCCTCATCCCACGTCCAATACTAGAACTGATGACAACATCCCTCAGTGTGGGAGCTTGTGGGGCTCCTATCGGGGTAGGAAGCTTGTTCTCTAAAACGCCATGGCTTTTCTGTAATCTGAGAGAGATTTTGACTCCAGGTTTATGAGACAGATGACTGACCTGTGCGATAAACATATAAATATATATTTTTTCTGTAACGAAAAGTGTTTCAAACAACCTTTATTTTTATTAGAAATAGTGTATGCTATGCAGAAACTGTTGCAGTATGAGGCCTAATATTGACTCGAATACACCAATAGCTTATTCTTGTTGCTTTTAGAATTCATTGAGATGACTTTCCTCTCTTTCGGCACTTTTCTGATCCCTTAACCGAGCGAGGTGACTCAGACGGTACTACTTGGTACTCGCATTTATGAGGTTGTGGTATAAAATCCCTCGAGACTGGGCATCTTGATCTTGGATATTTTCGGGTTCTCTTGGTTACGTAGTAATCTTTACTTACTAAGAATTTTCCGATCTCTCAATCCATGCCATCGGTTTTAATTGCAGAGTAGAAAGTGACAAGAAAGGCGGGCTGGTGCTCTATGATGCGTGGCGGTTTATTCGGATTTTGAAAAGATTTCTTGTATGAAAAAAGATCTTCTGAGGTGCTCGTATTCTCTAAAGGGGGGTTTCCTGCTGCAATGTAGTGTTCAATTGGAAACAGGAAACATTTTAGAGACCCCGTGCCTCACCGCCCCAAATTCCGTAAGTGATGTTCGACAGGTTTAGATGCTGTGGTGCGAGCTCTGTGGACCCTGGGCATTCATGGCATTTCTGGAATTACTAAAAGTATATCGGGGCGGGACATCAAGCCCTTCCCGAGATCGGTAAAGCACTCTCTAGGAAGGTCTGTCTGGAACGAGTATTTTTTCTCGGTTCTGATCAAATGCCGCGGATGCCCTCAAATAAATTCTTTTTTCTCACAGTTACTTTTTTAAATTGTCATTTCATTGCTCTATACAGTCAGTGTCTGCCGCATGTGATGCCACAGCTAGCCGCAATGTTAAAGGGCACTGACCTTGATCAAACAGACAAGGGCTAAGCTTGTACACCTCCTACGAAATAGTTTTATGCCTTGTATGGTTGAGATTAAGCTTTTTACCGCTTCAACAGCCATCAACAAGTGTTGGAATAGTGGGTTGCGTAGCTTTTCTTTGCCATCAAACGCCAGTTTCTGCAATCTCTGCATATGATAACCCGGCGGTGTGTTATCTTGACTTCCAACACAATTGGAAACGTCAGTGCTGAAGTGATATATCTGGGAACGTTGCCATAAGCAAGTTACTTTTATGGCAGATTGCACAGAAGTTTGTTATACGTTACAGAAAGCATAACAATATAAGAGCCAGACCTAGGAAGACGGATTACATGTCTCCTTGCCGCCATGCAGCGCATATAAATAATGAAGATAACCCATCGAGATGCAGATTTGAATGTGGGCTCGGTACACGCCTTTTATAGCCACGTGTGCGAAGGTTGTGTTTTTAGACATAGAACCGGTCGAGATGTATCGGGATTGGTCAGTAGCAAGTATTACGTCTACCAGCGTGGGACACTCAGTAGGTGTCAGGATTGCTCATTCTTGGGGAAGAAGCGCTTAGAAAATTCATTTCTTCCGGGTTCATCAGAGCAATGTCCCACCGTCATTTGTGTTTAGTAGACATACAGTTAAGTGTGATCACTGCAAATAGACGAGTGGGTAGAGAAACACACTGCTACAGAGTTTTAGCCCAGTTTGTTGATTAAAAAAGATAACTGTTGGTGATTTTTCCATGTCTCATGCTAATCGCTAGGTGTGATATCAGCTGATATAACAAAACAGTGATCTGATCTTCCAGATAAACGGTAAATTTAGGGAAATACCCAAACTTAGGCCTAGAATGCCCTCTTCCTTTAAAAGAATCCTTTCCCAGTTTATAATTTCATCTCATGTATCATTAAACACTATTAAAAAATTCATACCAAAAATGAAACAGCAGTTTAAATATTGGACAGGCTAAGTCCGTTTGATTTGAAGAAAATGTTATGGCATCAATTTTTTGGGATTTCACTAATCGACTATCGTCATTATGGTAAAACGATAACCAGAAAGTACTAGTCCGATATTTTCAACCAGTTAGAAGAAAAATGCTGTGAGAAAATACTTGGTGTGTAGAAAAAATTATTTATTTTTCATCACACTTGACACAGACGTGTTTTAGTGATGGGAAAAAATGAGAGATTTCCAGTAAAAATTGTTACAGCATTACTCCACTACCTAGTTTTACGCCCCTCAGACTTCCATCTGTCCCTGGTCAACGTTTTTCATCAGATCAAGAGGTGGATTGCTACTGTAGAGGAATAATTTGTACATCTTCTGGAAAACCACTTCAGAAACGGAATATGTATGCGTGTTGTGATATCTACGAGGTGGACCTCGCATTGGAGTTGACAAACTAATACCCTTCAGTGTGACCAAAGATAATTAGCACTCCTTAGGCGACTGATCCCCAGTACAGCACAACTTTTATGTCACGAGCCGCCACCGCTTCATCATTATGAGATAAGGCTCTGTACAACTTTTGGACATATTTTTAATTCCTGTTCAAGCCGAAACTTTCCCCCCGTAAGGATTATTGCTGCATTTCACTTAATTTTAATATACCAGTAGACTTTTCAGATAAGGTAACTACAAAATTCATTATACATTGTGTCTTGTCAACAGGACACTGCTGTTTAAAGCAACTTGCCAGGACGTGGTCACAAATCTGTCGAATTTAATTTAGGTAGTTATTTCTAGATAACTGCAACTGAAAATGAATTTAGACAACATTTCAATTGAATTTTAGTTTTAAACTTAGTTATTGGCAACGAACTGCTAAAATATTTGATGAAAATTATGCCTGCTTCAGATTACAAATGGTCAAAGTTTCTATCCTATTTCAACTTTCTCCTAATATCAGATGAGGTTTTTTTTTATACAATGCCATGTCTGATGACTCCTTGCTCGGTTTTGGTTTACATATTTAGGTGCCATTAAAGGTAATTGCTTCATACAACTTAATGTTATGTATTTATTCACCGCCATACGACTTTTTCCTCAGACAAACCGTTATCGCCCCTGGTGGCCACTGCTGGAGCTACTGATTTAATTAAAGCATCTTAAGTGATTGATGTCATGAAGCTTAGACAAAATTAAGAATGTTGTTATAGGGACAAAGTTACGCTTTTGTTCAAAACCCCTGGTGGAGGGCGACGGTATAATCATAGGAAATTACCTCTGGCGGCTGTTACCAAAGGAGCCTCTTGTTGGTGCATCCAGATGACTTTATTAGATTTACAGAGCAGGAATCAGAAGGGGAATGTGGCTCCATGAAAACGCTGCATACATAAAGTGCCAAGGAAAGACTTATTGGCTACTTACAAGCTTATTATAACGAAGCGCGTGACTATATGTACAATGTGGAAGAAATGGTGCATGCTAACATTTAAAAGCCTTAGCCTATAAAGCAGTCGTCAAAGAATGATTTATATTTTGTGGTTGGGCGACTGTGCGTTACAAACATAAACATGTGGGAACCGCAATCCCACCTGTTGCCTGCCACAAGCTCTATTTGCTTGCCTCTGCTTCGTTGAACAAACAGTACAGCTTTCATACTTGCCATGCGACACTCAGCTGTTTCATTTTTTTCTCCCTTGCTTTACGAGCTCTCAGTACTGCCCTCTGTCATCATTAATTTGTGTAATGACTCTTTTGTGCTCACTAACAAGATTTTTATCGAGATTAATGTTTAAAGTGTCGCTTTTGTGTTTTCATTTTATATCGCACGTCTTTTAACTTTTCTGATCTTTTCAGTGTTAGGGGAAAAAAAAAAAAAAAAAAAAAAAGCTGCTGTTTAAGTTTAACTTTCTTTTTTACAGTTTTAGGCTCCTCTGCTATAGTTTTCATTAAAATTCATTAAGAATATTTCTAAATCTACAAAAATATGTCGACTGCAAAATTAGCATTTTTTATACAAATGCATTTAAAGAAATAGATTTTGAATTATAAATATTGCTTCATCCTTTTTAAATTTACTTTTCTCTAACACGTTCAACGACGTCGTACTTTTGCCATATTTCAATTTTAAATGATATTTACTTTTTTAAATTTTACGGAGCAAGATTAACTCTCGAGAAGTAAGTAAACAAAGTAGGCCATGTCTCTTAGCGAATTATGAAAGAATGTACCAATTGAGTTATACCCATGTAAAGATTTTTTAAAAATTTCATAAGATTTCCAGCGATTCTACTTACTAGGCACCAAAAATTACGAGGAAAAAAAATGGATACATATAAATGTTTATCGATGCTCTTACGCCCACAATTCTTTTGTTTTTTTTTTCTCAAAGAAACACGATATATGCCATTGAACTGAAATAAGAATATTACTTTCTTAAAAGCACTGAAATCAAAAAATAGGTGTGGGGGGTTTACTTGAAACTCACAATTTAAAAATCGTTCTAGGGGCACCAAACATTTGTTTTTTTTTTTTCCCACAAAATTCGATATATACCATTTAACTGAAATAATATAAAATTTTGAAAATCAGGAAAATAGAATTGGAGATTTATATGAAAACCGAAATTTAAAAAGCGCTCTAGCGGCTGTTGTATCGAAAAAAATATAGATTAAAAGTATTTAGAATTATTTTTACATCTGAAAAAACTGTTTACATTTTGAAATTGAAAATTTTAATTTAATGGTGGCAGTATTCAACTTTCTTAGGAATTCGTTTAGTTTACGCAGTTTCTGCTTTATGAAAATGTTTAATGTTGTATTCGGTAATTTTCTTTTTATATATTCGTCCTAATTAGATAGAATAGATGTCATATGTTTTTATTGTAACAAAAAAAAAAAAAAACCACTTGAAAAAGTATTTCTTAAGAAAAGCAGGAAAGTTTCATAAGAAATTCATACATTTCTTCTTTAAAGTTACTACCTTTTTGGTTAAGGAGGAATATCGTTGCGATATACTCCAGTGTGAATAGATTCCTGGCCTATTGATCATAATTTAAACGACGTAATATTTACTTTAATTTACTATAGGACTGTTCATTAAAGAATGACAGTTTTTTTACAAACAAACTTTTCTCTCGCTAAATGTTTTGTTTTAATGCATAATGTACATGAGTTCTAGATTCATTGTTGTCAATTCAGGTTCCGGTCAGTGCAAGTTGAGACATGTTCAGTTCCACCCACAGCAAAATGAAAGTGACACGCGATGAACAATATGCTGCTCTGAAATTTTGCTTTTGTCTTAACAAATCTTCAGCGAGGGCCTATGGAGAGTTTATTCTTGCCTATAGCGCAGCTGGAAGATTATTATAAATCTTTAAAGAGGGAAAGTAATAAATTTCTAAGGAGGGTTAACTCGACGTTCTAGCGTATGCTGTAACGGAGGAAAACATTAACAGTGCTGCTGTCATTGTGAGAGAGCATTGTCGAATGACATTAACAACACTTTAAGAAATTACGTACTTCTTTTAATAAATTAAAATTAATAAAATTTCCATCCACCTTTCACTACACAATGTATAGTTTTATACTTTGTCCACCTCTACTCCTTTACGCACTAACAAACTGTTAGTGCTATAAAAGTCTAACAACGTTTTATCCTCCCTATTACATATTTTATCCCTACTTTTACTCATAATTGATACATTTTTGCCCCATTAACTCTCATTTGTTATAGTGGTAATACTTCCTTTCTTCCTAAACCCAAGATCGACCCCGGCCAGAACCGATGGATTTTTTCGGGCGTAAAAATCCTAGTATGGCTTCCTTCGAAAGGGAAGTAAAGCCGTGGGTCCCATTTCGTACATTTACGGCACGAAAAAGAACCTCAAGTCTGAAAGAAGAGACCTCTGAGCAAAATTTGTCTACCGTTTCACGCCCTGAATTGAATGGAACGCTGATGATCTGAGATGTTCAAGAGCGTCCGTAAATTAACCAAATAAAAAAAAAAAAAAAAAAAGGGAATGTTTCCGTTATTTTAATGTTTTCTCACCTATTTATGTAATATATTTATATTTAGAATAGTAGTATAATTTTTAATACTCCCAATATACTGCTATGTATATGTGCGTTAATTACATTGTATGCTAGTTTACTTGTTTTAACTCTTTCAATTGATTTATGTTTACGAAATGGGCAATGTTTACAATAAACCAACAAAATTGTGTAAATCCATGATTAATTGGGCTGCGTCATTGAATAACTGCAAATAGGAACCTCCTTTATTGGTCTGTGATGCATCTAATTCTACCTAATTCATTCATGAAGCTTGTCCAAGCTTTTTAAATGCTTTTTTATTGAACCAAATTAAAGTCTTATTTTTACACTCATGTTAATATTTTAATATTTACATAAAACATATTACTAATGTAGAGAATTTCATTAATTTTTTAACAAATGTGTTAATATTTTTTACTCATTTGTTACAATGTTTTGGAAAATTTTACAGATAATACCCACTTTTATCTGCAAGAATAATTTCAAAGTCATAATCTAAGCCCTTTTCACAATTCATAAACAGTTAAAGCCTGGAGCTATTAACATATCGATAACAAACAGAATTGATTGAGAACCGTGCTAGTAACCATCACAGTATTGTTGCGTTTAATTATTGAGAACCGCGGGTAATAACCACCAGACAGTATTGTTGCGTTTAATTTTATTTTTGTCCTAAAATTTCTACGTGTGATTGGATATTTCAACAGTGTGGAAACTAAAGCATGAAATGTCTTGCCTAAAGGGAAATATCCATTCCCCCAACATTAAGCATTTGTGTTTATGCAGCATTGCTTCCAATGAATTATCTTTGTGCGATATTTACCTGTCAAGTTGCATTGTGTTGCGGTATAATCAAATCCATAAGTAGAACATAAATTGTATTCTAAACACGATCTTTAATAAATACATTTTATTAAACGTTTTTAGTTTTGGAGTTACAGACGTATAAATTGATGTTTTCGGCCAAACTATTTGTTCTAAACAGCAATCAGGTGCGTAGCTGCAAGGGAAGGTGACCTTAAAATTCTTACGGTGGAAAAAATTTGTTTTTCAAGTAAATTTCTGAACAAACATACGCCCATACCTCACTCTAGGTCCTGTGTTTTCATCTTCACATAGTTATTGATGAGTCCCACGCGACCTTGTACGTAATCATTTTCTGTGGTTTCTCGCAATTGAATACTACGCCAGCGGAACCCGCTATTGTCAATAAGCAATACCGCTAATAGTACTGTAGAAATGCACATAGATGACGTGAGATTCGGGAGCATTGACTTGCTGATGTATATAACGGCACGTGCCCACACGTTTCCCCATTTGGGCACCTGCCCATTGACCATCACAAGTATCATATGGATGTAGGCATTGAAGCTAGTCACTAATCTATATGCTTTGGCTTGAAAGTTTTAATTTTCTTCACAACAGCATCCTTATGAAGGAAGGTGAAATATGAAGAGTGCTAGAAACTTATGTATGTTTAACCACCAGAAGTTGAAGAGACAAGGTGCAACTTAAGAATACACAAGGACAAATTATTAAATTCAAAATCTGCCACAATCAAAAAGCACAAGGTTATTTCATAATTCCGGAAAAAAATTACAAATTAATTAAACATTAATTGCATAACGGATACTACATTGTACCTCGTTCAGTTCGTTCCACACGCGTGTCAATATGTCACAATCGATCAGTGCAACAACCGCGGTGATAGGTCGCGGAGTTCCTGAAGATTAGCGGTGAGTTAGGTTATAAAAACAATGTCCTTTACAAAATCCAAAAAGAAAAAAATCGCAAGATGTTAAGTCTAGTGACCGAGGTGACGTCATGTTCTTGTCCAAAGCGGCCTTCCAACGTTGTAGTAATTTTGTGTTGAGATAGTCCCGTACGTGGACAGCTGTCTTGTTGAAAAACGTAATCATCTCTGGCTGATAAGCTTCTCTGAGACGTTCCGCTGTTTCTCCACTTGGTCCTGAACGTCTCGGAAGCATGGGCTGCTCCTTGTAGAATTGTGCACAAAAACATTGTACGGTCACAACGGACGATGTTCTTGCATATTCCAAAACACAATGATTTCTCACGTTTATTTAACGCCACATTGATTGTTACTGTTACCGTTGCTAAGGAACTAGGTAATTTACTCTAGTGGGAAACCGCGGCAACTAAGCGATACAATTTTGTTTCCTAACAAAACTGGAGAGTTTATCAGCATAAAAATTACAATTATACGTTGTATAGTTCATTTGTAATTCATTTTTAAATGTTTCACAGAAATATAAAACATTAATAGGTAGACATTAATGTTCATTGGTCTGGCCATTAATTAATTCCTTTCGTCGTCCTGAAGACTAGCACTTGATATGAGACAAGACATTTCATGATTTAATTTTGACACTGTTAAAATATCTAATCTCACATAGCAATTGTACAACCCAAATTTAACGTGTGTTAATTATATTGTATGATACTTTACTAACTATATCTCTTTTAATTTATCTAGGTTTACAAAATAGGCAATATTTACAGTAAACCTAAAAATTATTTAAATCCATGATTAATTGGGTTGCGCATTAAATAACTGCAAGTAGAAATCTCCTGTACTGTTCTGTGATGCATCTGATTCTGCTCACTTCTTTCATGCAGCTTGTCCAAGGTTTTTAAATGGTTTTTTTCCGGTTGTAGTACTTTTTTTATTGAACCAAATTAAAGTTTTATTTTTACATCCATGTTAATATTTTAATGTTTACATAAAACACATCACTAACGTAGAGCGTTTCAGTACACTTATAACATATGTGTTCATATTTTTCATTCATTTGTTACATTATTTTCAAAAATTACAGTAACAACCCACTTTACATGTAAGAATAATTTCAAAGCTATAATGTAAGCCCTTTTCACAATTTATAAACAAACACTTAAAGCCTGGAGCTATCAACATGTCGATAACAAATCGCATTGATTGAGAAGCGAGCGTAATAACCAAAGTACAGTATTGTTGCTTTTAATTGAAAACCGCGCGTAATAACCACCAGAAAACAATTAAAATTCTTAGGCCTGCCAAAAAGTCTTAAAATTTTACGGCAGCAGTAGAATTACTAAAATTATTAGGGTTATATTTATTACAATGACACTATTACAACAAAGCTTCAACAGGCAAACAGTGAAATTTATTATTACAAAAGCTTCCGTTAAAATATGTGCTTTCGTAAGCAAACAATAACTTTATTACAGACGGAACAACTCTACAAACAGAATGCTCAAGGAGCTTTCAAAGATGCGACTTCATTATATAGTGTATATAGTCGTATATAGTGTAAATCATTGCAGTAGTGTGCTAAAATATCAAGGCTGGCGCTTGCAAAGTCGGCGTCCTCGACCTTTCCAAAGGAAAGAGAGAGCATCTCTCCAAATTATGTACTTGTCACCAAGCCGGACGTACCTGTCTCTTTTTTTTTCTCTTACCGCCTCTTTTTGACATCTACTATAAATTAAAAGGGAAACTTCTTTAGGAATCTTCATATACTGAGGTCCTCTGTGATGTAACTATCGTAAATGTGACAGTGTGACTATTTTAAGCTAAAAGAAGGAATTGTTCTCTCGCTAAAGATAAACGAGAAAATATTTTTACACAAAATTTTGAATTCTCCAATATTTCTAGCAAAATCCACTTGTGCCGTAAATTGAGAAAATGAACTACTGTTCACATTTTATTGGTTTTAGAAATAATAGAGCTTTAGTTATGAAACCTGTTTGTTATTGCAGTGTTTTACGTCTCAGCTACTAAGTGTAACACTTTGAAGTTGATTGCCTTAAACATTTTAAATCATCATCTAACTGTACTATAGGGAAGAACAAACTCTCCATAGGCTTCGGCATAATTTCAGAGCAGCATATTTGTCGTCGCGTGTCACCTCCTGTTTGCTGTAGGTGAACTGAACATGTCTCAACTTGCACACCTCCCACAGGCGGGAAGTGAAAATGACAACAATGAAACTAGAATCACGGTATATCGCATTAAGCTAGGAAAATATTGTTTAGTTAAAATTTAGCGTAAGAAAATATGATCCTTCTTTATTGAACAGCTCGCATTCATAACGAACATGTTGTATTTCATAATGGAGAATTTCTCTTACTTTATGCTATACTCATAACCTTATTCGAGATTTTTATAAGAGACGTTTTACATGCTTCGTTATAATTTACAACTAAAAATTAACATTTGCATGGTTCATGAGAAGAAAATTCAATACCAGTTCTTATGTTTATTAAGCTAACAGCATTAGCTTCTTTTTTCAGATATAATGTAATAACTAACACATAAAAAGCCTGAAATGAACAGTAATGGCGCAGTTTGTTAATAGAGTAAAGGTGGTTAGGTCATAAGATGCTAATTCCTATGTTTAATATATGCTTCTTTGAATAACACGAAAAGTTGTCATTTTGCTGTTTATAAAGCGTTTTTTAAGAAAATTTAGGTACTTGACTACTTTTATAAACACATAATTTATATAATTCAGTAATTTGAATGTACAGGCGACACAGAAAGGCAAGAAATTCGACTAGAATTTCGAAATTACATTTAGAAATTGCAGCGTCATAACATGACAAAACAGCAAATCCAACAATCATATATGTTGTGCGCGTTTTTAATAGCGGTTTTCAACTGTTGCTTTGCAGCATATATATTGGTAACGAATTTCAACTGTTTGTTTATTTTTGAATGTGAAACAAACGACGACAGTTTTTAAGATGGAGTAATTTAGGAATAAAAGTTACCCATTTATGTTGAAAAGTACGAAACGGAGCTGCAGCAATACGAATATGTAGAGAAAGGGTCTCAAAGAGAAGACGCGGTATCCTAGAACATTTATTAATCTCTGTCAGCTGTCTAGGTGAGTAATTGTGAATATTTCTGTTAAACAATCTGATGTCAGACTCTTAAGAGTATGGGTATATCTAATCTACATTACGATGCGAAAGAATTTCTACGTTGCAAGGTTGTGCGAAATAAAAATAGCGATTATTTCAGAAATTAGGCAAAATTTATTTTAAAAAATTCTGAAAAATAACAAGAATTTTCTTTCAAATATTATTGAAAATAAAACATGAATTTTTGAAGGCTATCGTCATAAAAATGCATCTCTGGTACAGACGTTGTCAGTACAATTTTGAGGCAACTTTTGCGAAATAAATCCGTTGGCTCAGCACTTTTATGATAATAATTTAAGCAATTAGAGACAAATGAGAAATGCGGAAAACATTTATAGAAATATAATTTTGTTTCGTGACAGAGTAATCAAAAGATATCCTTAGCGCTTTTACTGTGAACTGTTCTAAAGGTTTACCATATGCTGCTAAATGCAATAGAAATCTGCAATTTTTCTCTCGTCCTCCCGGTGTTTAACCTCAACCAGCATTTCCCATAGTCCAAGAACAATGGCTTTTATCTGTTTCTTGAGCAAAGGCCAGAGAGACTGTTCCTCCCTCGCTTTTTATTCCTTATTCTTCTGTTTGTTTTGTAATCGGAGAAAGGGAATTAGTTCAAGGAACTTCCCAGGTGCGCCTATCTCAGGAATCTCTCCGCACGTAATGTATTGTAAGAGTGACATATGACTCAATGCAAATTGCAGAAACGTTATTCCCAGCTGCGCGACTTTTATAATTGCATTATACTTTGGCAAATGGGTTAGACGATGCATGAACGATATTTGCAAAGAGACGGTAGTATATTTTGTCACGCTTTCACTTATGAATACACTTGGGTACTAACAATGTTAGGAAAGGGGTTTATAATGATTCAGCGCGGTTTAAGTATAGCCAAGAATGCTCTTCTTAGGAAGTTTTTGGTTTCCGCTACCCCCCCTCCCAAAGTTCAACGTTTAATAGAAAATAGCTCAATGCCTTTTATACATAAAAACAATGTTTATAGGAGACTTGGTTTGCAGTCGTGATGCAAACCAAAGTTTCGTTAAGTTAACAATCATATATATTAAATGTGGGAAAACTTGGGGTTTGTCTTAGCCAGATAATTTGAAAATTGTTTTATTACTCAAAATTATTTTACAAAAATCTCAGCATGGCCCTCTCGTGATCAAATTTATGCTGCCTTTTAAAACTGGAGTCTACAATCTGATTCTTCACGCAGTTAACTGCAGTGCGAGTCCAATCTCAACAAGAAAGGCCTCTGAATGCCAACAACCCCATTGCGTGCTAAAATAAACTTTTATAAGGAGTTTTAATTTTTGTAAGTAGTTTCTAATACCAGACCATATTAATTATTATCTTATTAAGAGAATATTTCAACGTGTATTTCAGTATTATGCAACATTTTAAAATAAGTTATAATGGAATACCAACTCCTTAATGAAATAAATTTGTTATATATCATTAATAAAGATTAAAAAGATATAATTGTATTTTTGCAGAACTTATTTTTAAATTATTTATTTTCAATGGCGCAATGTTTCTTAAAATGCCAAATATTTAACATTTATTATGGCAAAAATGTATTTCATATTTTGCAGAAATTAACTTTTGATGCTTCATGTATTTAACTATTTCACTGGCTTTAAAAAATACGAGGTCAGTTTTTTAATTGTCTTGTTCGATTTGAGATTTGACTATTTCAAACTCCAATTTATAAATTGAAACCACTTTTATATCAATATTTTAAATTAAAAATCTACTATTCTACTTTATTAAATATTTTCGTATTAGAATCGACACTATGTAATGAACATAAAATAAATAAAAAAACATGTTCCAGTAGATAGATATGCACTCTAGTATTTACACCACTATCAAATATGTAATTTCACATTGACGAGAAAGTACATACAACAGATCTAGAAATGTTGTCATTGCTTTAGGAGAATTTAAAGCAAACGGGAACTCCCTGGGAACCAGATGCTCCACTGCACAGATCCTGAAGGATCCGCCGCGGCTAATTTAAACTCATTATATCTTCCAGCGTAATTACAGAACATGGTCTTCTAGAAGTACCCATGTTCGATAAAACGAACAGATTATTAAACAGATTTGAGATTTACAGCCTACCGTTCATTGACACTATTGAAATCGTGCAATATAGGAAAATTGGGTCTTGAAACATGGGCGCCTCCTTTGTGGGGGGATTCATTTACCAAGGAGACTTGAGTTATGTTTATTTTCCTACAGAGGGACGAGTGACAGATGCTTGTTCATTGCCTTCACCGCCTTTGGCAGAAAACTAAGGTGCTACTTGGATGTGAAATGTCGATAATTATGTTCCAAAGTTCTTTCTCTCTGTTCACATATGCAGTTCTTTGTCGTGTCTAGAAACTCAAAATTGCACTCCAGATTTTAACATCTTTCTATAGCTGTCGACCTCGGTCAAGTTTGAACCCGCACCTTGAGTTCAGAGGAAATTGCTCTCTATACTTCAGTATAATCCGTCGTGTGGAACCCCACGTAGTCGTGTATCCTGACAGGGTCATCACCCTTTTCATCCACATTGAATGACATCTGACACTGGCACCTCATTAGTTCGATTAGTTCGGAGAAAATTATTGATCGGAGTAACTAACACTGGAACACAAGGAAATCACATTCAGGAGGCACCAGGCTTAGTTCCTCTAGTCACTTAGGAAAACGTTGGGACTGGTATCTTCTTTACATTGCATTTCCGCTCTCTTATTTTCATATAATTTAATTACATAGTTCTGGTTATGGGGTCGAACACGTCAGGATGGTGCTGTGCGGCGTTACAGTGGATTTTTATCTGGAGAACGTTTCTGTCATAGATTCTGGTGGGTTCTTCTCGAAATTCAGCTTTCGGGAAGACCATCGTGGCTCCCGCAAATGTGCCAATATCTGGGACCTATTAGAGGTATCTTCCTTGGAGGTTGTAGGTACAAAATACCATCGATGTCTAAACTTTCTCCTCTGTAACATCCTATCCTATACTATCAAGAACAAATTTTCTCATGCTAACCATCTCCGGGATTCCGAACACATGCAAGTTTATCACCAGACCAGATGACCCGCATGAATGAAACTGTGCCACCTGTCAGCTGTTTTTAATGAAATGATAGTATGAATAAAATGAAAAGGAAGAGAGAAAAAGAAAGGTAGCGAGTGTAGGTGGAATGGAACTGGGGAACTCCGAGAAACTGTTAAAAATCCACAACTTGTCCCACCACAAATATCACTTCCAATCTTCGCTGAGCACAAGTCGTAATTCTGAACCAACGTTCTTAATACTAAAGATGTATAAAATCAAATGCCACTAAACTATGTAAAAGAAAACGAACACACCAAAGAATTTTTAAAAGTAACAAAACACCTCAGAATGTAACCAACTTTACATTTTAAGGTATCATTCAGTGTTATTAAAACTAGTTTATTCAAGATCAAGGTAAATGTTCGCAGTTTTACCGGCCTGGAAGTCCACTACAGGTCCTGGCGAGGAAAGCAGGCTACCAGAGAACGTAGCCGGGGGTGATGGAAATTGCACTATCTCATTCTCTAATACCCCCCTTAAATAATAGCTTGTTGATATCCATATCGGGGCCAGGAACCTTTCAAGGCTTAAATGCATTCTTCACAGCTGTATGGAGAAGATTGCATTAGCAAAATTCAACCTTTTTTTGCACAGATTACGTCGCAACATGAGATTGGTCCATCACTTGTCGAAAAATTTAATGTGGTTAATGAGTTGGAAGTGTTCAGACATGGTTTAGCAAATGGCCAAGGTCTAAAATGACCGAACAAAACCGCAAAGGAACCTTGGCGGTTGATTCCCGTATCTCAGTATAAAATTAAACCTTGGAAGATTTTTAACTTAAATTAGAAACGTTTAGAACTTAAATCCTAAAACAATTTATGCACGAGTTTAATTTTTTTTAAATAGTGTTTAACATGTTTTTTTAGTACTGTGGCATCATAGGCGATGAGCCGTGATGATACATATAAAATAGAAAAGAAATTTTAGGAACGAAACACTCCAGATTTGCGTTTACGGTATCTGTAAAGCATCAGAGAATGGAGGGAGCAAAATGGATGGGGAAAAAAACCCTAGTTAAAGAGGACACTTACTGAGATTCGAATTGCAGACCCCCCATCAAGGAATCCGTCCTTAGTGACCTCAGCCACCTGTGTCGATGATACAACGTTAATATTCTCTTTACGAGAATAGAACATTCTATCTAGCATGGGGACAATCGACTGATTTTTTTAATCGAATGAAACTCATAAAAATAAAAAAACAACGAACTTTTTTACATGAGAGAATATGCCAAATATTAAAATCACCTATTTTCTAATGGCATGAGAAACAACAATGAACTCCTATTTTTTTTTCCCCATTCAGTTGTTCTCGTGAACTTTTGAGTATTCTCCCTCTGCTGACCGCCACGGGTGGCCGAGGTAGTTAAGGCACGGATTCGTGAGCGGGAGGTCTGGGTTCGAATCCCTCCAGGACCGTCCTCCCTGACTGAGGTTTTTTGCAGGTTTTCCTCAGTCTCATAACTGGCAAATTCCGGTGAGGTACCCTAAACTTAGGCCTGGAACGATTCCTTCCTTAAAAAAAAAAAAAAAAAAAAAAAAAAAAAAAAAAAAAAAAACTTTCCTGATTTATCATTTCATCTCATGTATCATCAGTGACCATTGCCTGTGGGTAGGGAAAAACTCCCGACAAACAGTTGACCGGACCGGAATCGAACTCAGAACCTC
Source organism: Metallyticus violacea (assembly GCA_030762175.1). Taxonomy (NCBI): domain Eukaryota; kingdom Metazoa; phylum Arthropoda; class Insecta; order Mantodea; family Metallyticidae; genus Metallyticus; species Metallyticus violacea. Next base: position 20,620,756 of record CM060834.1, read on the forward strand.
CAGATTAGTAGTCGCAAACGCTACCACTAGACTATGGAAGCAGCCCCCTTATTAATATCAATAAAACAATAAAAGTTTTACTTTTCGGTTTATGTTTTGAATTTTAAGTTCCGTTTGTTAAGGAAAATATTGCAAAAAGGATCGGGCCTATTGTCGCGACTGAGAGCATGCAGCACGGGAGCATTGTTAGTTTAAATACCAGCCTCGATAGATTATGAAAAACGGGACAGCTGATCATCGTTAAGTGCTATGGGAAGTAGATATCCGATGTTCATCTTGATGAACTTCAAAGACAGATCATTGCATTTAATTTCGTAATACTATCATTGTCACGCTATGTTAAAAGCATTGTTGAAACTGACTTATTTTAGAGGCAAAATGAATTTTAATTTGTAATACCATTGTTATCAGTCACGTTCAATGCTATCTTTCTCAAATGACTATCGAACGGAGTGACGTCTTCTGTTTCCTTATTGTCAGTCACGTCCTGTTAAAGAAAAATTTCGGATGTAACTCTTATTTAGAAGCAAACTGAAAGCATTATTTAAAAGCTTACACTTCCAGTTTATTTACAGCTACAGCACGATGCCAAAAGGAAATTTTCTAAAAGTTGGTTGATTAGACAATGGATCAGTAACGATCCCAGTTTTACCACAGTCGCAAAATTGTATTGTAAAACTTGTAAATTTTAAGTGTTCATGTAGTTTTGTGTTTCTGAAATATGGAAATTACAAGCGAAAATAAATTTATATTTGATTCAACGTCTTTATGCTACTTTAGCTAAGAGAAACTTAAAAATAATTCTAAACGTGTTAAACGCTTAAAAGAACTATCTTAACATGTAAAAAAACTAATTCAGTGTTTATAAAACCAAAAATCCGGGCCCTAGTTATTACCATGCAAAATAGTAATTTACCTTCATTTGGTTTGAAATCGTTTCATATGTAATCTAGATACTTTGAAAACAATATAATCATCGATTATCCCATCGCTACTTCATCCTTACCAAGGTTCTTGTAACCTCAAGACATGCGGTTTCACCCTGCCTTGAGCGCGTCAGTGGAGCTTGCAATGTCGCAGACTTCATGGTTTCCAGACTCTTTGAGCCACGGCAAAACTTTCAACCTTGGGACACAACGCTAAGCTGCTACATTCAGAAAACATGTTTAGTTATTTGTGCTTTAACCGCACTCATCATTCAAGTTTTTTTTGCAATATCTCAGTTGACTATAACTCTGGATATTGCCACTGTGAACTCGGTGCTGTAGAAGGGTATTTGTGGCGGACGCGGCCTTCTCAAGGTTCTCCTGTCTCTCTTTTATCGCACCAACACATTCCACTTATCTTTCCACTTTCATTTCGTCACTCTTGATCTCTAAATCGATGAAGTAGTCCAGGACGCCTTGTCACAGCCCCGAGAGCCCATTATTCGTTCAAGGTACTAAAGATGCGAACAGCTATCGATGGGGTTCAGAGCTCAATAATTCACTCCATTACCATCTATGGCAGTCGACATGAAACGTTAAATGATAAATTACTGATGTTATTATTTTCGTTTTCCTTTCCTATGAAACTGTTAACATTTTTTCATTAAAATTACGTAAATTTATGTAACTGAAAACAAGCTGCTATTTGGTTATTTATAAATATATTTAAAATCCGAAAAATGTTTTTAAACTATGAGTTCTCAAAAATTCTTATTTATTATCTACCAGCTCCCTTCCAAAATATGGCATAGAAAACTGTCTTTCGTGTTGGAAAATATGGTACAGAAATACAACTTATTCAAAGCTGTGTTATGTCGTAGAATAAAGAACCTTCATGGGTTTTTTACAAGTTGCTCATGTAAAGTATTACAAGCCAATATGACTTAAATGGATTAATAAAGAAAATAAAATTTGTACTTTTTGTAAACGTATTGCAAGAAAGGCCGTAATAATATAGCCAGGTTAAACTTAAGGGAGCCCCCATGAGACACCGGGAAAATAACTTTAGAATTATAAGCAAAACGATTGTAACGTTTTTAGATATTTATAGACCCGAACATATTAAGAAAATTCTATTTCAACATTTTTATCTAAAATTAAAATATTTGGAAGTTGAAATTCTTTTAGATAAAATGAAATATTAATAAATCAAGACATTAGTTATATCGTTTTATTAAATGCTCAAAATAACCCCCATTAAACATTTAGCAACTTTTCTGTAACATTGTCTGTATGCATTCCAATTTTCGGTGTTTCATATTTGTTTTGTTGGCTTTTGGTGTTCTTAAAAATTCATGTTGAATTCATGGAAGTTGAAATTCTTTTAGATAAAATGAAATATTAATAAATCAAGACATTAGTTATATCGTTTTATTAAATGCTCAAAATAACCCCCATTAAACATTTAGCAACTTTTCTGTAACATTGTCTGTATGCATTCCAATTTTCGGTGTTTCATATTTGTTTTGTTGGCTTTTGGTGTTCTTAAAAATTCATGATACACTTGCCCCATTGTTACATTAACGATTCCATAAATGTTACCTTGTTAAATTTTCTGCATATATTCATCTTTTTAAAAACAGTCAATATCATAACAAACCCTTCTCACACATTCTTCCCCTCAGCCCCCCCCCTATTTTGAGATACACTGTTTATTGTTGGTTTGGTTTATTTATGGACGCTCTTTAACGTCTCAGGTCATCAGCGTCCCGTTCAATTCAGGGTGTGAAACGGCCGATCAGTTTTTCTCAGAGGCCTCTTCTTTCAGGCTTGAGGTTTTTTTTCGTGCCGTCAATCAACAACAGGGGACCAAAGGCTTTACTTCCGTTCCAAAGGAAGCCATACTTAGGGTTTTTACACCCGAAAAAATTATTCATCTACTCTGGCCGGGATTGAACCCGCGATCTTGGGTTTAGGAGGCAAGTATGGTTACCACTACAACACCAGGACCGAAAGCCTTAATGTGGAACACACTCACAGGCTGTTTTCTCGTGATCGGAGACAGAATAGTTCGTGCTGTGAGATAACAATGGTTATAATCGACATTTGCATAACATTTGAACTGAAAACATGCTTTCCCATTTCTTAATCATTTTCGCATCGTGCATTTCACCATTGCCTACTATGGTAGCGGTATGTATAACTTGTTCATTCATTAACAATGGATTGCTGGCGTGTGCTTTTGGGAAGCCGTCAACTTATAGTATGTGGAATTCATAGTATATGAGTGGCCCATATATAATATCACAAGACAATACCTCTTAATGGAAACATGAAATCAAACCAACTTTTCTAAACTTATTGTAGGAATGGGCACTCATGATAGTGCCATGGACAAAACTAATTGGGCCCCCTTATGAGCCTCTGGTGAAAGGGATAACCCAAATTTTAAGCAAAACAGTAATATACTTTTCAGATATTTAGATACTTGTCAAAAAATTAAACCACTTTTTACATTTTTTCTAAAATTAGACATTGAGAAGTTATATTTGTGAAAGAGCATTAAATCCAATTATTCTAAAGGAATCATTGTAAATAATTCTTTTGACTATCAGGAATGAGCTATCTACACTGTTAGAGAATTTTCCTCTGTATAAGGAAAAATGGGGTACCAGTAAAGTGGAGCACCGCTAAACTTCCCAAGCAGTAGGCGTGAATTATTAAATCACAAATTCCACAAAATGTATTGGATATGCTTGGTCTGTTGTAAGGCCACCCCGCTCAACTGACCTTAGACCCTCAGATGACATGGAGTTAGGTTAAACGAAAAGTCTTCTTTACACACGGGAACAACGACCGACTAGATGCTAGGATATGAAACCTAAAACATACTCTACATTGATTTTAATCTTTCCTATCATATCTAAAATGAACGTGTTTTCTGTTTATATTCAATTAATTCATTAATATTAAATAATTAGTTGGAATATATTTACTTCAGTGGCACCATTACAATATAAAGCAACTTCAACAGGCGCACGGATTTGTGATTTTATGATACACTAGGTGTATTTGATTTTTCACAATAAGATATATACATATATATAAATTAACACTAATAATAAAAGTAGATAAAGATAAAACACTGAGAAAAAGTCACACTTGAAATTGCTATATTTCGAACTACTGCGAGTTCTTCTTGCCATTGAAGAACTCGCAGTAGATCGAAATATAGCAATTTCAAGTGTGACTTTTTCTCAGTGTTTTATCTTTATCTACTTTTATTATTAGTGTTAAATTGTTACATTGTTAATAGTGTTTCTTTATTTTTATTTTTCATTAATATTATATATATTTGTTTTATTGCTGAATGTATATACATATATATGTATATATATATATATATATATATATATAGCAATAAAACAAATAAAAAGATAAGAAATAAGAAATAACAGAACAATAATTTTTTAAAATCTTAAAAATATGTATAAAATATAAAAAAATCCATTATAGATGACACATAGATGAACTCTGTCAATTTGGTTTCTCCCAATCCCCTACACAATCAACAGCCTTTTTAGACCTGATCTGTCTCACTTTCCTCAGAAGTTGACCTAATCTCTTTTCCTTCATTGCCTGCCAGGAAAGCCCAACCTGACCATCTTCCTCTGTACGATCCTGTAAAGGATCGTACAGAGATGGTAGATACTTTTTCCTCCATTCTTCCTTACCTTTACATTCAGCCAGAACATGTGTATGATTTCCCCTTCTCACAGATGGAACAAAGACTCCGTTCATATTCGTCAGAGATCTTAATTATCAGCTATGCCCGTAGTCTGAGACACAAAACCTACTTTCTAGTGCGTGTAGTTCCTGTTTTGATATACTGCTCCATCCTCCATTCCGATTTTAGCCCCGATTGTATTCCAGCGAAGAGACCTCTCTGCATTGCGCAATTGTCTATTATCTATCCATATCCTTTAAGCGGTTCCTAACCTTCCTCCATGCGCCCGACATTCAAATGGAGCCCGTCCCTATTGTTTCTAGTTCATTTCTTAATTTGGATACTCATGTTTTGTACTTTCCATCCCCAGCTCTTCATGTTAGCATAATGCCCTATTTAAATTTTGGTGTCCAGGAATAATTCGCAGCCAATACTTCACTACTCTGATTTTACACTCTAAAGGTGTTGCTGTAGGCCCCGAATTCTATCTTAATTCCGCAGTTCGCTCAGCCGCAAAATTCCTTTCAGAAAACATGTCCTCGCCGAATCTAGGGTTCTCCGTTTGTTCCTATCACAAAATATCTGCTCCATAGATCTTACTAGTGACCGACAGGCAATTTCCATTACACCTACAGGCACATCTAGGATGCTGCTACTTAGTACACAGGAAAGTTTGAAATAAAGGCTCTGTGCCGGTTGACAAATAAAATATTTTGTTTTATTAAGCGTAACTGAACAAAATGTTGTACAACGTCTCTCTAGAACTTTGCGGAAAAAAAAAAAATCTTAACGAGTAACGATCCAAGCGTTCCTCTGTTTTTCAAGAAATGTGAAGCAAAATGCATAAATGTTCCAAACATTTGAGCTATAATATTTCTTACTTTTCGCTGATTTTTATCCCTAAGGAAGTAAGAAATACTAAAATTGTATTAAAGAAGGTCCACCTCTGGAGTTTCGGAAGATATTGAATATCTTCTGAGACAGAAATGGATGTAACTTTTTCATATGATACAAAGACCTGTTCTGAATGTGCACATTCCATTTTAATGCTATAATCCTGATTTAGATATGGAAGGTATTATAGCTATTGATGTGTCAGACAGTAAAACGAACAAAGAGATATATCAGTGAAGTGAACAATGAGGACCTCCTACACTCTCGGGGTTCTAGGTGTGACTATACACAGATATCGCTCGATACCTTGCAAACATCTTTTGAAATGCTTACCACACATTATCTTTGATAAACTTTTTAAAAATATAGGCCACAAAGCAGTTTGTATCACCCTTACTGAATGCTGTAGTATTGCTGACTTTCACACACTAAACCCATTGGAATCAACGTATTTATTTATAATAGCTGCTTCACAGAAGTATATTGACAATACATATAGTGGGGGCGAAAACAGTAGAAACTCTCAGGTTTTGTAGCAGAATCCCAGATATTCCTATAGGTGTACTGCAAATTAGTAAGACCCACAATGACATTTGGGACAGAAATTAGGGATGAGAACAAACTACGGATCTAGATTAAGTGAGGAAAGGCATTTTGGGGCTGAGGAGAGGAACAGCTAATTGCGGAATTAAGAGGGAATTCGGAGCCTACAGCGAGACCATAGAGTGAGTCGTGAAATACTGCCTACAGGTTATTCACATGACAACTAAACTTTAATTAGGTCTTTAACAGTTAACTTTGGGAGGAAATGTTATATGGACATTCAAATTAAGAAAAGGACTGGAAACATTTGTATAGAGGGTCATAGGAATATAAAGAGCGTATGGAGAAAGGCTAAGAGATGCTTGAGGGATATTGATAGGCACCAGACAATTTCGCAATGCACAGAGATGATTTCCCTGGTGTTATAATCGGGCTAAAACGTTAATGGACGATGGAGCAATACATTAAACGTGGCTAAACTCACTATTTAAGGGCTTCTTAGCTCAAACTAGATGCATGGAGGAAGATTTAGATCGACGACTGTGAGCACAGACTTTGCCCCATCTGTGAGGAGGGGGAATATACTGGCTGAATGTAAAGGTACGGAAGAATGGAAGAAAAGATATCTGCCATATTCCTTTAGGATATCGAACAAATGGAGATGGTCATACTGGCTTTGCTGGCAGGCTTGGAAGGGAAGGGGAGATTAAGTAACTTTCTGATGAAAGTGAGAAAGCTCAGGTATGAAAAGACTGATAATCGGGAAAGGGGGTGAAGAGAAATAAATTGATTGTATCCGGTTTAATGTGTCATTCCTAACGTGACATCTTTCTGTTTTTTTTTTGAATATGTATTTTATTTTTTTAAATTATTCTTTTTTATTTATCGTTGAATATATATGTTTTATAGTAATTGTGAAATATCTTATCTAATATCTTGTATTAAATCAAATAGACGTAATATATTGTAAAACACATAACGGTCCTTTTGAACCCTTGCGACTATTGAAGTTTTGTAGTATTGCTGCAGCTTTACTACTACTACTACTACTACTACTACTACTACTACTACTACTACTACTACTACTACTACTACTACTACTACTACTACTACTACTACTTATTATTATTATTATTATTATTATTTTATTAACTCTAATACAGCTACTTCTTTAGACGAACAAGTAGAACACAAAAGATAAAATCTGCTTGGGACCACTGTTGGCCAAACTGAACATCCAGTGTTTAATTCATTACTTTTCCATTCTAAGCACACTTGCTCTTAGTTTCTCTCTTGGATTCCATACAGAATGCCGCACGCGAAAGAGAGAGCAAGAGAGAGGGACATTCCGTATATGTTGACGTGTTAAATAGCCCTCGTCCAAAGATAATAAAACTTTCATTGCCGTCATAACAAGAACTCTTGTTTTGTTATCCGTGTTACTCTGTTAGTACGAATGACATGATATGTACGCTATGGGTTTCTAGTCCATCATTCTTATTATATTAGCATGGTTGAATCGGATTTATTTGCAGTTATATTGTATATATGTAAGGGTTATAAACCGAAATCAAATCCGATGGATACATAAAGTTGTTTATGACGAGACATCCAACCAAAGGAAAGCTTTTAAGACACTACATCAATGAGCTTTGCAGGACATAAGAAATAAGAAAATATTTTAAGTAAGGCTATGATAAAATTAAACTAAACATTTAAATATTCTTATATATAAATAGTTATCAATTGAGACTTAGGACGCAGCATGCAACTTTGAATCTGTGCAGATGTGTTTTCTTTTAGGCTTTATCAGGACCAGAAATGAGGGAATTAGAAATAGAAGAAATGATTGTTGGTAAGTTAGAGTGAGACTAATTGATACTGATAGGCAGGTAGTGGAAGTTGAGTGTTCTAACAATCATACTAAAACACAAGACTTGCTTCTGAAAATTTCTCATTACCAATCACCAGCAAAGACCAATCTTCTTAACGGATATTCTTTTCTTAAATAATTAACAAACATTCCACAATAGTCCATAGAAAGCGTATGCCACAATATGGCCAAAATATGATTATTTTGGGGATAATTTTGTTTTGCATTTTCACATAAATTTCTCATTTTGAATAGATTTCGCATTTCATTGCGCATTCAGAACAAATGTAACGTGCATGATTTGATTATAAAAATTACCATATCAAAATACAAGAATTTGCATTTTATCACTCTTGCAAAAAATGACCACCCCTAATGATAAGCCTTCGTACTTGTAGGATCACGTCCAACTCTCCTCGTTCCACCCTTAACCTTATCTTAAGAACTCCAAGTTCCCCTCTTATAAACTCAGCTAAATTCACCTCATTCCCCATGCACTGATTTTCAATAACCGGTTTTAATTTAATGAAATGTTGCTTAGAACGTTATGTCTGAGAAACGTGACAAAAGTAACGAGGTGGAATTAACATGAAAGGAATTCAAACGCTTGATCGAAGTTAAAAATGGATAGTGGGTTGAGCTTAATGATGTGCAGTTGAAACATCCCTAATTCTGAAGACGATTTTGTTCTTTACAGCTTCGCTCCATCAATCTTTCCATAAACTGCATCACACTGTATAAAGAGTCAAAAGATGTCATTTCACTTGTGTTTATTTTCTTGAGACTAACGGGGTCAGACGCTTGCCTTTCAGACAGGTGTAAGTGGAATTGAGGTCAGCTATTTCACTTCTCTTTCCAGTAGTGAAATTCATAGCAGATTCCTCTGCGTAATGGACAGTTCAAACAGATGAAACTGACCTCAAATTACTCATCCGTACGGTTAAATTTATCTAGACCTTGGCGGCCTGTTCCTATGCATTTAATTAGTCTTGCTTCAGTGGTATGCGAAAATATTGAAAGATGTTTTTCTAATCATTCATTGAACTCACCTACGAGAAGCGCTCACAAGACCATAGTCTCACTTTCTAACTGACAGCCATAACGCTTTGGGCAAACTTTACGAGCTCGCCGGTATAAACCATATATATCTTCTTTTTTTTTCTATTTTTACCGCAGGCTTTATTGTGGTGAGGTTTACAGCATTTTCCTTTTCAATTAGAACTTAGGTCATGGGGTATCAAAGCGTACAGAACGCCCTCTGACTCTGGGCATGGAATTAATGAATTTTCCCATCAGGCCTCTCGTCACTGACAATGAAATTCACTTTCCTTCCTCCCCACCCAGACTCGCAGTTCACACCTCCTGGATCTTTTCTTTAAGGGCTGTTTAGCTGTTTCACAAAAACCTTCAGGAGTGTCCATAATAGCAGAAGTTCACAGTAGTTTCTGGAAGAGTAACAGTAAGAGCTCTTATCGTGTTAAAAATCGATAACAGCGAAATTTATTACATTTAAAACATGGTTATCCCTCCGAATATGTTTCAGTGTAGGAAGAATGAAAAGTAATTTACCTTTTACGACAACATTTAAGATAATTTAATTTACTAACTATATCTATAAGATAAATAATATAAGATATAAATATGAAATTTACACGAATATATTTATAAAGATGATATAATCTAGAAAGATGATATAATATAATAAGGAAAATAAAGAAGCATATATAAGATGAGTAGATATATATTTAATATAGTTTTATATAAAAATAGACAGGAATAGAGTAATAAAGTAAAAGCATGTAAGAAATGTACTGGTCAACAGTACAGTTTCTACCGGATACCAGTGAATAGTAGTTAATTAATTTACATTTGAAGATTAAGTGGGAGTGATAGAAGTAGTACTGGTTTTTTCAGTTAACTCGAATATTGCTGGCCTCCAGCAATTAGGAAGTGGTTGAAGGGAGATGTAATTTGGTTATTTATCAAGTTTGTTATTTTTATTATTTCAGTAAATTTCTAATTGTAACCTATGTATAAGTATCATCTGGAAAATAAAAATGTAAGAATATAATTTGGTAATTTAGAAATAAAAGTGTAAGAGTTTGCAATGCACGTCCCAGTGTAGGAAACAAGGTACCGCGGTGGAGTATTTCAGATTATTATTATTATTATTATTATTATTATTATTATTATTATTATTATTATATCTTCAAGAATGTGTATATACATAATTATATGAAATTTTGCAAACTTTGCAAATAATTTATATCTACTTAACATCTATTATTGTTTCGTTCCGTATGAATAATCATAGGCGTTTCATTAATACCAAGTATCCTTTACTGGTTGTGCAGTATGTCCCGTTTCACTGTAAGGCTTTTTATGATAATTTAATTTAATGCAAAACCGACTCGTGTCCCTAAAAGTTGGTTGGAGACAGATAACAGCTATATTTTTCTATAAAGCTGTTATACCAATCAAGTTTAAATATTATTTGTTAATATTTTTTTTATTTAGTATTTTTTTTCGTTTATTATTAAAGTGTTCTTCCTTTTTTTACCCCTTCCCCAACCTTTTTGGCTCTTGGCTAGTTTGGACTTGTTTTCACATGTTACACAATCTTCGAGACTCAAATGTTTTCTTTACTATCTTCTTGTTCTCTGCCTTTGAGGAACATAATCGGTTGCAAATATTGCAATATTTTTGTAACTGATTTAGTATTTATTCATGCCTGCTTCTCTAGTTCATGTTATTAAATATGTATATATGAAACTGATGCGTTGTATCGGGTCTATTTGTTTGTTATTGCCTCGTAGAAGTAAAACGGCGGATTCAATCCGGGCTAGGATCGCAGGATTTTTTCGGGCTTAAAAATGACTGCCCTTGGAAGGGATGTAAAGCCGTGGGTCCCGTATCGTAGATTTACATAAAAGAACCTCAAACCTGAAAGAAGAGGCCTCTGAGCAAAATTTATCGGCTTTTTCATGCCCTAAAGTACATGGAGAGTATAATCGACAGCAGGATTTTCCAAAATAAATAAATAAATAAATAAAAAATATATTGTGCGCAAAGAAAGTCACATGGAAACTTATAGTATATTAATTGACTTTTTTACGTAAACAATGAAGATGGCGAGGTTTCTGCGGTGCCTGTTCACTATCGTTGATGTGAAGCTATTTTAAGTGAAGGAAATGTTCTGTTACACATTTTACCTTTCGGTGCAAATCTGAATTATCAAAAGTCACCGAATTATATACTTTGGGCAGCCCTGTTTGGTCCGGCAGAGCCTGTAAAGCATCCCTTCAAAAGTTTTTATGGAGCAATTAACAATACGACTTCTTTTAATTATTTTACCAGCACGATTCCATCCAAGAGAACGGATACCTCTCGTGACAGCGGACATCAAAGGGGCATTGTTGGAAGGGTTTTTGTACTAAACTTGGCAAGTGTTGTAGCTCCAGAAGGAGTTAACTAGCTGCACCTACATTAATATTCTGTGCATGTTTCACGTTTCTGCCAGACTGTGAAATATATTTGTTTGCTTCTTCCATTGCAGTTGTGGCCCCGCCCCACAATCCGAGATGGTGTCGCGCCGACGGATTCTGTCGCGATCACGTGACGACCTCAACCTGGATTCGACCTACGTGATGCAGGAGGAAGAGGAGGATGTATGGTACCAGAAGGATAAGCTTTACAAGGTAAGACTGCAATTGGTTAATTTCAGCATACGATTTTTAAAAAACCTTTCCCTTAAAGTCAAGAGAACCATTGCGCTGAATGGTGTTGAGCTCCCGTTTTCATGACTGGGGCATCACAGGACGCTGATGATAGGGACATTCAAAAAGCTTTGCAAGGGTCACCTTAAAGTCCAAGCTAAGAAAGGAATTCGAAAAGTTGTCCTCACAAACCTTCAAAGTACTCTCCATCTCTCTCCAGACACAGTTGTAGACGGTGCAACCACTTGTCAAAAGCACTACGGTACACGGACTGAGATATTGTCAACAAAGCTGAATTTAAAGGTTTTCCAGTAATGCTATCACTCGATGAAGCAAATCGCATGATGCAGGATCAAGGTTGTAGGGTTGGTCAAGCAACTGGACTTTGGCGACTTCCAATTTCCTCAAATTTGCAGCTGTTCTGTGAGGAGACGCATTGTCGTGAAAAAGCAACAGCCTTGAAGTTCCTGTCTTTGGACACCGCTGCCTCAGGTTTTCAAATAAAGAATCCCAAATATAACTGTTATAGTATTCTCCATTCATTGTCATTCTTTCTGGCATACATTCAATTGTTCCTTCATAGTTGAAGAAAATAGTAAACATTCGCTTCCGAAAAAGAAAATTTTGTCGATGAGCAACTGGACTTGGGTCGTTCTCATTACGCATTTATGTCCTTTATTTGGGGTATTATAGTGATAAAACCAACTTTCATCACCAGAGCATATTTCTGTCAAACGTTTAGGACCGTTTGGTGGGAACGTGCTCAGCAGTTTCCTTGCACATTCTTTTTTCTTTTTCTCTTCATTGGTCAGGGAATGTGGAACCATTTTCCGCAGCTTTAAATGTCATGAAGTATATTGTCAGTGCTACCAACACTGATACCGGCTTCCATACTTAGCATTTCAACAGTAATAATCCATTTTCCTCTATCAACATCCTCCCTCTTTGAATTGTTCTCTCGTTCACAGTTTCCCGAGGTCGGTCAGAGCGAGGGTTGTCTTTCAAAGCCTCTCGTACTTCTTCAAATGATCGAATCCGTCTTAAAATTGTATTAAATGAACACACTTGATTAGCACGAACAACTGCCAACTCCTCGTGGATTTTTTTCATCTTTCGCCTAGCTTATAGCATGTGAATATGTAGAATATAAAGATGTTTTTCGAAATATTCATGATTTTTTCACCACTTATTCACACAAGACTGAACTCAAGGGACTGTACGACATTGATTATACAAGTTTAAACTTAAACTTATGCATGTGTTGATAGCTTAAGGTCCATTATTGCCAGCTGCGTTAGTTACATTTTTGTAGACATTATTGTCCAACTATGGATAGACTGGATCCAAATTTTTTAAATGCTCCTCATGCATGAGATAAAATGATAAACTGGAAAACAACTTTTGTGAAAATTATTCCTACTGTATGTTTGTTCTCCTTGTCACCTCACCATTAATCGTTTCTACCGTTCTTCACCTCACTACTTGCACATACCAGAAGCAACATATGCCTCTCCAGTAATTTACCTTGCAAAATGAACCTATCTAGACTATCCTGTGACGGCATAACACAAACATTCTTTCTCGCCCTGTAGTTAATTAAATTCTAATTGCTGGTGTCTAAAGCATTTGCAACGCCACGTGCGTTCAACACACTCGGTGACATTTGATTAGTTGTAATTAGCTGCTTACGGCGCGGTAAGAGCCAGTTGAGGCCGCCTTTAAATCATTTTCATGCTATAAAATGAATTTTACGACCACATTACGCGTTGTTATGGCTGTCTCTACCTGTTCTCTGATGGAATTGTTGAGACAAGAGGGTTTAGCAGTTTGTACAATGCAAAAGAAGAAACAGCTCGCATACATCAAAGCTCCTTGGCTAGTTCTTATAGTACGCGAGTTCATTTCACGTATAATTTGTTCTTCCACACAATATGAAATAAATTAGTGGGTTGGGACTTCTACACAAGCGCATATTGTTGGAAGTAAAGGACTCCTGCCTATTTAATGATCTTAGCCAAATGTTTACTGCTAACAGCTTGCACCATGGAAGCCGGCTGTAAGTGCGAAAATAAAAAAATCAGCTACGATTACGCCCAATATAACATTTTGATGAGAAGTATCTATGAATAAAAATATACTCCCCTTCTCTAACAATATGGAACGTAGAATTGAATACCAGGGTAGATATTTAACTTTCAGGGATTCTTGTAAGTTGAAGAGCATAAATTCGCAGCTTTCTACCTTCTAGGCACCAAAATGGAGGTTGAAATATATATAGATGCCCAGTCGGTCCTGGTGGTGTAGTGGTAACCATACTTGCCTTCTAAACCCCATGTCGCGGGTTCAACCCTGGCCAGGACCGATGGTTTTTTTCGGGCGTAAAAATCCTAAGTATGGCTTCCTTCGGAAGGGAAGTAAAGCCGTGGGTCCCATGTCGAAGATTTCACGATAAAGAATCTCAAGTCTGAAAGAAGCCTCTGAGCAAAATTTGTCGGCCGCTTCACGCCCTGAATAGAATGGAACGCTGATGACCTGAGATGTTAAAGACCATCCATAAATAAAATAAAACAAACATAAAACATTATAGATACACACATAAGTGTATGTATGTATGTATGTATGTATGTATGTATGTATGTATGTATGTATGTATGTATGTATGTATGTGTGTGTCTATTAATGCTCTAGCAGTTACAATTGTTGTTTTTTGAACGATACTCTGCATATAATGATTAACTAACAAATGATTTATTGAGTTCATTAACCAGCAAAATTGGAACATTGGAGATGGGGGTTAACGAAAATTTGAAAATCGCTTAAGCTGCCGCAATTTTGGCATTTTCTAAACAAAACTCGCTCTATGTCATTGAAATAAAACAAGAAAACTTATTTTTTAAAATCAGCGGAATTAGATTTTGTGTATGTGGGTTTACCTGAAACCCAAAATTTAAAAATCGCTCTAGCGATTGCAACGAAACTCAGTGTATAAAATTGAAATAATATAAGAAAATTTGTTTCTGAAAATCAGGGAAATCGCAAGATTTGGAATTGCTGAAAATCGAAATTTAAAGAATAGTGATTTCCTTAAGCGAAAATTTAAAAATCGCTCTAGTGGCCGCAATTTTTTGTTTTTCTCAAACGATTAGATATATGCAAGGGAAATAAAATAATAAAAACAGTTTCTGAAAATGAGTGAATTCATATTATTATTAGGAATGGGGGTTTACCTGAAGCCCAAAATTTAAAAATTGCTCTAGCGGCACCAATGTTTGCTTTTTCGCAACAAAACTGGATATATGCTATTTAAATAAAACAAGAAAAATGATTTCTAAAAATTAGGGAAATCGGACCATTTCGAGTAGAGGTATACCTGCAAACCGAAATTTAGAAAGCACTCTACCGTTTAATTTTCTCCCAACATTTTCAAAAAACCAACAAACAATTTAACTAATAATTTATAACGGTGCATATGTTTTGTTTTTGACAAAAGCATTGGCTTGAAGATACCAAGTGTGAAATATTAATCCAATACTGCCAAGCTCATCATATACCCAGTCGGCATGAAAAGAGGCGGCAAACATTTTATGACTGTAACTCGATATCACAACAATTACATTGGTAAACTCTCTCGCAGCTGTTAAATCTAGTCTGCCTTTGACTGAAACTATTTCACTGTTCCGCGTGGAGTTTGTCTGCTTTTAAATTCTAAATGTTATTGGCTGAAGCTAAAATATAACTAGTGCGGCAAGACGGAGAATCTCTATCGCCAAACAATTGATCTCAAAGGCTCTGAGGAAGACTTGGCGACTAATTCCACTGGCTTGGCCCGTCTTCTACAAGAAAAAGGAGCTGCCCAGAGGTGAGTGTTTTGAATTGTGGGGTTCTTTTCATTTCTTTTCTATTTTTTTTGAATAGTTTTAACGCCCGTTTTTATTACTGGTGCACCACGGGCGGTGGACACTGATGATACATGAGATGAAATGATATATTAGGAAAGAATTTTTTAAAGAAGGAAACATTCCAGGCCTAAGTTTAGGGTTCCTCCCCGGCATTTGCCATTTATGAGGAGTGAGGAAAACCTGGAAAAAATCTCAGTCAGGGAGGACGGTCCTGGCGGGATTGGAAGCCCAGACCTCCCGCTCACCAATCCGCGCCTTAACGACCTCGGCCACCCGTGGTGGTAGTGTGGACTAGAGGCCACATCATCAGGTTTCTTGAATTTGTACCCATAAGCCGTCTTTTGTCCTTCTTGCATGTGCAGAGAATGCAGCATATTGCATTTAGAGAGAACAAATACTGCAGTAAATATTACAATATTTATAATATGTTAACGTTAACGCTTGTTGTGTATGAGAAACAACATTAGGAAAATATTTTATCTCAATATGGTCACAAAGGTTTATTTAAAAAAAGTGTTTAATGTCGGGTGGCGAACCTGACTCTTAACCACGGCATCACTGCACACTCCGCCACAGAGCTAACGGAACACACACTAGTGAGTGTCTTTAGTGCATGTCATATAACACAACTGCTGCAGTGGCTACACAGTCTTGCTGAATACCTTGTGAACCGCGCGCTGTAACTAGTAGGACTTAGAAGAACTTTGCTTTCAAGAGATACTTTTTTTTTTTTTTTTTTTTTTTTTTTTTTTTTTACCAAAGGGCGTAAATCTAAGTAAACTTTTGATCCATGTAAAGCACTACATTATATAGAAATAAACCGGTTGTATTTAACTTACACGTAATGCAAATGCATGACATAAGCGCCTGAATCTGACGACATAAAATAGCCGCTTACGGTCCACAAAATAAGAGAAACTGACAGCTCAACAAAGAGTGCTGGCTGAAGTTGGCGTGACGTCCCCTCTTCCGCTTCCTGGGCAGTCATCACAGGCTACAACTGAGTCAGGCATCATTTTGTTATGCAATTTCGATGAGAGTTTTAGCATGTAGCAAATAACCAACAACTGGTAACCCTGCTCCTCTCCCAAAAAGAAAATGTTTGCCTTTTTTCATTCATCAGAGATCTAGTTGTTTTCAGTTTGTTTACCAGCGTCAGTAATGCATTTATTTCGAAGGGGATTGTAAACACCAAATGGTATGTCCTTCGAGTAGCTGTAATTGAATTCGTAATCCAGTCTGCTTCACAAGGAAGAACTGTTGATTTAATGTGTGTTGCATTTTCATAGCGACTAGAACAAAATATCGAAAACAGCTGCCAAACATAAAAGTCAACAATTAGGAATAAAACATCTGCACATCTAGTAACAGGAAATCAAAACTCTCAAATATCTCGTTTAATTTGGCTTTGAGTAAATTACCAGCCAAATAAAGAAAGAAATGTATTAGTTCTATATAAATCACTCTGTACTTTCTCAGCTAAACATATGGTAGAAATTTAGGAGAAAAGGAAACAACAGTAATGCTTAATAATGCTTTACCGTCATTTAGAAACTTCCAATAAATAAATCTAACCCGAAAACCAGATTATAAAAACAGATTTACTCACCTTAATGTGGTCTACATGATTACCTTTTATTTCAACATTAAATACAGGAATTTCATTAAGTTAAAAGTTTTAATTATCGTACTTGCAACTTCAACCTTTAATAAATGATGACTAAATACAATTTAGCTGCAGTGACGAGTCTTGTGGATTCTTTGAGAACTAAGTCAAATCGAAGCAGGATTTTAACAGCAACAATATCAAAGGGGGCGACATACGCCGCCCCTACTGTTGAACTAAAGTAATGTAGCAAAGAGCAGCTGTTTGTACCTTTTAATGAAATATATGAGTATCTCAGAACATTCATCTCAGACTCACATTTACTATTTGCATCCATCTCATGTATACAACAAAAGCCTGTTGACATCAAGATGGAAAACCGGTCACACAATTCTGCAACCTCCCACTGGTGTAAGTCAGTGGTGCATTCTTATACCTCATTACCACGATATGTATCGCTCACTCTGCATTTCATTTGGTTGCCCTAAGATGGCTCTCGTGTTCGGCTCGTCAGGCAAGTTTCAGGCTGATAAAGATGCAAAGATTTTGCACAAGAAGCAAGAGCTTGTTAACGCCCAAACTGATACGTTTTTTTATGAGATGCACATGAAGGCCACCGTAAATAATGAAGAACTCTTAATCACGTTCGTATATCGGAGCACCGCTTCTGGCCATACTCAGCTTCCATGGCAGGTTAGACCATAAGAGTTTAAAGACTAAATACTTGTGTGTGTGTCGCTCTAAATAACTGTGCCAGCGGTTTCCAAATTTTCCTTGGCCGAAGATCCTCTCCTGTGTCCCGGACCGCTAAGATTTAACTCAAAGTTTAAAATACTAAAAAAAAAAATATAATTATTATAGTATTTATTTTTATTGTAGTGTAAATAATAATAATAATAATAATAATAATAATAATAATAATAATATCATACTATTAAGGGTAGTATGAAAGGCCTATCATTGAAATGTTA
Organism: Metallyticus violacea; assembly: GCA_030762175.1. Taxonomy (NCBI): domain Eukaryota; kingdom Metazoa; phylum Arthropoda; class Insecta; order Mantodea; family Metallyticidae; genus Metallyticus; species Metallyticus violacea. The sequence continues at coordinate 20,638,911 of CM060834.1, forward strand.
AATTTAAACTGCAGTTCCCATTTTCTCAAGGCCTATTAACGCTAATTAAATGAAAATTTTGCAGCATACATATGCACATAATTGATGATCTATTTTCACTTCTATACCGTGACTCTGAAGCAAATTGTAAATTGTTTTAATTGTTTTTTACATTTTTTCCAACATTTTATTTTTTTACATTATCACATTTTGTCCTACATCTACCATAATAGATCCATATCATCGCAATAATATCGTGAATAAGTGGTAAAAATTTCAAAGCGATAGCTTATATAGACCCTAAAAAAATGGGAAACTTATGCAAAAGAAAAAAAAAATTGGTTGCAATAATTGCAACCAAAAAGAGTTAAAACTACCTTTTTGAGGGAAAACACCAGCTAAAAACCTCCAACACTGTAAAACAACAACTAATGATATCATGCAAACAAACGCTGCCAGTTCATGAAATACAACTTTTTATATCATTCAAGACAAACCACAGCCTTCTAGAGCACATAGTTCCTGAGATGTAGAATTTTAACTTAACCAGTGTTCGCGAAATCCCCCAAAAATGGTTTCTGTAGTTACACAATTAAATGTTTATTAAAAATACTCATAGCTGAGGAACATAAATGGAAAGCATATCAAATTAAACAGATAATTCCAAATATTAAAATGGTACAAAAAATAAAAATATGATTTCCTTTAAGACTTCCCTTAATATTACATTAAAGTATATAAATACATAAAATTAATATTAAAATAACAACATATGACATAACATTACTCCCAAATCGAACTGAACTTCTTAACCGGCAAGCACAAATCTTTAAAAATAACAATTAATTTCAAATTACTGGACACCTCAAACCTAATCAACACAGATTTATCATCATCTATTTTACTGAAAGACATTCTTCCTTGCTAATACCTATAAACGGGTATACCTTTCTTTTCTTAACCTCATTTGCAAAGCAGTTGAAACATGTTATAACATCCTGCTCACACCATCAATTAAAACTCGCTCCAAAACCCGCTTCATACTACTTCCGGATCTTTGCTTTCATTGGTAAGTCTCAATTTTTTTAAATACCTAATTAATGCCCGTTTTAACTACTGAGGCATCACAGGCGATGAACACTGATGATGCATACGATGAAATGACATACTATGAAAGGGTTTTTCTTTTATTTTTTTTAAGCGTCCAGGCCTAAGTTTAGGCTATCTCTCCGGCATTTGATATTTAAAAGGAGTGAGGAATACCTGGTAAAAACCCCAGTCATGGAGGATGGTCTTGGTGAAATCGAACACCAGACCTCTCGCTTACGGGTCCGCGCCTTAACGACCTCTGCACCCGTGGCGCTTTAAGTCTCACTCACATATGATGGTAGATTAAGGAAAATTGTTCATGGAAAATGTTTTCTTAACCATAAATTTTGGTACGAAATGTTAAATAGCCACTATATTTTTATCAACTTCAAAAATTTGCACATACGATTTATCCACTTTTCCTTTAATGACTGCTGTTTAGGAAATTTAAATATGGTAGTATGTGGTACATTGCCATAATTAGAGGTACAAATGGACACACAACAAGAGCGACCCATGTTGTACTAAACATTTTCTATTACACTTCCTGGGCAATTTCACTAAACCAATATTAACTTAATAAAAAAATGAAAGCAACAACACGTTACTGTTGTTTTACTTTCATTGATAAATCACTATAATAAAACGCATAAATGTAACTAACTAAATAAACAAACACGTGCTTAATAGCAACTACATGCCTGATCCTCGATCGCCGCCATTTTCTGTACTACGGATATCCGCATTATGGTCTTAGAATTGGAGTCCGTCTTGGCACATTCCAATTCATGCTAGTTATTCAGATTAACCACACAGTAGCTGCTGAATTCAAAATTAATCGAAGTGTAAACATTCACACAATTTGGTTTAATTCAATAATATAGTAAATGACAAATAAGGAGCAATTACGAATACAAACACTGTTTTTTTTTTCTTATAGTGTCATCTATTTTTTCTATTTGCAAAATTGACACATTCCACAATTATTAAAAATAAAATTTCTTTGAGGCGTCCTCGATGTACAATTCGTAGCACAAATGCTTATGAAATTGTGATAGTTAATCACAGTGTGTTTCTGTGAACATACAGTATTTTGTGATTACATCTTGCAATTATGTTAGTGGAAATTTTGACTCAGAAGGTTGTGTTATGTGGGCAAACAAAGAACTCTAAGTAAGGTGTTTTTGTATATTAGACAGACTGACATTTACGGACAGCAATATGCAATAACGGAGAAGTTATTGGGAAGAATTCTCACGCTTGCCCAACGGTCACGACTGGCGTGTTCTGGCTGTCAGTCGGTGGGTGGTGTTGTTGGTTTACTTTCGACCATTAGCAGCACAAAGTATAATTTTCAAAACCTACCAAAATAACCAACCGGATAAATGCTATAATTTTAACATTTCCAAGACCCTTCTTCAATTTCTCTATTAGAAAGGCTGTTATTTGCACCACAATCATCTGAACAGAGACGCCCTGACCTTTAAAACGGACGCTTCAACCAGTTAGTGAATTCAGATGTTTCATCGAAACTCTGGCTTGCAAAATATTTGTGTCATTTCCTTGCGTTTCGCGTCTCGAAGACATGACTGAAATTCTAATACAAGTGCCTTCCTGAAACATGATACTGGAGTCAACTTCTGCTCTTGTCTTGACAGATTTCAGCAACATTATCTTAGCAGAAGATATAAAGCGGTAACTCGCTGCCATTTTGAGGGCTCTGTGGAAAAACTTTTTAGTTAATTTCTATTTCAAAGCCAGTTATTCGTATTCAGAACCCCCCCCCCCAAACCCAGCAGTGCATTACTATATAGTACTTTTCGTCTGCTATCACACTGATAGTTGGCCGAGCTGTGAAGTTTTCGTCTCTCTTCTACACTTGAAAGCCGGCCGGGGAGCTGGAGAGGAGGTCAGTACGAGTTCAACTCTAAGGACGTATGGAGTGTTATTATGTGTTATATCACAGTGTATTAAGATTCTGTATAGATACGTGTGTGCAGAATATTCAACATCAAAATCGAAGATCGATTCACAAATTAGTATTAATTTCGTAAAACGGGATTTTTTTTTTTTTGATAATAAGCATACATAGCCTCCTACCATTCTCACTAATAAATAGAGATAATTTCTTTTCTCAAAGATTTTCTTTCAGTTGTGGGAACATCTTGAGGTCATTATGGTCTAAATCAGGACATTAAACTGTTCAGACTCTTCTTTATCAATAGCCACGATAAGCCTTGAAGTATTTTGCTGAATATGAGAACACCTTGTTCCAAAGTTCCGCTACGCTTTTTCTCAATTGCATCTTATAATTATGAATTTCAATGAACACTTTTAGAAATTATAAAATTGTACTGCCTGCCACTGAAATGTTGCTCACGAGAGGTGTTTGTGCACGGTGGGTTTCAATTACTGATTCCCGAACAAGTTTTTACAAAGTTGAAGATGAAGTTACAGGAAAGTGCGCAATTTTTTCCAAAGGTGCTTATGAAACTAAATGATGACTACATCATTTCAATCATGAGAGTAAACAGCAAAGCAAACGTTCTAGGCCTAAGTTTTGGATGCCTCCAGGGCATTTGTCATTTATAGGAACTAAGAAAAACGTGGAAAAAAATCTTTTTGAGGGAGAACGTTCCAAACCGCACACCTTCCACTCACAAGTCCGCACTTTAACGACCTCTGCCATCCGTGGCGGTCCACTAGTTATGGTAGGTTTCATGTATTTCATATTTCATGGAAAATCTAGAACCAGTGTTGAAATAATGATGCTCGTAGAATAAAATATTAGTTATTATTTGACAAGAATAAATTTGTTACTATAAACATGGAGAATGTTTAAAATAAAATACTGAATTGTGAAACAATATGTTAGTTTTACTGGAACATTTTAAAAAAATTCTAAATATATGTTCATAAACACATAAGAGATTTTAATAAAAAATGCATGTACACACACATATTTAAATATTAATTCTAGTCATATAGAGAACTTTCAAAGGTTCGAGAGATATGTTTACGTAAAACAACAAATTTAATAATATAGGGTAACTATAGTGAACTTTTGCATGAAATGTATTAAACGCAGAAATGTTATATTTCACAAAAGAAAATTGTTATGTTCTGTTTATGTATAGAATATTAAAAACCGGGAGGTTAACTCTTCTAGTTCAATTTCATATAATTTTATGCATCATGATACGCATAGCTTAAACTCGACATTCCAACATACGGTGTAATTGGTAAAGATAAAAAGAAACTTGCAATAAAGTTATTTGAAATCTCTAATTGAAGCTGTTATGGGCATCTTATACACGATGGAACAGTAAACACTCTACTGATGCACGCTACGTAAAAAAGAAACCATGTCATGGCCACTGAGAATCTTCAACTTCTCTCTCGAAATGTTTGTTTCATTAGCCGTGCTTTTCTCTCCGCCTCTTTAAACGCTAGAGCAAGCTCTCGTGAGTGAGGCTGCCTCTTCTAAAGTGTTGCAAACTTTAATCGCTTCTGTATTCACAGAACGCAATTGTTTCCACGTAGAGCGAGCGATCTTTTCAAGGATGGAGAGGGACATAAATATACTCTTCGTGTTGGCTTAAGTATTTAATTTTGTTATTTAATTAATCTAGCTGAGTTTTGAAAACATTTTTAGTAGACGATTGGAGAAAATAGAATTTACCTACAAGTTAACCCTCATCAATAGTAATTAAATCATACAACCAACTTTTAATGACTCTCAAAGACGTTGATCTAGTCTTGAAAATACTGCATGGCAAGGAATATGGTGCTGAGGGTGTTGTTCCTCATAGATTCGCCTTGCCACTTTATCATTGCCTTAAGCTGCTCCAAATGGCTCAAGCATGTCTGCCAATTCAATATTTGCATACCGATGCATTTTAATATTAATAAATTAAATAAACAGATCAAAATGATGATATTTTGTTACGTACAACAAACTAGCTTCAGTTGTTTATTATTTTCATAGTAACAAGAATAGCTGAAACATAAATGCAGCCATAAGGTGAGTGATAACCTCTGTCTTTTATTTTGAAAACGCATTTTCGGACACTACTTTATTACGAAAGATGTTTATTTTCATGTTATTTATCACACCAGAAAAGTAGGAACAGTTATTGTGATATGGGCAGTATAAGGCTACAGATCTATATTATATAAGCTATGCCGTTATCTTTTTTGTAGTAAAGGTTGGTAAACGTAAAGTGATGTTAAATTGAAAAGACTTTAGTGAAAGTTTCAAATGCTGTGCTGGGTCCATTACATAATTCCGTCTATAAAGATACATTTAAATCTATTTAACTCCAGTCTTTCCGGAAACGTACATCCAGTTAAAAGCGTGCTTGTGAAATTGTTGAGCGTAACGTTTTTAAACGCTAATGGCTCAGTGTTTATGAATTGGGATAGAGTAATCTTTGTGTAATAGAAACAAACTCTGTGCATTGTTATGTTTCACAATTTGGACAGAATAATATCATAACATATACAGAAGGGTCCCACTGTTTGATCATCAATAAACTTGTCATAAATTATGATACAAGTCTCAAATTTGGTGAAGAGGTATTTTAATGATCATATGACGCCGCCGAGCAGTACAAAAACATTCTGTAGCGTGTTCAGTGGAATTGCTGCAATGTTTGCGCTCAATGTAGCTGTTTTGCCTGACACACATTCTTTAAGCTCCCCAGAAGCAAACGTCTAGAGGTGTTAGGCCTGGGTACCGTGCGGATATTCGACAACACCTCTTGGGCCTATGCATCATCCTTGGAGTGTTTCATCAAGCACTTTCTAACATCTTGGTAGTAAGCTGAGGCACCATCTTGTTCCAGATAAAACCTCTCATTCCCACACAGTTTTCGGATCGCAGATAAAATCGATGTGTGCAGCTTTTCGAGTTAAACAGCACCGGTGGGTAACTTTCCTTCAAAGAAGATCGATCTGATCAACCCCTAAGAGAATAGTCCACTAAATGCAATAAGCCGCAATAAATTGATAGCTTTGTCCATGTTAATGTACGGATTTACGGTTTCCAGACAACGAGAATAAACAATGGTTGTGGTAACAAAAGGTAGGAATGACATTTGTAATTTCAAAGCGGGGGTGGCTAAGGGTGAATCCTAAAATGTAATCAATATTGATTTTCAACTTCTCACTTAATATTTAATTTGACATGTTTTTATATAAATTAAATTTGTGGTTAGTTATTCAGATTGGGAATATTTAAACCTCTTTGAGACACACCTGCTTTTATTATATGAGATGACAACATTTTTAACAATGAATAAAAAAACTTAGATTGTTGGTAAGAATAGGATTGGAGAAGTTTATCGTGTGTATCTGAAAAGATATGTTTTATTTTTTACTTTGTAGGACAGAAACACTTGCTTAGAGTCGTATCAATTACGTGATGAGGCTGTTACAAATAAGAATGAGTTCTCTGAACCCAAATTAAAAATTAATTAGAAAATGTTCACTTTTTGTTTCGGAATCTCCGCTATATTAAGTAAATGTATTTAGTTGGATAGGGACTCGAACGTAGTTCAGTTCTTCTTTCTAGGAATTCTGTTGGCTGCAAGGTGATCTGGTTCATTAATAAAAAAAAAATAATAATAATTTCAGCAGTGGCAACAAGCATGTTTTTCTTATTCCATTAAGAATGTATGATAAGGAGAGATGGTTTGCGATTCTCAACTCTCAGTTAAGGAACCGGTTTCAACCATATAAGGATAAGTAGAGTGGGTCCGGCCATTTGGCATTCAGGATAGAACAAGTCAGTTAATCTTCCAAGTTTTAGTAAACTTTCGGCTGCAAAAACTTGCGTCTGGTTGCAGTTTTCACTTTCTGGGGCAGGATTTAAAGTTACGTTGTCATTGGTCATCTGAAGATGATCTGAAAGTGAAATTTTATTTTATATTATTTTAGTTCAAAAATCAAAACTAGTAGTAAGGGTGTATTTTTTTGATTTGTTTTATTTAAGAACGCTCTTTAACATCCCGTTTAATTCAGGGCGTGAAACGGGCGACAAATTTTGCTGAGAGGCCTCTCTTTCAGGCTTGAGGTTCTTTATCGTGCCGTAAATGTACGACACGGGACCCACGGCTTTACTTCCCTTCCGAAGGAAGCCATAGTTAGGATTTTTACACCCGAAAAAATCCATCGATCCTGGCCGGGATCGAACTCACAATCTTGGGTTTAGAAGGCAAGTACGGTACACCACAAGGATCAACAAGGGTGTATTTATTTCAGTGTTACACATAAAACACAACTTCAACAGGCACACGGATCCAAGGGACCTTACATGCTTATATAATATACTACATGTGTTTGATTTAATACAAAACATTATATAGTATTTCACAAATTATAAAAGAAATATGTGTTCAACAATAAAATAATAAAAATAATGCATTTAAAATTTTAAAATACATATATATGGTGTCCCATTATGAACAAACTTTTTGTTTTAATAATAAAACACATTTATTCCAAAAGTGCTAGCATCACTAGTCAAATTGAAGTGTAAACACTGCCATTAAACATGAAACAATGACATGCAAACGTTCTCTAAGGCATAAATGGAAAAAGTTTCAACGACTTTAGGGTAAAGTTCCGGATGAATTCACCTATTTCTGCCTTGGGTTGAGGAATGGCCCGTGGGCTGTCTACACACACATAATATTAAAATTCGCTGTAATCGAAATGATTAATTGTTCAGAATGGCGGTGAATCGACTTCATTGGGCTGATAGCAACACTGTGTCTGACGAGTGCAACATTCTCTCTGTAGCAACTGATCTTCTCTGTCGATCCTGTATCTTCAAATTTCCTTACCAGTCTCTGCACTGCAATGTTGACACGTTAGCTGCATTTCGTCTACCAAAAATTACCGAAGTCTTTGAACGCTCTCTGTAGAACATTCGCCATTTTAAAATGAACTTGCAGAATCTATACCTTGATAGATCCTTGATGTATTTCTCTATCTTAGCCAATAACAATACACATAAATGAAATCGTTTATTGCAGTACAAACAGACAAGAGTCTTAAATATTAGGTATGGCAACCTAACAAATCGATAGAGACGCTCAAGTTAAAATTTGTCGTTCATTATGAAATGCCCTATACGAAAAATGTAAAAAAGTTACGTTGTGAATAGCGCATACGCAGCTGGACTTAAATCAATTAGTTTCTTCCTCTTCCCTAGGCTGTCCCGCTATCCTCAGAAAATTTTCCTAGTCTCTCCTCACCTTTCTTCCAATATGATCATCTCCCTCTATTTGATTCCCTCCATTCTTCTGCATTTTTTCATTCTGCCAGCATTTGTGTCCTTTGTTCATAGTCATCAGTGAACTAGTCTGAACCATGCGAGTCCCTTTCTAATGAGTATGGCATCTCTTTTGATTTACTGTTTCATTATCCATATAGAATTTAGCCCCAATTGCACTTCCATCGAAATCATCTCTCTACTTTGCGCAATTGACTATCCATATCCCTCTATGGGCTCTTAACCTTCCTCTATGAGCTCTTCCTATTTCCTTGACCCACCATCTAAATGGAACTCAGTCATATTCTTTCCATACCATGCCATTCATCCCTACCTATCCATGGTAGTTAAGTGAGTGAGAACTAAATATGTAACCAGATTCTCAATAGATATTTTAGCGAGGTGAACATGCCATTAATATTTATAATGAATGAATTTGACGTTACCTTAATTTGTTTCATACAAGCGATTTATCAGGTTGCATCCAAGGGTTTGAAAATGTCATTTCATAATCTCTTCTTCATTAAACTTTTTCGTTGGGTAAGGTTTTATAAAACAAGTACACCTTGCAAGAGAGTATCTGCTCCAAGAGTCTAACCTCGCCTTCTACAGCACCGGCTGGTCACGTGATATGTTTCGCAATGAAACTTACTCCAAAATTTCCTTCAGGGAAAATCACTAACCTTGCCAATAAGGTTGGAAAAGGCATATCCCCAGCGTTCCCACATGTAAGTTGATATTCGCGTATCCGTTACAGTATTGGGTTCCCTAGTCACGCCCCCGCCATGATGTCCTGCGTCCAGAGGCTTAAAGATAACATAGTTAACTAACCGGTCATGCTACCCTTGTCATAGATCTGTTGGGCCTTAGAAGGTTTGGGTATCAGAAATTCCAAACACCGTTTCGATAATCGTGTACGACACGAAAGCGTCGTCGATTACATCGCTAGAAACCGATAACCGCCTTATATGCTTGGGGGTCACTCCGAAAGGTTTTGGCAACTGTCACAAATATTTTTAATTCAGTTAAAATTTTTTTAAAAATATATTTTAAGTAAAAGTGAGAGAAAATTCACATTGTTTTTAAATATAGCATTGCATTGCAATTGGAACAACAATTTTGTGCTCTTAAGTCAATACATAAAGCGAAGAAAATTAGACATCATCCGTGGTTTAGTGATAGCGTTTGCAACTACTTTTATAGACGTCCTAGGTCGATTCCCCGTCAGATTAAGTTGTATGGATAAAGTTTTTCTTTATCCCGAGGAGATGAATGTCAGATAACTTTAAGGTGTCAAAAACTCCGAGCTCATTTGCGTGCACGACTACAGACTTAAATTTCAGTACTCGAGTTCAATTTACAAACATAGCAAGAAGACAATGCAGTCAAAGGGACAACAAATTAAGCATAAAAATAGAAAGAACATTACTCAGAAGACAGTGTAAAATGAACAAAAGTCGAGATTAAATGGTGCTACAGAAATTGTTTAAAATGGAGACAGTAAAATTTTAAATTATAAAATCTATAGCATTTATTCTTTTAAATGATATATAAATTAGGCAGCTTTCTTCCTGATAAATATGCTAACATTGTAAAAACACACATTCTTCTTGAGCGTGCCTCTAACAAATGTACAACTACTGACAAGGGTCTTTCATGCTAAAGAGGTACACTCTGGTGATTTTATGGAACTTGTAATACGATGTGGCAAACCTCTAAATACAAGCAGTACATTTATAAACGCCCAGGTGTGTTCTAGTTATTCCACATAGTTGGAAGTTTGTAGAAGAACATGCTCCAACCTATGGGGCTTAAATATACTGAAAGCCTCCATTCTCGAAAAAACGTATTATCATACAATGCAAATTTTCTGAGAGTCTAATATACTAATTAGCTTAAAATTATAACAACTGTTGTATTTACTTTAAAAAGGAACGAACATTTTTATCTAATTTAGGGTAAGGATGGGGCAAAGAGTCATGAAGCAAATGGACATCTCTTAAGACATTTAGGGACGTTTGACATTTAATGTTGGCAATTCCACTTTCTGCATAATGTTATGTTAAAGTAGACAGTGCAGCAGGAATTATCAGTAAATGTATTCATATTACAGCATCCATCCACGCACTCATAGCTCTGAAAGTTTACTCAGAGATAGAGAAATAGCTGATATATTTTTGCATAAAGCTCGTGTTACACCGGGTTTAAATATTACACATTAGTTTTTCTCCTCTCTCTCTCTCTCTCTCTCTCTCTCTCTCTCTCTCACACACATACTCTTGTTGTTTGTTTTATCTGTTTTCATGCATTGCATTACTTTCGATTTTCAATATTTATTTTTACCATCGCCCCTTGTTTTCTTGCCATAGAACAACTCAAGTAGTTCGAAATATAGCAATTATTAATCTGTGACCTTTTCTAAGTGTTTTATCCTTTTCTGCTTTTCTAGTTATTGTTATTTTGTTACATTGTTAATAGTGTTGCGTTACTTTTCATTTATGTTATATATATATATATAAAAATTAACACTAATAATAAAAGCAGATAAAGATAAAACACAGAGAAAGAGTCACACTTGTAATCGCTATATTTCGAACTCGCAGTTCTGGCAAGAAGAACTCGCAGTAGTTCGAAATATAGCCATTTCAAGTGTGATTCTTTCTCTGTGTTTTATCTTTATCTGCTTTTATTATTAGTGTTAATTTGTTAGATTGTTAATAGTGTTTCTTTATTTTTATTTTTCATTAATATATATATATATATATATATATATATATATATATATAATAACAAAAGTGTGGTAATTTCATTAGATATAAGAAAGTAATATTTCTGCAACGAAGATAAAGGTTGGCAGTATAAACAGATAGAACGTGACGGAGACGAAATTTTTCTCTTAGAGACAAATTTCTTTGGGAAAAGAAGAATTTTTTTTACAAATAAGAAAGCTCGTTCCCCATTGGGTGGGTGTTCGCGTTGAAAGCACGCGCCACTCATAAAAAGAAACGTTGCTTTGATGAGGTTCTTGCTAAAGACTGAGCGGACTATAGCGGTTTTTAATACATCTTAGTACCAAGGTGTACCTGTCCAATCAGTTTTTGCAGTGTTGACCACTTTCACCTCATATCCTAATTATTGTACCAAGTATGGACGTGGGTTACGAGTTAGAAAACGCCTTTGATTGTAGTTTTTTTAATGGTACAACTGTTGCGGTCTCTATGCGGTATTTTTATCTATATGTTCCCATTAAGCGCAGGATATCTACAACTTTCGATTGTTTGTTTGAGGCTTAGTTTAATCTGGGGCACATATGCGCTCTCTTGCGTCTCACAAGCAGCTAATCACTGTATTTTGCTTTCTAATGGCGTGTTCCGTTCGCGCTTGGCGATTATACTCCTAACAAGCTTAATTCCCCAACCTGCGCTTGTTTATTTAGTTGTTTAATGTCTTAATGGGAGTGGACAATATTAACAAGTTTCGTGGAGCAGAAATATGAGAGCATTGATAATGCTGCTGTAGAGATGAAAATAAGCAGAAGGAACGTATTCGTGACATTGTTGCTGTTTTGGAAAGAGTACAGGAGAATAAACTTAAGTGCCGATGCAACTGTAATGTGTCTTTTATGTCAGGAGTAGCTACACAGAGTATACAGCGTGTTTCGGAAGTACTTTGGTGGTGAGCTTTTCACTCAAAACATGTCCTGAAAATCCTTAGTTTTTTTTTTAGTTATTAATGTAAATTATACCAAAACAATAAATAAATATCCATAAGTACATACGTCCAGAAATTATTACTTTTATGAGTTATTAATGAAAGTTTACCAAAAGAAGGGAAAAAAGTCCATATAAACATATGCCCGGAAATCCTTAACTTATTAATGAAAGTTTACGCCAAAGACTATTTCTATAAAATCTTTAATAGAATTCATACCAAATCAAACAAGTGGCTAACTTTCAACATTCTTATTGCATTTTACGAATAATATTTTGTCATGCAATGCTAACGCCCCTAGTGCATTAGCTGACTTGTATCGATAACATCATTCGATTACTTAACAAAATTAATTTTATTTTCGGTTACGAACTTAAGTTGTTAGATTGCACCTTGAAACGCGTTAAAGTAGACTTTCATTAATAACTAAAAAACTAAAACTTTCTGAACATATATTTACCTTTCATTAAAAACTCAAAAACTAGGATTTCCAGGCATATGTTTATATGGACCTTTTTATTTTTTTGGTGTAAGGAGCGAATTACCAAAGTTTGTAAAAGTATTTCCCAAACAACCTGTATAGATACATAAACGGCAAATTTTAATTCTAGATTACTAGAGCAAACAGAGTTTTAAGTTCATGTACATAACATTTGTCAAAATTGCAATTTTACAAGTTTTTCAGGCATAATTTCTTAATACTAAAATTTAACTTTACGATTATTTTTAACTTAATGCGAACTTATACGTGGTATTAGTTTCAATGTTGTCGGTCCTGGTGGTGTAGTGGTTACCATACTTGCCTCCTAAACCCAAGATCGCGGGTTCGAACCCGGCCAGGACCGATGAATTTTTTCGGGGCGTAAAAATCCTAAGTATGGCTTCCTTCGGAAGGGAAGTAAAGCCGTGGGTCCCGTGTCGTACATTTACGACACGAAAAAGAACCTCAAGCCTGAAAGAGAGGCCTCTGAGCAAAATTTGTCGGCCGTTTAACGCCCTGAGTTGAATGGGACGCTGATGACCTGAGCTGTTAAAGAGCGTCCATAAATAAATAAAAAAAAAAAAGTTTCAATGTTGTCACCTCCGCCGGTTCCTGCCTATGAGGTGTTCTAGTTCAGACACATTCAGTTCCCCTACAGAAAAATGGTGACACGCGACTAACAATACGCTGTTCTGAAATTTTCGTCTCAACAAGTCTTCAGCTGAGGCCAATGTGATGTCACAGTAGGCCTATGGAGAGTTTGTTCTTCCCCATAAAACATCTCAAAGATGTTTTTAAATGTTTTTAAGAGGGAGGCAATCAATTTCAAAGGAAGGCTGACCCAACGCTCTAGTTTATTCTCTAATGGAAGAAAACATTAATACCATTGCTGTCATTGTGAAAGAGGATCGTTGAATAACATTAAGAACACTCTCAGAAATTGTGAAAAATTCAGCTGTCACCCACATGTTGGTAACTGAAAAGTTGCATATGAAAGGTGTTTGTGCACGGTGAATTTCAAAACTGCTGATTCCCGAACAAAAGAACGTTATCGTGCAGTTTTACATGCTGTTACAAGAATATGCGGATTTTCTTTGAAGGTAACCGCTGCTGGCGAAACTTTGTCATATCATTTCAATCCTGAGAGCAAATAGCAATGCTCTGTGTGGGAATCTTCTTCACACACATAAAAAAGTTATAATCATCTCATTTTTTTACATTGAAGAAATGGTTTACCAGCATGTCGCTTCTACATACCAACTATAAATGGGCAATAATACAGAAATATCCTGAAAACTCTGTTAGGCAATATCTCACGCAAAAGATTACATTTCCGTACAACAAGCTGGATTGTGCACCAAGACAAGCACGGCCGCACATCATAAATATTATTGCTGAATATCTCAAAAAATGAACATGAGACGTGTCTTTCACCTTCCCTACAGTTCACATTAACCCCTTTGTTTCCGCAAAATGAAGAAACATCTTCTAAAGAGGCATTTTCTATTATTCAGAGGCTATTCTGAAGGACCAGTCAAAAATGGTTTCCATATCTTTGAAGACTGACAGAAACGCTGGGGCAAGGACAATGCATTCATTGGGGGAATATTTTCAGATCGATCATCAAAATTATTTGTAACTTTATGTTATTAAAAAAATAGTGCTCTTGAACAGACTTCGTACCAAGCATTTCGAACCATCCGGATTAGGTGTCGCAAACGCATAGTCGAGAAAATCGTGTACAGAAGGAACACATCAGATTCCTAAATGAGATGAACAGAGCTAATATAAACTAATTAAATCTGTAATTATTTACTCTGTTATGCAGATGAGTTGTAGATTGTGCTTTCAATAATACATAAATTGTTTTATTAATATTATCGTAACACAATATTAATTTAATGGCCGCATTTTAGCAATGAAACTAATGAGTTACATAATTGTTACTATGATAATTTTGTGCAGTAGTGTCATAATGTGTACTTTTACCAACAATTAACACGGTTTATAGTTATAATACACAGAAACTTATATTTGGCGAATTTTTCAGAGTTTTGAATCACTATGCTGTTGTGGACTTTTCAGGGTATTTTTATATTTACGGATGTATTTATAATTCAAATACAATAAGAAATGTGACATTGTTTCCATGGAAATAACGTTTACTACCATCTAGTACCGTTAGTAGAGCACTTTACTGCGTAAACTTGAGCCATTGTTTCCTGAATCCGGCAATTAGAGCTATTTCCTCCACGCGAGGCAAGCCCCAGCCTGTTATCATTCAAAAGTCAAGGCTAAAGTTTAACGTTTTCATTAGCATAAGAATTTCCACGTACCGGAAACGCCTGAGATGCTAAACCGTTCACAGTCATGCATAGGAAGCTTCTCTTAACTCCATAGTTCAACAATCTGTTCCGTTCATGACTAATAACACTATCGCTTCGAGATTTAAAATAAATTTGTATATCGTCGCTAAAATTTGCCAGCATGGTTTAATTTGATTAATTTAATTCCAAAACTAGTCCCTTGGACAGATTTAGTGCTCCTGTCGAAAGCTCTTTTGAAATATGACGTAAATTTCGAAAGTCTTAAGTAATTTTTGTAATTTACACGCTTGGCCAATAATGTGTGTCTGTTTCTTTGCGATACTCAAATTTCAAGCGTTGAACAAATTAAGTTAAGGCGGGAACGAATTGTTGTCGCGAGTTAGACTTGGTATTAGCAAGTATTCTGAGAAGCGCTCTCAAACACGAGTATCCAGAAAATGATTATACAAGCTTGCATGTTCAATGAATTTAAACTGGGGAACTATGCAACTGCAGTGGCGCGAAAAATATGCCATGCCTTTGGTGCTGAGGCTATCAATGAACGAACTTCTTCAGCAGTTCCAAGATGGCAACGGAATCCTCGAGAGTTAGCCAGGGACAGAAAGAGCAACAACACTATATTATAATGAGGCTCTTTTAGGGACTATTGAGACTTGTGAGGACGTGGCGCAGTAATTGAACGTCAGTGCAGATACCACACGCCTGCATCAGCTAGGGAAATATGTACTACATCACGTCAGCAGAAAGATCCTTTCTTGATGGGCTGCTGATATGCCGTGAGAAGCTGACTCCACGGTGAACTGGGTATCATGAACTATTGCTATCCCGTCAAACAGTCAATGCCATTGTAGCTGGAGTAGCTGGAACGTGCCTATAAAAAACCGAAAACTAAGCAAAAGCTTTTTTTTTTATAATGAAAAACCACATACAGGTAAAGTGGCTCATGAAAGCATTTTACTTTTTGGTCGAGAGACTTTGCACACGCATCATATTATGTAGACATTCCATTATCATATTATTATCTTTTCTGATTTTTGCATATTCATTTCTGGTGACAGCAATTGCGAATCTTTGCCTTCCTGGAAGCTGCACTGGATAGATGCTTTGCTTCCCGCCCCAAGGAGTTCGAACAGTGGAATTGATAGTCTTCCATCATGTTGGCAGATATTTCATATTTAATGTAAAGATATTATTATATTTACGCGAATCTAATGCTCCATCGAATGTAATGCACATCCCAAATTTGAAACTTAAAATCATAAAAAAAAAAAAAAATAGTTTGGCTTATTGTTGTACGGCGTCTTAGAGATAAGTCCGTCCGCTTCATAAAACAATCAGCACATAAGAAATAATAAGTGGACTGTTGTTACATCTTGGAGCACGTGGGACAAAATCCATCACACGTCTGTTGTCAGGACAGTTGACGTAAGTCAAAGAAGAAAAAGTTATTTCTTATGATGTCACTAGTCACAGGTTTCCCGTTCTTCCTCCTTTCATGTACGAATTGCAAAACTTTTTCTTCAATGTCAGGATGTCTTCCTTTGCGAGGACCAGTGAATTTCTTCCCACCAGCTTTAGTTGCAAATAATGTCAATTTCTGTTGCCGCCACAAGTGAACGTTGCTCTCAGTTACATTGAACTCTCTTCCTGCCTTCCTATTGACACTTTTTCAGCATAAAGAATTACTTTACGCTTGAAATTAGCATTAAAAGATGTTCTCTATTTTCCCTCCATTTCGTGATTACCTCTATTCAAACGTTCTGTACAATAATAGCCAACAATAAATGTAACGAAGTCGAGAAATGCATTGTGACGTAATAAACGAGAAATTTGAATGAAATTACCAACGAACTAGCAATCGTATTTACACACTAATCTAATATGCACCACAATTCTGAATACTGCATATGGACAAAAAGGTGTGCGTATAGATTCGTGTAAATGCGGGATTTAGTTCTGAAAATGCTGCTTTGAAAAGCTGGTCTGAAATCCATATAACTTTTTGTTTACCTTATAGTTTCTCCTTTATCCCACAGCTTTTTTTGATTATTTCGTTCCGAACTACATTGGTCGTTTTTCTTCCCATACTCTTAAACACTTTCAGGTCCACCTCCGATGTGAAAGTTTTACTTGTGCGTTTGATAGACACATTCGGGCGGTAAAAAATACAGCGCTAAATAATCTATGGTAGAAAACATTGGCACTCGCCCGATTTCTAATTTAAGCAATCACTGGCATTGTCATAGTGAAATTTAATAACTTATCACGTATTTCACCTACTCTTTGCTTTTATCTAATTGCATTTTAACCTACACATACTAGTCATTATTATATAATGACAGTATAGATGATATGTAAAACTAAGAACAGCAAAAAAGGACAGTAGATTTAATAACAATATAAGAAATGAAAATGCTATCAAAATAATGAAAAATAGATTAACTCTAGGAGCAGACAACATCACATTGGAATTAATAAAGTATGGAAGATTGATATTACAACTAAGCCTATTACATTTATTGAATATGTGTTGAAGAGTGTAGAAAATTATAAAAGAATGGGAGATAGCTAAAACTATCTCAATATATAAAAAGGGACAAAGAAATGAATGCAAAAACTTTAAAGAGATAAATTTATTAAATATAATGTATAAACTATATGCAGAAATCATTACCTCCAGGTTAATCATTTTATGTAATGCAAAGATTAATGAGAAACAAAGTGGATTTAGAACTGCAGATCATATATGGATAATACTTTTATAATTCAACTAATGATAGAAAAACGAAGAGAAAATGACTTGGAAACACATATGCCATTTGTTGGCCTAGAAAAAGCCTTGATAGTGTAGACAGCTTATTACTATGGAAAATATTATATATATATATATATTTAAAACAGCAATAAAAATCTTATGCAGAGGGTGCCAAAATGTATACAAATTTCAAGCAAAGAAAAAACACAAACAGAAAATGATGAGCATTAATCATCTTAGACTTTTACAGTTACAACAGTTGCCCACCATCGGCGTCGATTCACTTCTGAGTACATTGAACTACTAATTGAGCAACGTTTGCGAAATTGTCCTCACCGAATGCAGCACATGCGGTTTCAATTTCTTCCCGAAGTGCTGTCAGTGTAGCTGGTTTTCAACGGTATATAACAACATTAAGAATTCATTAAGATAGAAGTCCAACGGAATTAGATTCGGAGAACATGGTGGAAACTCAATCGGACCTCTACCTCCTATCTAGTGCCTTGGATAATGCTTAGGATAGTGCCTTGGATCCAATGTGCGGGACTTGTTGCTGTGCGAGATCTCCCAGATCTGCCCTTGTGAATATCGCATACGGTACCATGAGTCTCAAATTTGTCTCAAATGCGTGCAGTTGTTACGCGCGTTGGCGGTCCTGTTCTGTACACGCATCTCCATTGTCTTTGAACTTCAACATTCTCGGTTTTCCAATACCACTTCAAAATTTCTTTCCGCTGTTTAAATGATAATTTTGGCTCCATTTTGTTGTAGCAACGCTAGCATAACGTAACGTGTGTCACATCTGTTTACAGAACATCATACGATAATCTTGGCTTCATTTATCCATTGTTGATTCACCAGTCACATAGCAACGCTATCATAATGTATGTGAGTCAGATCTTTTTACAGAACATAATACTACACATTACTATTGTTTTTCGGTCCAACTTTGAAACACATTAGATAGATATCTACTGTGAAAGTGTGTATACATATTTTGATACCTTCGGCATATGAATACAAAAATGATAATAAATATAAATGGGAAGCGAAAAGAATAAATAAAAACAAATTATGGTCTAAAACAAGGCTGTAGTATTTCGTATAAATAGACCACATTCTTAAAGAATTTAAAAATATTGCACATAAAGGAATAGAGTTAGATCAGTAAATATTTTGCTATTTGCAGATGATATAGTATTAATTTTTGAAAAGGAAGGCAGACTACAAAAAGCAATATAGCAACTTTATAGAATACAATATGATAATTTTTTCTATTAAAACAAAAAAAAAAAATAGTTGAACAATAATTAGGTTATGTCACATATGAAAATCAAGACTTCAATATAAAAATACTAAAGTTCCAAGCTGTGTGTGGAGCAATTAGAAATATTTTGAAAAACAAAGTGAGAAAAGATACACAATTAAGATTCCATGGCCTTACAAGTTATTTTGTTATTTTTTTCTATGGAAGTGAGGCTTGGACAAAAGAAGAAGAAAAGAAGGAAATAAAATTCAAGTAGCAGAAATGCGCTTTCCTATCAAAGGTTGAACAGTAGAAGATCATATAAGAAATGGAGATATAAAAAAAGGGATTAGAAGTAGGTACAAACAATATTACATTAATTAGGGAATTATACATAGACAAGAATGATAAAACATTACAAAGACTGATAGAAGATGGAATACTAATAATGTGTTGACATATAACCATAAATAAGGAAGACACGAAAAAAAAAAAAAAAAGATGTGAGATCAGAACAGACAGGATCTAATCCGTGACGGAAGAAGAAAGAAGACACACTATTCGGAAAGTTCTACGTCTTATGCCAACAGAGATGAAATGACTCGTCATCAAACACTTGGACTTGAATACGGTCTAGTTGTGGGATATGCTAATTCAGGACAGGCCCAGAGTAATGTTCCGGTTCCGCAACAGTGTGGCCTTGGAGGGTAACGGAAACCTCAAGGCTCAAAGCGTGGTGATTCAGAAAGGGAAAAGAGGTAGAACATTTGCCGTGTCCGTACTCAGATGGCACATTGCACAAACACTAGGGCTAGCAAGCTGATGTATCAGGTTCAATGTCCACGCATGCTGTTTAACTTATTCCATGATACTGACAATTCTTTGTTTTATGTATTAATTGTTTGAGGACAGAATCTATCAGACTTCATGGTCAAATGCCTTCTCTGATGCTGAGACATTTAGTGGACTGCAATGCTTTCATCAGGAGCACATTTCATTTTGTGGTAACGCAGTCGAGTGTGACTTTTCTTTGACTAGAACGTAATGCATACCGCGTTCGGCTCTCTTGTCAGATACAGGAAGTGGTGTTGCGCATGGCACACGGAAATAATGCGGAACAGTGAAAAACAGAATTTCTGAGGCATAGCTATAATGAAAACATTTACACATCTGATTTGCACAAATGCACACAACAGCTTCAGTCAGTCAGATGCGTTTTCTAATCAGTTTCCATACTACAGTGAGATTATTTGAGTTAAGGGCAGCCCGATCTGCAAACGGCCTCCGCAACGGGCAATACAGTCTCTGCACGTAAAATTGGTATTTTTATTTAAACATGTATATTTTTACTGAATGCATAAAATTATACTGCATTTAAAACTGTTGTTAATAGGTACTAAACTGTGTTATAAAAGGTGTTAAACTTTTTGTCCCTGTGTTATAGCACGTTTTATGACACTATGACATGTTTACCTCACAAAAGTATCTATTGAGGATCTTGTTATACATTTCTTTTCAAGCAGTCAAAAACTTTCTCCTCAAAGCATTCACTTGCGCTCATTAACAGCAGAACCTTCATTAATGAAAGGAACGCACGGTTATCGCGGGCATACGGATATCAGGAAATAGAGAGGATGAGGGAAGTACTGTGGTTTTGAATAGTCCTGGGCGAATGACTTTGTATCGATCTGTCCGAGAGAGTTCTAATAAATTGTGGTGGGGATAACATCTAAGCTGCATAAATGTAATAAACAATTGCAAGCGAGAAAGATGAGAACTGCACAGCTATGCAATAAACCGTCCCCACAATTTGCTCAGTACGGAAGTAAGATAGATACTAACCTGATTCTCCTATAAACGTATAAACAGAAAATGAACTCGACCAGAAACCATTGCACATCTTTTGCTCATTCGCCAGGACTATTCAAAACTACTTTACTTGTCTTGATCAATATTTGCATGATGTCCTGAAAGGTGAGTGTTTTGTTGTAACTGATATGAGTCCTTCCGAAATAGTTTGTTTTAAATATGCCCCAATCACTTCATTGGAAGTTGAACGTCCTTTTTCCATGATAGAAAATGTTATCTCTGACAAGCGGCTGACTTGACAGTTGATACCTTGAAAAAATATCTTGATGTTGCTTGTAACCAAGAAAAGCAAGCTAAAGTACATTAATTATGTGATAACGAAAATATTAATTATCTTAAACAACTATTTTCATTGATAATGAGTAACATTACTCTGTTTTCACTTTTGATAAGTGTTAATTTTGATTATTTTACTACCTATCAGTATTTTAATGACTTTTTGCCTGCCTATTTTAACCGAAATAAATACCTGAAATTCTGGGCTCTAATAATTAGATATTACCCTAAGTGCTGGAGAGAAATTTATATATTTCTATTTATTTATTTTTTTTTGCAGGTAAGAAAGAAGTGGGGCAAACAAAATGAGTTTATTAAGGTAAGTGCCAAGAATTGTCACTGCAAAACCAGTAACGAACGAGAAAAACATCCACAAACTTACAACACGATACTTTTTTATCTAGTTATTTTGTAATACTTTACAAACTTAAACATAGATAACTCAAAGTATTAGTAAAATATCTGGACGGTGTACAAATTATTTTTAAAAAATATGAAAATATTAAATCAAAATTCCAAACGAAAACTATTGAATACATGCTACTTTTATAAAAAGAATAATAAAAGCTAATAATTTATTTACCACAATACCAACTGAGCTAAAATAATATATTATTTAACTTATTTTTGAAAACTACTCTCCTATATGAAATGTGAATTGTACATGCCAAATATCTCTTAAGTAGCTCACATTAATGTGAGTACGAAAGTACATACCGTATTAACGCCACGGGTGGCCGAGGTCGTTAAGGCACGGACTAGCGAGCGGAAGGTCTGGGGTTCGAATACCGCCAGGACCGTCCTCTCTTGACTGGGGTTTTTTTCCAGGTTTTCCTCAGCCTCCATAACTGGCAAATGCCGGGGAGGTACTCTAAATTTAGGCCTGGAACGATTCCTTCCTTAAAGAATAAATCCTTTCCCAATTTATCATTTCATTTCATGTATCATCAGTGTCCACTGCCTCAGTAGTAAAAACAGGCGTTAAACACTATCAAAAAAAAATCATACTATATATTTAATTCATTATATAAAAATTACATTCTATAAGCAAACTAACTCACACTTTTGCGCTTGCTACTCTTATGAGCAGGATTCAAAACTATTTGTAGTTTTCATCCAAGCTTTTTATTTGTTCCATGATATAAATTGGCATGCGTAATTGCTTACAAGCAAAGGTTTAAAATTACTAGAAAAGAGAGGCTTAGAATTCTCTAAGGTATTTCTTGATAGAAAGCGGCTCTTAGGTCTGATAACTGCCTTCCAGAGACCAAATAAATCGACGGCTATTTATTTTTCATCTGAAACTAACTGGTTGAAAACAATCTGCTTCCTACGTCAGTTGTGTCGCGTTAGAACATTGCAGTTGTAGCACTAATGGCCTATTATTGCAACCTGCCGATGTCCTTGAGTGATAGAAAAATACCTCAAACACAATTATCGTTATTTATGGATCAGTAATGTTCTGCTTTTGTCCATCTAATTGGGCTTCGGTTTATTTACCAGTTCTTCATTTCGTTTGCCTTACAAACTTAAAAAAAAAAAAAAAATAATTAAAGAAAAAATAAACTACATTTGTGCTCGTTAAGGCGAGTAGTTCACAGTTAATCATGAGTACCATTCCATCTACAGCCGAGATTTGTCTTGAAATGAAACAAATGATGGTAGAGTCGATGCTCGCATTTTACGTCATTCTTTTGCCTTCCTTCAGCATTCAGTCTATCTATTATATAGAAAGAAGGAACACAAAAGGGGGTTGGAAAGGGTTCGTCCTAAGGGTAAAGGTCTAGCGACCTCTAGGGGAAGTGTCCGTTGCCCAATATCTCAAAACGTAATTGAAAAACATAATTCAATCGTGCACTTGTATGCGTTTCCTTAATTAGCAGCTAAGTTATTTGAGGTGTGTAGGGAAAACCTGTGAGTTTTAAGTGAACAGTTCGACAGACAGAAATAAACAAAAGCTATACGACATGTAGAGCCTACTTTTGGAGTGTGATTTTATAGTGCACTAGAGGAATATTAAGGTATGCGATTCAAGTTTGTTTTTTCCCTTCCATTTTGTTGTGTATGTTTGCAGAAAAATTAAGAGAACCAGAGTTTATCATATAGAGCTCCAAGCACCTCAGAAACTAATATCGGTTTTCTAAACTGGATTTCTCACTTCTTGATCAAGTAGCCCTCAACTGTCCATATTAGGTCGGTCGGTAGTTATATATATATATATATATATATATATATATATATATATATATATATAAATAGCTGTGTCTGCAGGTTCAGTTATGAATAGTAGTATATTGCGAGTAAACATTATACCGTGCGTCCCAGTCAGCGCGGCCACAATGTTTCAGTCAGTGAATTAACGTCGCTCTTAATGTGAAGCTTATTGTGCGTGAATTGAAGGTTGGGTATTGAAATACCATCCCGCAAGTTAACACTAAACAGAGGATATTTCCGTACGACGGATGTAAACTGAATCTTATAGAGCGGTATGAAGGTGTAGTATCTCTAATATTATAGGAAAACAGAATCGATAAACGATAGAATTCCTAACCGAAAACGACGTGTAAAATATATGTAGAAGATATTAACAATACCTGAATTATGAAATATGTTATGTTTAATAATAATAATACACATTTCAGAGCTATGCAAATTCATTGAAAGGAGCTTATCTTTCACGGACAAAAAGAAACACTCTAACAAATGATATGAAAAAGGAATAAGATATTCTTTTTAAATTTATTGACAAGATTATAATTTTCACAAGTATAAAAATTTCTCCCAAAATGTAAGAGTTAATATGATTTACCATTTTTCCAAATATATATAAACAGAAACAATGTAAGTAAAATAACATTTTTGAAAATTGTAAAATAATATTTTTGGAAATTTCGAAATCCCTTTCGAAGTTATAGAGTTGATGTGATTACATATTCGCTAAAATTTTAGATATAGTCAATAAACATGTAAAGCAAAATAACTTTTTTTTTTTTTAGAAATTTTAAATTTTATCAAAATTTAAGGGATGGTGTATATTAGAATTATCTCCAAATGTAAATAGTAAACAATGTAAGAAAAATACATTTTTTAAAAATTGTAATTCTTTTAGAAGTTTAAGATTTCATGCACTCTAGAATTTTCCGCAAGTATCTGTATATAAACAGAAAACAGAAACACTAAATAATTTTTGTTGAAATATTCGAAATTCTTGTAAAATTTAAGTGCTCTTGTTATTGATTTGTTTCATTTATGGACGCTCTTTAACATCTCAGGTCATCAGCATCCCATTCAATTCAGGGCTTGAAACGGCCGATATCAAGTGATATGCAATAGCATTTTCTCCAAATTTCTATATATAAGCAGTAAACAAACTCAATGTAGGTAAAATAATATTTTAGGAAATATCAATAACCTTCGAAATTTATGGATTGAAATTCCCTATCATCTCTTAATTTATTATATATACACAGTAAACAAAAAAGTTTAAAAACCTCTTTAGAAAACTGTAAATAGACAAGTAATCTATTTACCTTCTGAGTATCGCACACTTTAATAAGTAGCTGGAACATAAATTTAAGTTATATCGCGACAGATATACCTTGGAACAGAGCGATGAAGCTCAGAGGCATCCAACCTATTTTGAAAGTGGACGAGGCTAACCACAAAGTAGGCTAATAGGAAAACTGAGTTGGAGGAAGGGTACAGACAGACGTTATTGTATTTGTTTAGAAGTAATTTACCTTACAACGCCATAACAATGACAGACGCGACATGATAAATTGTTGGGATGAGAAAATATTGGAGATTATTATACAAGATTTATATATACATGCAGCGGTAAGGCGTTTGGGTTTAAAAGTCAGATCCTGCTCCTCTCGGAAATAATAATAATAATAATAATAATAATAATAATAATAATAATAATAATAATAATAACAACAACAACAACAACAACAACAACAACAACAACACTACCAACAGAGTTGGTATGTAGTTTATTTTCATGGCACAGGAATTCCCGTAATGTTTAAACCCGCGTGCAAAGTTTTCAAAGTCATGCATTGTTGCATTACATCATTCAATAAAGATTCTCAGAATTGCAGATTTTTGCGGTGAAAACTCTAGAAGCTGTATTAGGCCATATGTGTACCATGTAGATTTTGCGCATCAAAATTGAAAACAATTATGCTACACATTTAATGCATAATGCTGGTCCAATATGTATGCATTGATTTGTTTACTTATTTATTTAATCTGCAATTGGGCATACAATATTTACAGCCTGCGCATATATACTCGCATATACATATACATATCAAAATTATTTAATAAATTTCATATTATTTAATATATATAGGGTAATTATAATAATGTTAAAGTAATTAAATATTTAAATACTTTTCAATCCAAATAAATACATGTCAACCTAATAAAACACATTTAAATATAATTAAAATTGTCAAACTAATTAAATACATGAAAAAGTAATTAAATATATGGTATCCTAATTAAATATATATTAACATAATTTAACACATTTCAACATAATTTAATACATTTCGTTTAATTAAATACATTTCAACCTAATTAAATATGTCAACACATTTTAATTTCATGTCACCCGATTTTAATAAATGCCAGTCTAATGAAATACATGTCAACCTATTTGAATCTAATTATATAGTATATGCTGGGGGTTGAACTCGAAACGTCTACAGCTGTGGACAAATGTTACGGTAGAGTATTCCACTGGGGCCAAGGACATGTTTAGGGAAGCTGGGCTGTGCTGCCCACGCACACGTTCACTCTGATGAAACCTTCGCCGAACTCATTACACAATGCACAATGGCTGCGTGGTCGTATGCAAAGCTGAATGCCTTCTCTACGCTTCGTAACAGGATGCTCGGCGCGACAAAAATCGCCAGGTGACGTCTTTATATTAAAGTGATAAATAGTCCTGAAACAGTCCATGTACTTCTAGGGGGGTCCGGTTCCACCTGACCCTTCCCACATTTCCCACAGACATCTCTGTATGTCCAAAGAGCTTCCTTTAAAATTTTTATCTACGTTTATTTTGTTGTAGGTTGGCATCACTGTTAAACTTCCTACAAAAAATGCAAATTAACACTTCAAAATAAACGAAATTGTAAATTTGAATAGCATATGGTTCAGAAAAAAAATAAACATTGCAAATTAACATAGTCGTTTTGAGAAAGCAATTAAAATCTATATATCTATATATATCTTGTGTATTTTTTCAACAATGTTTTTATAAATTAACTGCTTTGCTTGGACTTACCATGTCTTACACAAGGATTCCGGTTAAGTCTTGTCTTTTTTTAATTTATTTGTTGATGATAAATTGGTAAATAAGAAGAATAATAAACTCTAGATTTATAGATTTCTAGTTTATTTACAAAATAACTTGATAATTGACTCCATTACAATATACCGTGCCTGTAAAACTCAACTCGATTGGGTACTTTCCCCCTACAATCATCGCGAAGACGATAAGAATGGTTTTCGCCGCAGTATGGCCTTGGGAGTGGTATGAGTACAACGTAAGCAAATTTCGCACTGTAAAAACGCGTTTAACTGGTTGAAAATACATTTTGGAAAAAATGATAATTACTATTCAGGATGGGGATTAAACGTGAAATTGAGAAAAGAGGTTAGTGTTACGATATTGTATTTTTTATGAATTAATGGGATTGGGGCAGTAAAATGAGGAAAAATAAAGGATACTTAACATTGGGCAGTTGCTTCTATTATTAGAGATCGTTTACACAAGACACCAAAAGGGTTATAAGATGTTCAATATGATGGTATCGAAATATGAGGCTTTGATGATTTTTGGACTCAGTACCCAGAATGTTTTGTTGAGAAGTTCTTAATGTTCCAATTGCGTCAGTAAAAATGTTTCTCAAACGGAAAGAGACAAAGAGTCCGGTTTTTGAGAGGGCTTTGATTGATTCAGGTTTTTGAATTTGTATAATAACGTTTGTTAAAACACTGTTCAAAATATCAAGAAATTAGATTAGGAAATAATGGATGCGTAAATATTTTAAGAAGTATTCTAGAAATTAATGGTTTAGTGAGTGTATGAAGCAAGGAAAATAAAAATAGGGTTTCTGTAAAGATGTCAAAGTTTTTAGTAGATTAGCGGATAAGAAATAGTTTGTATTTTGTTTCAAAGAATAGTAATTGAAAAAAGAGAGAAATATTATATTGATAAAGTAAACAAATTTTAAGATGTTATGTATTGTTAGTGGCTGGAGAGTAGAGATAATAGGACAAAGACGTGTTTTTTTTTTTTTTTTACTAGGTGTATGTCTTTATATGAGAAAAAGATACAGTTTTCCAATTTAACACAACTGAAAATTGGAGGGATGAGGTTAAACCAAAAGTAGTTTATAATGGTGTTAAATTGCTTTGAATGAAACATTCACAAATGACTGCAAGAGCCTAGGAAAATAGATAAAGTTAAAAGGTAATGGTAGGTAATGGACAGTGAAAAGAGAGAACGTTATGCTGTCATAATTCAAATGTATAAACATCTTCTAGCAGCCAAATACAAATTTGAAATATAATTATAGAAAATAAATTACATCTCACAATGTTAATGTGTTAAACTAAATCACTTTGTAACAGTTTTGTATTATTCATAAAGACATTTAAATGTTCCTTATCTATTTAAGTTTAAATGTTTCACGGAATGTAAATAAATACATTAATTAATTATCAAAGAAGGAATACAACAAAGAACAACGGAAGCGATGAAAGGTAGAGGGGCCTGCTGGTTGATACGGTAATAAACATTTTTGAGAGCCAGCTACCATGACACTTATCTGTGGAGTGTGTATAAGTGGCTCTCCTTGAGTCATGAAGAGAAAGTAGTCTTTCTTACAGACACGCTAAAACCAGAGGTAGCATTTTGTAATGTTACATGTGAAGAGGGGATATTACCATCCTCCTGCTGGCATCACTAAAGTCTACGAAACAGAATCTGAACATCTTGTGGAAGTTGCCAGACACTTGGACAAGTTCAGTACAAAGAAAAAATCATCTGAAATTTGTGAAAGTTTACAATAGAGTCTACACAGATATAAACACAATTTTCTAATATTTAGTTTGAATTACGTTATTGGAAATTTATGAAAAACTGGGACCAAACACGAAGCACATTAATTTCGTTAATGTAAACTTTCCAAATTGTACTGTAACGATGTCTCTTTAAGTGTGGCTAGTTGATCCTGGTGGTGTGGTGTAACCATACTCCTAAACCTATGATCGCGGGTTCAAATCCCATCAGACCGATGTATTTTTCCGGGCGTAAAAATCCTAAGTATGGATGGCTTCCTTCGGAAGGGAAGTAAAGCCGTGGGTCCCGTGTCGTACATTTACGGCACGATAAAGAACCTCAAACCTGAAAGAAGAGACCTCTGAGCAAAATTTGTCGGCCGTTTCACGCCCTGAATAGAATGGAACGCTACGTTAAAGAGCGTCCATAAATAAAACAAATGAACAACAATGTGGCTTCTTACTAGGTGCGCTGTTTAAATGATAGTTTCTTTTAATAAAAGCTTCCAGATTTGCTGAAGATAATGATATTTATCTCATGGGATACTCTCGTGGTTATAAAATAAAACAAATATATTCATTTTACGAAATTGTTTCATTAGTTTTGCAAACTTTCTTACACAACGCGAAACCTTATTCGTATTATTACTATGTGAGCTTTATTACACGTTTTTTCCGATAATACCTGTAGTATTTTGAAATTTCAAACGAAACAGCTATATTATTCATTTATTACTAGACAGCAAACTTTTAAGCACTAAAAATGTTTTTGGCGCTTACTATTGGCTCTAAAGAGTATGAAATGTGCTATTTTAAACAATGTTTTAAATTTCACATTAGTTTAATTACAGACTTTGATCATTTTCACGCAGATATCCCTATTTTATTAAAACACTATTTTCAAATAAAATACTGTAGTAGATTTTAACAGTGCATTATTTAAACTAATACAACAATAAACACTCTGAATTTTTTTTTGTACCTGAAAAGGGCAATTACAAAATAAATTGTTTTTATGATAAGAAAAACCACACTCTCACTGTCTTACACATTTTATAGTTGTTTTTTTTTTTTGAATTTTTGAAACTACAAAAATAACTTTAATGAGATCCCTGGTCTGGTTAAGATAATAGACATCGATCAAGCTGTTTAACATAATTTATTTCCCGTAGTCTGTCTCACATAACTCACAAATGCCCATTTCCAAATTATCTCCAAAAATTGGACATTTAGTGTCTAATTATAAGTTTGAAAGCAGAAAACTATTTTCCATATCTACAGAAACCAATGGAGCATATTTCACCTTGTAGACATATATCAGATACACAGTCAAAGTTAAGTTTTGTTTTCTCTTAATATATTTGCTACCGCAGACACACACGAAAGCCTTTCCAGAGTTATCTCCTTCAGTCAGACAAAATGTTCAGTCATTCAAGCAATGCTGTAGATCGAAAAACATTTTAGGATGTATTGTTACCATTAAGTCAAGGACGGCTCCAGATGGACTGCAGTACTTTACATGCAGACTTCCTTCCAGATCACAGCCACGATTGCTCTTAAGACAAGGGGTTAAGGGTGACACTAGTAGTTCAACAATTTTGGGAACTAGTTTAGCACTATTTCTATCAAAAGATTATTTTTATTTTAATGCAGATATCGTTCATTAAACTAAATACTCTTTCGCATTCTTAAGTAAAAACTGGAACACAATCTATAATCTGCACCAAATAACGGAGCGTGGAGGTTTCATGTTGGGGTCAATATATCCCCTGAAGACCTGAATATACTTTGCTTGACATTAAATTGGAAATGTTCGTTCAAGTTGTAGATAATTGCATCACCACACGTTATCTCTTTTTCAGGGGGTCAATTTTACCCATAATTTTTTATTTGAAAACTTTCTTAAATTCTCTATCGATCCTACGTACTAGGCAACGAAAATGACAATGAAAAAAAATGTATACATTTACATATTTATGTGTGTGCGTGTCAACGCTCTAGCGGTCGCAATTTTAATTTTTTTCTCAATGAAACTCGGTATATGTCATTAAAATAAATTAACAAAAATATTTTTTTGAAAATTAGGGGCGTCGGACTATTAGAAATGGAGGTTTACCTGAAACCCAAAATTAAATAACACTCTAGCGTCACCAATATTTGTTTTTTCATAACAAAATTAGGTATATACCATTTAAATAAAAATAATTTCTGAAAATTAGGGAAATCGGACAATTAGGGGGGGGGGCATATCTGAAAACTTAATTTAAAAATCGCTCTAGCGTTTAATTTTCACTCCATTCTTTCAAAATAAAAGGATTAACAAACTCAGCACATAAACTTATTTATTAGGATGCATATGTTTTATATTTAACAAAAGCACTATCGCGAAGATGGTAACTGTGGAATATTAATATAATATACTTGTGAGAATTATGTTTGTATGTAAGAGCGCTCTGTAATAACCTTCAGAAAAAGTTTTCGTCACACATTTTTAAAAGAATAACATTTAAATTAAATTTCAAAGTCACTGAAGATGTACAGAATTTTCGATTGTTGACGCTGTATAATTTGCTTAGTGCACTGTAATTTTTTTAAAATAGTAGCATGCTTTTGTTTTATTGCTCTGTGATTATAAAATTATTAAACAATGCCTTGTCATTAAGCAGCGTAAAGAGACATCCGTACTCAAAAAACTATGTACTAATGGGGCCGCAAACCAATGTGGGACAGGAAGTATAAGGCGATATAACACGGAAAGCTTGGGTATTTCGAATTCTAGTGTACATGTCACGAAACTGAATTTACTACCTGCATTTTCCTTCAGGTGGCTCTGCATAAAAAAATGGCTGGCATAATTGAATACAAACTGAGAATATTTATTATTAGTTTTTAATATATATATAAAATAGCTTTCGGGCATGTGAATATCTACGGTACCTTAAAAAATAATTCTGACGAGTATAGGTAAAACGAAAATATATTATGGACTAACAATAAGTCACCCGATTGATGGTGGTTGTTGCGTTCGTTGGTGATTGCGTTATATTATATTTCAGGTTACGTTAGGCTTATGTAGTAAAGTAGTGCCAAGGAATGAATACAGAAACCTTTACAACTCAGGTGATATTTGTGCAGCGTGATCATTTTTTATTTTATTTAGTAATTTATTGATTCTATTTAATATATTTTTCTATCTTTTCAGCGATTATTTTGCTACTATAATGTAACATGCAAACAATTTAATATAGTACAAATATAGTAAACACTTGAAAGCAAAATAGAATATAAAATATTAAATACATATTATTATTTTAAGCGCTTATTTCAAATATCTCCCATTCTTCCAACTTATGCACAAAAATCCCCACACTGCGTTTTAACAGTAACGCTGTTTTGTTAAAAATTTTGTCATATGTTTATTTGAAAAGCTATTGCTGCATATTCATTGATCTGCAATCTCTGGCATTAGAATTATGCTCCTTTTAGATGTACCAATCGCGATGTATTAAATATTTACACGTTTTATCCAATCATCGCTTATCATGCGTTGTTGACGGGATTTCCGCGCTCGTGAACCATGAAGCGCAATTATAAACAGTTGGTGACGTATATTACATTATTTAAATTACTTACGTTATAATATTGCCACAAATATTTACACAATATTGAAATATTATATCAGTACTCAGTGAAAAGCAATTTTAATAAGTAAAATAATTGTACGCGTTTACTGGTTGAGGTGTAATAATAAAATAATTCAAAATGCATTTATTTTCCTTTAGTTTAAATATATTATTTTAATCTAGATATATTTCTCAAAGTAAAACTACTTATAGTAAGAGAATTTTTTTTTTTGAATACGAAAAGTATGATGAATTAAAAGGCTTCAGAATAACATAAAGTAAAGTGTACATCTATTGTGATTGCACGGGTCATCTTTAAGTCATTTGAAACCGTGTTCCCTTCTTTGAAATGCATCTGCATCTCTTTGCCGGCATATATAGAACATTTGTTTTTAAACCAAATAAATGCAGTGCAAGGCATTGAAAAATCTGTTAACATTACAGGTAAAACTACCAAATGTTTATCATCTGTATATTTTCTTATGTAGTTGCTCCACTGTATACATGTTCATATTTTAGGCCATTTTTAACCTCTACAGAGCATACCACACCGTCTGCTGTTGTAGACCTTGTTCAGCAGCATAACACATGTCAGCGCGGATCAATAAACCGTACGCTTGGTGCAGAGCATATGTGGGAAATACCTCCTCATGGGTTCTGGTATCCTGGTACTTCCAACGTATGACAACGCGTATAGGCCGCGTATGTGTGTGTGTGCACGTGTGTATGTGTTTATACTACACTAAACCAGCTTAGAGACATGCATGTAGCGCATCATTCTTCAAGAGCGAGAGCGTAAAAGAGAAAAATATACAAAAAAACGCTTAATTTATAATGAATGCTGACTGTGTTGACCGCTACAAAACTTCCAATCTAAGAAACAAATTCACATTCAGCAACAGGGTGTTTTTCAAGTTAATAACTTAGGTGTCAAACTTGCTTTTTCTGTGCGTCGGTGATTTCCAACTGTGGGTACGGAAAACTATGAGACGCTTTCAAAGGGTAGTAATTGGTTTTTGGTTGTTTTAACTTCCAGAAAATTCCGTGTCCCTTGCTTTATTGTGATGGGAATGATGTTTACTATAATGATTACGGGTTTTCGCAAGTATCTAACAGATGGGTCCCAAGGCAGCTGTCCAGTGATCACAAGCTTGCGCGGCAGACTATTTTTCAAAAGCTCTTGGACACTCATGCCGGTGAAGGAGGTGCTTTATCCATTGGGACGAGTCCTGAGTGCACAAACCAAACAGCATGAAAACGACGTAAGGGACGTACCGGTTGTCGTCCTCGGTCAACTTGCGATGAGAAAGTGTTATAATATCTTCCTGTATGTCATGGAAAGAGTGTCGTGGATACAGTGACATGCTGGTGAACAAGTTAAAGCCACGATATGATCGAAATGGCGGAAACTCCTTTGCTTCAGGAAATTTGAGGTGTTAAAACTTCCACCACACAGTCCAGATTTGATGCCATAACTTTCACTTGTTTAGATCTTTTAAAAAAACATTTGGGAGTTTGAAGATGACAGCGAGGTAATGGTGGTAGTACAACTTGCTTAAAGGCCACACCAGAAAGCTTTTTTCTTGAGGGCATGCATAAGGTTATGGACAGATGAACTAATAATGTTGCAAAACGGGTAGCTATATTAATTAAAAATTATTATAAAATATCTGTTTTCTCTTGTATTTCTTTAATGTTTAATTTATTGTCCCTTTGACTGTAATAGTCTTCTCGCGACCTCTGGATGTAAGTTGAGAAGGAATTTTTGTTTTAAGGAAGGAAGCGTTCCGGGTCTAAGTTTAAGGTACCTCCCCGGCATTTGCCATTTATGGAGGACTGAGGAAAACCTGAGTCAGGGAGGACGGTCCTGGCGGGATTCGAACCCCAGACATTCCGCCCACGATTCCGCACCTTAATGACCTCGGCCAATCGTGGCGGTAATCCTCAACGAAACTGCGTGTATGCAATTAAAATAAATTAAAAAAAATAGATTCCGAAAACCAGCGAAATCAGATTATTAAGGAGGTTTACCTGAAACCCAAAATTTTAAAATCGCTCTAGAGATAACAATATTTGTTTTTGCATAGCAAAATTATGTATATATCATTTAATTAAAATACTATAAATAGTTTCTAAAAAATTAAGGAAATCCAGACCCTTAGGATAAACGGTATATCTGAAAGTCGAAATTTAAAAAGCGTTCTAGTGTCTAATTTTCTCCCAATTGTTTTAAAATAAATGGACAAATTAACTCGGCATATAAACTGTATATATATATATATATATATATATATATATATATATGATGTATATGTTTTATATTTAACAATTATATTTGTATGTAATAACCTTAAAAAAACGTTTGTGTTACATGTTTGTAAGACAATAACTTTAAATTAAATTTCGAAGACAGTGAAAATCTATGGATCTTCCTTTGTATATTGTTGATTGTATATATTTGCTTAGTACATTGTAATAGTTAAAGGGATAAGTTCCTAAATATGCTTATATTTAAAATTGTCTATCACTGGTCACATATTTAATTTAATTAATAGTATATCATTAATTTTTGTTGTTTAATCTCAATAAAAATAAGAATAATTTTTCTCAAAACGTGGTTTCTCTTTTGTAATACTTATAGGTTACAAGAATTCTAATTTTGTTCCACTTACTTATGAAAATTGAGTAATTTCACTATAGACATTTATTTTCAAGTGATTATGAAGGGGGGGGGGCAACAAACAAGCCTAGTTAAGTAAATTAGTTTTAGGGTTATCACGGCAATTTAACACAAAGTAATGCCATAACTTATTTTATTAATTAATACTGTAATTATTTGGATTTTATATTCTTTATTTAAGTTATTCGACTTGCTGAGGAATTCACTTAGTTTACGCAGTTCCTACGGTACGTGATTGCGGCGAATGCACTTCTGCTGTAAGTAGCCATGCTCAGATGGCCCGGAACTCAAATAACTTCACTGTATTATAAATCATCTTACGTTAAATTTGGGCTTTGAATTCCATTTTCTGCGAAATGAAATTACATATCGTTGTACAATACATTAGCACATCTCGAAGAAAGTTTTACAGAATGTTTCTCCATTCCTGAAACACGTTCACTGATTCATCACTTCACCAGAAACTTCTCAGGTACACTTATAACGCAAGCTTTACAGCAGTAAACGTCAGATGTGTCCAGAGTTACGAGACTATAGATGTCATCACCTGACATTCCTCCTTCATCCGATTAACGCATGCCCTCTGACTCTACCCCCTGAATAACAAGGATCTATTCCTGTCACATGCTCCTTGTAAAAATCATTTGCATTTTCTAAGCATTTAAAGTAATTTATGATCGGGAGAGGAAACTTTTTAAAGGATACGGTGCTACCGTTTTTAAGTTGCCCAGCAAGGCCCCCTTTTCATGAAAAGGAGCATTAAGCATAGCTTTCAGCTTAAAATAAGGAAGGTATAAAGTAGCGCACCTGTTAACTTGTTTATTACGTGAGTGGTGAAATATTGCTCCGAGAATAAATAGCAAACGTTGCAACAGAAGCATTCCCACAGGTGGTGAGGTACTGTATCCTTTCTAAACAATAGAGTTGGCAGCCCAGTCGTTGACAACATCTTCCTAATATTACATCCTTGTCATTATATTTAATTCCCTACTTTTGCAATAACGTACGTATATTATTCGGCTGGTCTAAGTGGTAGCGTTTAGGACTGCTAATGGGTCCTGGGTTCGAATCCGGTCAGGTCAAACTGTCTGTGTAAGAAAATTTTCCGACTCTTTTTTATTACCCCGAGAAAGCGAGTGTTAGATAGTTTTAAGTTTTTGATTGATTAGTTTGCTATTTACGGACGCTCTTTAACATCTCAGATCGTCAGCGTTCCATTCAATTCAGAACGTGAAACAGCCGGTAAATTTTGCTCAGAGGCCTCTTGTTTCAGGCTTGAGGTTCTTTTTGTGCGTAAATCTACGACACTGGACCCACATCTTTACTTCCCTTCCGAAGGAAGCCATACTTAGGATTTTTACACCCGAAAAAGTCCATCGACCATGGCCGGGATTGAACCCGCGATCTTGGGTTTACGAGGCAAGTATGATTACCACTAGACAAAGTTTTAAGGTGCCAAGGACTCCGAGCTCATTTGTGTTATCATTAATTCATTTTATTTCATTTATTTCTACAGACTTTTAACACCTTATTCTAGAAAGAACACCGAGACACTTGTTTATGAGTTTTAAGTTGGCAGTTTTGTGGCCTCCTACTGTACACGTATGTTTTAATGCAAAAAGGAACCCAATGCCACGAATTTTCACGTAGAAGGAGGAAATGTTTCCTTTCTTTATTAATTATAGAAGGTATTAAGGGCTTAGGTACTTGTCCGCAGTGTGTGTTGGCCTCACTACACTACAAGCTCATCAATGATGGTATAACTGCCTTGTTTATTATTGTTTCTGACTATTTTAGGATATTTATCATTTGCATTTTTGGTAATGTATTTTACTCTTCTGTGATTTTATAATTTATTTTGTTCGTAACACAATGCCGATAGAAAGAAATGCATCATCAACAGAAGTTAAATTTAAAGAGTGAATGTGATTAAAAATAAAAAGGGTTCGTGGATTAGAATGTACAGGTTATGAAGGGACAATAAAACAAAACGATCAGATCACCACGCAGATAAGACGATAACATTATTATTGTTAATATTGTGTGTGATTTAAGTTTATAAACTTTTATGACTAAATAATTTAATTCCTTGTATGTGTATAACTTTAATATCGATGTTTTAAGCGTATTTTCAGCTGTAGAAAATTTTGTTGAACTGGCATTAAGTTTGCAATTTATGTTTACTTACATTTTTATTGTTAAATTATAGTGTTTTATTTTGTTTTCGACATTACAACAGTGAGATAAACGTACCAATAAAAGTTGTACTTGAAAAATGTAATTTTATTGTTTTTTTGTTTTTTTTTTTAAAATTGAAAAAGTTAAGATTTTATATTTTATAGATTAAAGTATTTGTTGCATGAATAAGTAAACCATACATTAGATGCTTTTCTCAAAACTACACAAAAGTTTTTTTTTTTTGATTGATTTATTTATGGACCCTCTTTAACAGCTCAGGTCATCAGCGTCCCATTCAACTCAGGCCGTGAAACGGCCGACAAATTTTGCTCAGAGGCCTCTCTTTCAGGCTTGAGGTTCTTTTTCGTGCCGTAAATGTACGACACGGGACCCACGGCTTTACTTCCCTTCCGAAGGAAGCCATACTTAGGATTTTTACGCCCCGAAATACACAAAAGTGACCCAGGCACCTGTTCATCTATTTTTTTTTTCAATAATATAAATCCTAAATTATAAACATTTTTGCTATTTTAGAAATTTCCGTCCATATATATAACTATCGTGCCTGTGCGTTAACAACAGGCTTTGTTTCTTTTCGTTAGAGATGTACTTATAAATAGCTGCAGTTCCGGTTGCCAAAGGCACGCACTTGAACGTGTACGTGTCGAAATGCACAAACGTGTATGTTTCTCATAAGAATTCCAAAAATATCAGCTGCATTTCTGTCAAAGTGAAAAGTAAAAGTAACATGTTGGTTAGGCAACTACTCAGTATCAGAGTGTGCAATCTAGTCTAGCAGAAGTAGGACGATAACCTCCGTAGCACTCATATTGCTTGCCGAGACCTGTCTAACAACAGGTGTGTCCAAACTGCTTGAGCTCCTTACTTCGGACACTTTTAGTGTAAGTGAATCTAACAATGTTCAAAAAGGGACACTTTTGTTTATGGGGTATTCATTAAATTTAGGACTCACTACATGAACAAAAACTGCCGAGAAAGAGAAGAAAATCAAGTGGCTTTAGGCACGAGCTAGAAAGCTTTTAAACTGGTGTCACATATAGAAGCAAATAATTATTGTAATGAGCTAATGACCGCGTCATATTGACTTTTCTTACATGTATATCCCATGCAGAAGAAATTCCGAGTTGAAGTCGCTATCGATTTGAAATATTACGAGGACTTCACTCAGGGAACAAATGACGTATGATATACAGAAGGCCTTGCATATAAACACTATTATTATTATTCTGTTATCATATATTTCAAATTGTTCGTGTATGTCTTCAGTAACGTATACACAAATTATAACAT
Source organism: Metallyticus violacea (assembly GCA_030762175.1). NCBI lineage: Eukaryota > Metazoa > Arthropoda > Insecta > Mantodea > Metallyticidae > Metallyticus > Metallyticus violacea. The sequence continues at coordinate 20,676,795 of CM060834.1, forward strand.
CATCTTTTATACATCAAAAGTGACACGTGTATTATTTTCCACCATTTCCTACAATTTTAAGTGTTAACAACTCTATTAATTCAAAAAGTGTCTCATCTATGCACAAGATTTTGCCTAGCTATTCAACGTTATTTGAATTATGATAACAATTGCAAAATGATACAGATCCGTTTATCTTGTTCTTTAAGTAAAAAAGGCATTTTTATTTTATAGGTATAAAGTCGTAGTGTCTTCTCAGAATTCACCACTCTGCAGAAGAATTCGTCTCCAAAACTTTGCAATTTATTATTATTATTATTATTATTATTATTATTATTATTATTATTAGTAGTAGTAGTAGTAGTAGTAGTAGTAGTAGTAGTAGTAATGTATTTATTATACCATTTAAACTAGATATACATATATAATTGTTCATGATATTGTAAAAACATTTCTGATTTTAATATTTAACTTAAAGAGGAAACGAACAAAATTAATAAGGACGTACGCACCACCCATGAACAGACATGCATATAATAATTCTGACATCATATAAATTATGTATAGTGTTTACAGATGTTTCTTGTCTCTAAAACTACATATTTCATGTCCAGGTTTAACCAGTTCTGCCTATTTACAATTAAGTCCCAACATGTCAGCTTCCCCCTACTGGAAGTCAAAAACGAATCCGGGAGAAATATTATCCTAGCATCTTCTGTCTGAGTACACTTAGCCAAAATGTGCACCAGTTTTCTGGTTTCGTGCATGATAGATAAATCCTCCTGCCTTCCTCGTGCCTTCCAGCCTCCCAATATAAACCACGCTATTTGCGACCTCTTGTTTCATGCCTAGCCCCATGATATAGGTCTAGTTATTCAATATTAATGTTTATTTCACCCTACAGGTCTAGAGACCACATCTGCGTGCATTGTGCTGTATTTCCTGCCGGTTAGATAGGCATCTTTTGACTTTTTTCAATACCCTATACTTGTTTTTATTACCCCTCTGCCAAATATCCTTTAATCCGATTGTGACTATCCCTCCGCCCACCATTTTGTATATTGAATGTTTGTTTAATTGGTCCGGTATCATACTGTCCTCAGGGTTGTTTGTTGTCCTGTAATTATCTTAGCCAGTATTTAATTATATTACTTTTGCTGTCTTCTCAGCACCCCATCTCTCGTAGTACACCGCAGTTCGACTTGCCCCTCCACACCTCTAAAACTCGCTTCCAAAAATCGCATTGTAATTTATTTAGTCTATTTTATGCCATCCCCAAACCTCACTTCCATAGCGCTACAGATATTATGCGCAGGATTTTCACGAACTTCCTGGACTTTATGTAAAACTAGGTCTGCACTCACTTCGTTTTCTAGTAATTTCAGTCTATCGGAGCTTTTTATCCGTAGATGCATCAGCTTACGAAATGATTTTATAGGGGAGAGTCCATGTAACGTTCGAAATCTCTTCAGTGCTTTGGGATATTGTTCATTGCATTCGTAATACTTAGGAACGAGGCCAATATGAACTTGTAAAGGCAAAACAATTTTAAAAATTATTGTACCAAAATTGCTGCCATATTTTAAAACACAATTGTTCATACAAGCGTAACACAATTACCATAGCAACGAAAATAAAACAGCTGCATTTGAAAAAGTAAACCAACCTCTTAGAGCACAATGGTATCACATGGTTAATATGTACGGAAGATACAGCGATTTCCAAATGGGAATAACCCAATTAGGATAATCCTGTTTATGCTTACGCAAGTATGGAAAACGAAAATTAATTTTGGGGGAAAAGTTAAAGAAATTTTTTATTTCACACTGTGTACATTCCTAAACAGTGAAGTATTTCATTTCATCACGCTTTAGGTAACGTACATCATGCCAATCATTTTTGTTATAAAAATTTACAAAATAGTTTTAATATCAGGCCAAAAGTCTATGATGGGCATGTACTGGTGGCAGTTCTCAAAACGAAAGACTATAGCAATTAGATATCATGGCGTTCTCGATTCAATTTGCCTGATCACTAACCTACATAGCCATGGAATGACGTCATATAGTATTATGATATCTACGTGAAGGAATCCAATTGTCTTTTGGTACCACCGCGTCAGGAAGTGAAAATATATTTATGAAAGTGTAGTTAATGATTAGAAAGTGTTAAACAGAATTATTCTGCGGATTTTCTTAACTGATAAACGAATTACAGTAGCTTAAGATTTATTTTCAGCTCCCTTTCTTCAACTTATTGTGTGACTCTATTTCCACGGTTATTAAAGTATAGAAAGTTTAGCAAAGCTTCTTAATGTTTCAAATCGTGCATTGAAATCGTCTTGCTGCAGCAAAACAGCAACCTTAAAACCATAGTATGAAACATTCGTGATGCACTCAGACAGTTAACAGTTCACCCATCTCTTGGATGCTGCATGCAACGAAGTTTCACGTTGGATCGTGGGTTCGTATCTCTTCTCATACCAGCTACAGGTCACAAAACACTTTCATCAGATCGTTTGAAGCATGCACGGGTTTTGTAACAATACATTCCAAGAGATAACTTTTAAAAATATTATAATAACAGAAATGTAAATATAGGACTCTCTTCCGGGAGTTCCGGGGCTCAAATTTCCTAACCCTAGGTTTTTTTTTTTTCCTCTCTCTATGCTGCTAGTATCTTTACTCCCCACGAATTTTCTGCTCTCCATTACATATAATTTCATTCTGTGGTTCTGCTACAGGGCCGGAAGTTACAAAGCAAGGTGGGCTATGCGACATGGCGGAGGCTTGCACTTTGGAAAAGTTTCTGGCGTCCTGTATGCAAGCGGACCTTCCTGAGTGACAACGCTGACTTCAAAACGTTTTATCTGTAAAAAATATCAGGGACAGCTTCTAAGTCCATGTCTCATCCCCCCCCACCCGGTGTCTCCTTTACCTCAATCCTTCCTACAGGAGGTGCACCCACTGGCCAGTCTTCCGATATACTTCTGCTTCCCTAATAATCCAAAACAATCCATTCACAGGCGGTGGACACTGATTATACATAAGATGAAATGCAAATTGGAGGGAGAAGCATCCAGGTCTGGATTTAGAGCAACTTCCCGGAGTTTTACAGGGACGAGGAATGAAATAAACCTGGAAATGACCTCAATCAGGAAACGCGGTGTTGGCGACTAGTTCGCACAGTAGCGACTTTTGCCACCCATGCTCGAATTTAGCAGTATATACATGTTCAGGGGTCCAAAATATATTTTAACATATTTTGTATTTAATTTTAAACGAAATTTCAACTTAAAGTCTGTAAATGTCAATATCTACAAAATTTACTCAGTTATGCATTAAAATATATTAGTATCCAATCACATCTTTAAAGGAACCAATCTGTCCAAGTGGTCTAGTGGTAATCATACTTGTCTCCTAGGCCCAAGATTGCGGGTTCAATCCCGGTCAGAGTCCATGGATTATTTCGGATGTAAGTATGACTTTTTCGGAAGGAAGTAAGGCCGTGGATCTTGTTTCGGCATGTATATAAACCTCAAGCCTGAAAAAAGAGACCTCTGAACAAATTTTATCGGCCATTTCACGTCCTGAATGAAATGGGACGCGTATGACCTGAGGTGCAAACAGCATCCATAAATAAACGAAATAAACAAATTAAATAAACCCCTGCCATGCTCCCTTCCAAGCTTGAATGCTTTAAAGTTATTCAAATTTTATTAATTTAAATTTTATGTTGTCGCCGAATTTGTTTCCTTATTGTAACGCGGTGAATCTATTGGTTCTATGGTACACCTGTTCCATACTTTTTATCGTTGATTTTAAAAATGAAAGGATGTTTTTTCTCTTATCTCTCTCTCTCTCTCTCTCTCTCTTGTGACTTTGGTAAAATATAACGAATTATGAAAGTTTGCATCGGGTATTCCTCCCCATGTCCAAAGGGATTCACGGAGCTCAGTGGTTTTTTACGTTAGGACGCCACGTAGAATCTATTCCGACCCATCTTTCGGCTGTAGACGATCTCTTCGCCCAAAGGCGCTAAGCGAACTTATCTACTAGGTAGATTTGCAACGTTTAGCATATACCTACTCAATTTAAGAGGTGAGTCACCCCAGCTTTAAGGTAGCCACCCTCCCCACGACAAGCAGTGATTCAAGAAACCTCCTGCCCCCAAGGTACTCGCTATAGGCACTGCTCTGGGACACCCTGCCGCCGCGAGTACTCATTTACTTTTGAGTTACGGGACCACTGCCATGCCAAGTCCAACCCAGCCGGACAACTCCCCCGGCCCGGCTGCTTCTAATAACATCAGAAGTACCACGGGTACTCAGGGTCTGCAGAGCCCGCACCTGGAGCTTCTGAAGAGCAACGACTGAAATCGCCCCCCCCCCCACCCCTCCCCTTACGGGGCAAGAAAGAAAAACGGTAATCAATACAGTGGAATTGCTAAAACAAAACTGTAAACTACATGTTAGGACTGCAACTGCCATTAAGCTTTTCTCTCATTTTCTCAAAAGTGTATTTTTCATAAGTGTTTACATAATGACTTCTTCAAGATAATTGTATGAAATTTTGTTTAGACCTTCTTGTGGACACCAGCAATTTGAACCTCGGAGTTTATCTTATGTTGAAAAGAACAGATTTTAAAAACCGTTATTGTGGAAAAAATTATGTTTAAATTTCAGAAAAATTCCTTCCATTTGCGCTGTACACATTTTATCTTTTGAGGTCCAGTTTGTAGATTTAACTGTTACGCTTATGGTGAAATATGATTCTGAGTATAATTTTATAAGTGCCCTTTTGATGCAAATCCAACAATGATATTTTGAGAATTATTGATTTTAAAAATGCATGTTATATGAGAATACTTATTCTGTGTATAAAAAAGCAGGTTTTAGACGTTAAGTTCACAAAATTTCATTTTAATGTGATTACATCAGAGACAGACAAAGTAGAAATTCTGGCACCCTAATGTCCTGACACATATCAGCCTTCCACAATATCTTGCCGATAAAGTCAAGTAGCTTAAATCTATTTTTTTTATTTAGTTTTACTTATCTTAATTTTCTTTATTCCAAGTTCTTTTAATTTTCAATTTACTTCCAACATGCCGATCGAAACAGAACCGCATTTCTTGATTAATTCTCTCTTTTACTCACTTGCAAGGAAATACGTGTTGATTTCGTGTTTCCAAAGTGACCATCACGCTGCTAAGCAGAGCAAACCATAAATCCGAATGGCCTTGCATATAGACTCAAATTACACGTTTGCGATTCCAAACGGATATATTTCTCGTTGCCGTGAAACATTAACTGTGGTAAGAGGACATACACGATAAACTTGTTTTCTATTCTCGTTTCTGCTTTTTACAAAATTTAACTTAATAACTAAACAAGATATAAAATAATAGATTCAAGAATATATATATATATATATATATATATATATATATATATATATATATATGTGTGTGTGTGTGTGTGTGTGTGTGTGTGTGTGTGTGTGTGTGTGTGATATTTTAGGAGACTCTGGGATTATTGTATGAAATATTGCTTAAATTCTTCTTTTACTCCTTAAAGAGTCCTAATAAATATCCCTCGAGGGTCTGAGCTTTCCAGAATTCACTACGTTCGTGAATTTATCGGCAATCTCAGACCCTCTTGTGATAGTTTCACAAACATGTGAGCTTGTCACTATTGTATGTGACAATTATATGCTTCATAAACACATGTGTAATGTTCTGACCAATTATCACTTTTTATCAGTTACACTAATTTTTTTATGAAGCGGAATATGACAAATATGTCGAGACAGTTTCATGTGATGTGACTTCTAAAGTTACTGAATTTAAAAACATGTCTGTCACCTGTCGTATTGTCAACTTCCATTAAATAGACCCTGATCTTAGGCTTTTTCGTCGTTTACGCCGTTACAAGGTCGAACTTGTCGAGCAAGGTGAGTTGGCGCGGCGTGATAGTGGCTTGCGCTTTATAAAGGTTTCTGCTCTGGCATATGGTACGGTAGATGATACAGAACCAATGGAATAAAATGATACGAAATGGGGGATGAGAAAATTCATGGAAAGTAAAGATTTATTCTAGCCTTCGCCTAAGCGACCAGTGGAAACCAAGGTAAAATATTCAAGATCAGAATGAGCGACTTCAAGGTATTTGAATCCGGAACCTGTCGAAATCTTCACCTCATTCGGTGATTAATAAAAGAGCACATAAAAACTTATTGTTTTAGGTTCTTGGCAGAGCTGGTTCTCAAATATTTGCTTTTATTTGCTAATTTATAGTCGATTTTTATACTTCACAATATGAACTAAATTCACTTTATTGTTGCGTCGCCCTTAACTTTTAATGGCTTAAGCATTAACGATGCAGGGGAAAACAATTCGAGCAGAAATAGTGTGAAAAATGTAAGGCATTTAATTATTAATACCTGACTTTTGGTAAATTTCTGAAAATCACGAACGTGTCTGGAAACTTGAGAAAACAATGAGAAAATGTAAGCAAAGTGGCAGATAACATTTGTAGAAGCTTATTTTAACACGCATAAGAGATCTGAAGAAGAGAAGGAAGTATGTTTGCAAAGTGATCACGCCAGCATATCAACATCGATGTCCTCCACGTTACAATAGCAAACAGCAATGCAGAAGAACCACCTACAATTTAGTTCGTTGTTTTCAACTATTCAGAATGAAACGCAAAAGAAGTGTGTTGTTTCGTGGCTTATCTTGTATTAGAAAATGAACTCTTGGCTAACAGTTGAACAGCAGATGGCATTTCAAGGTTATCGATATTGCCATCTGGCGTACGGAAAATGCTGACGAAGTAACTGTTCCAGTAGTCAAGTAGAACAACGGGAAAGTATCAGCTAAATAAAAGTCGATGATTTAGCTTAATGTGCTTTTATAAATCAATAACCAAGTAGATATTCATTAACTATAAATATCAAATTTCTGTGTTATATTTATCTGAATAATTTAAAAATTGTATGAGGGTATTTTGAAGTGAAATTGTATAATACTGTTGGGTTTGGACTGAAGTTTATCTATCTAGATAAATCTGTACAATTGTACATAGATAGATATACGGGGGGGGGGGGGGCAGAAACCTTCTCTGCATCAACCGTGGGTGCCCATTGGCAAGATAACTGTACTTTACATTGATAATTTGTCTTAACCGTTCATTTGAAATATCAGGTCACTGTTTCAAATACCGCCACGTGTGGCCGAGGTCTTTAAGACACGCACAAGTGAGCGGGAGGCCTGGGGTTCGAATTCCGCCAGGACCGTCCTCCCTGACTGAGGTTTATTCCAGGTTTTCCTCAGTCCTCAAAATGATAAATGCCGGGGAGTTACCCTAAACTTAGGCCTGGAACGTTTCCTTAAAAAAAATCCTTTCCCAGTTTATCATTTCATCTCATGTATCATCAGTGTCTACCACCTATGGTGCCTCAGTAATAAAAACGGGCGTTAAACACCATTAAAAATGTATTAAATAATTCATTTAACACACCTTTCTAAAACAGACGTGTATCACATAAAATGGATAACATTTAGTCCAATGCTAACGTTCTTTGTAAAATATGATTTGACATTAAAGTTTATAAAAGTTTGTGGAGATTAATCTCTATTTTCAACGATTGAGTTTAAACATGACCGCAACAGCCTTGAAGATGACCCACGTAACGACGTCCAAAAAGTGTAATAACTCATTAAATAAACATGTGATATAGTATTAGATGACGCAGAAATAAAAGTGCATGAAATTGCTGAGGCTCATCAACGAGGAAGGTATGGATTATTTTTTTGAACGAAGAATTGCATATGAAGAATGGGGGTATACCTGAAAACCGAATTTTTATAATCGTCGAGGACGTCGATTAAGGCGGCCCGGGGGTGGAGATGTGGCATACAGAGGGATTGTTATTGCTAGCATTAGCAAATGGGTACTCTCGTCAAGCGATAAACTCGCTGTCGTGTGAAAGAGTATGGGGGAATAACCTGCGCATGCGCATGGACGAATAATCGGACTTGTTCTTATAGATAGCGAAAAATATCGAATTCCAGGGAATGTTGGAGCGATGTACAAATCTTAAGCGGCATGTACTCTATCAACTCTTCTAAAGTGTTCAATAAATGCATGCGGAGAGAATACAACGGTTTCGGAACACAGAAAAACAAGCAACCGACACCTAATATTAACTATGTAGCTTAAATGTTAACCATATTCCGTTTTAGTTGTTATACAGTAAAGTGCTAAGGTAACAATATAAAATAATAATGATACAAGAAAAGCATATGCTATTAAACCTGAAAGTTGTTTTTATTAAATACACGTGCCTGTCACAAATTCAACTTGCTGAGAAATTTGCTTAGTTTACGCAGCTCCTGACCTAACGTTGCTGATGGTACATCAGATTTTGCAAATTAATCTGAAAACTGTAAACACTTGCAAGTTTTCCAATTCTTTGTGAAAAAAATTTAGGTGAATTAGAAATAGCAGATAATTAAGAATTGAACGATTCTATTATTTAATATTCTCAAATATTAATAGTTTAATTATTTCCTTGATTGGTTGCTCAAGCTTAAAGAGAGGGAAAGTCGAGGTTGGAACCGTTACATTTTAAGAACTCAAGAGGACCTGCCAAAAGGTGCGAACCTCGTTCTGGTTGTGAAGCTGCACTAATGTCGTTATCCTTGAGGTTTTCAAGTGGACTTTCTGTAAAGGGGAGACAGGTGCTGCTAACCAGACCAGTTCGAGACCCATGTTGCAGGAGAAAGTTGCATACAGCTGTCTTAACTCGCTTGCCAACCCCTATAGCAATAATTTACATGCGAATTTTCAAATATTAAGCTCCCTATTTAAAACTATTTTTAGAAAAATGAGAATACTAAATTTATTAACAGTTATTCTGAAGACTATAGAAAATAATGAATATGTGAGAAGCAATGGAACAGAAACATTTAATACATTTCAGAATTAGTTGAGAATATTATCATCACTTAGTTTATTTTATTTTTTATTTTACAAGTTCCTGCCATTGTCGCAAGACATTTGAATATGAATTGTATACGATTTTTGTAGATACAGGTACTCACTGGAAAAGTGCAGCTAACACAATCGAAAAAAGGCAGATAGAGTTGCCGTGCGTAAAGTTAATATTTTTATTTTAGTGAAAGAATAAAAGCATACTACAATTAATCTGATAATAATAAGCACCAATATTTATAGAGATATTGAAAATGATGCCCCTGGTCGGCAATACATTGCCGGCATCTGCTTGGGAAAGTCCTGTATTTCATCAAAATTTTCTTCTGTAAGAACGCGGCGGTTCGCAACACGTTACTTGTCACTGAGAAATCCTGTCTCATAACTTTTTAACAAGTTGGCGAACAATTTCTCTATCTGAAATACAATTGCCAGGATTTTATTTTTCCTTACGAATCGTCTTAACACTTCTCCACCACATCTAACATACACATAATGAAAGTACTGGATAACACACGAAAGCACAACCACTTGCTGACAAAGCCTCCCTCAATTTAACTACAAGCTGCTATCCGCACATGCTTTATATAGCCTTGACGACGGTTTCACTCAGTGCGCAGCTACGCTTTGCCGGCCCGTATCTCAGATCTACATTATATAGAGCTCTCGTTTAGACGCATGGTCGGTTTATAATACGCTGTATGTCGGCCATATCGGATATTCATAGCGCGTAGATTTCTACACCACACCACATGAAATACGTTTTTGGTCATACAATGGCATTTCGTGTACAAGATCTGGGTTTTCTGCACTCCAATATCTATTGTTTTGTGTCGCTACATGGCCATGTAAATATAATCGTGCTTTATCCATAAAATAAATAAATAAATAAATAAATAAAAATAAATGGATCAATAGAGCAAACAATAATATCATCGAACATACAATTACAGAAATTAACTCTATTCACACTGTGTATTTGCAATTCCTGCACTAGTTAACTTATAAGGTTTTAATTTTAAAAGTTTAGTGGCATTCCAAGGCGAAATTCGTGATTCCTGTGCAAACTTTGGCAGATTTCTTTGTATTTCGTTCTAACTTTTCTCCGATGTTATGGAGTTTTCCTCTGTAAGAGCTTTCTGTTTTTTTATCAAGAACAGACCCTGTTTCCCTAAAGCTATTCAAAAGATTACGAACCGTTTCTCTGTGAGGCACACAACAGCAGGGAATCTGTCTATAAATCGCCTTCTCACTTCTCTACATGAGTTTGTTGTCACATAGGAATCATACATGAAGATTCTGTGTGCTAAGGTATACGGGCCTTTCGGTACTATAACAGCACTAACACTGTAACATTGAAACACGAGGTCTCACAATGTTCAATTCTGTAGAGCAAACATATCTCACGTCAGCAACGGAGATGCGGCAAAGTAGAAACAGGGCAGTTTAACCCGGCCACGGGTCCTAATGAAGGCTCTGAATCTAGTTTAAAAAAGAATTAAATATTTTTAAAGTTTATAATAGTTAACTATTTTATAACATAATGAAACCTTTTTTTCTATAAATTGAATTTTCAGATAAAATATTCTATATTTTATAATAATATAAAAATAGGCAAAAGAATGACTTTTATAGGTTAATTGGAGCTAATGTTTTTAAATATCAAATAGCATAACAGGCAGAGATAGTTTACAAAATACAATGTTCCAAATCCCAATTAATGCAGTTAATTGTTGTGTTTAATTAGGATGCACCTTTACAGAAATTCCTATTAGGTAAGCATTTTTAACAACGATAGCCCTCAACAAGTGGATGCAATATCAGCGCAACTGATAAAAGTTCTCGCAATTACAGTGAAAATAAACACGTACGTTGTGACGGAGGTGTTGCAAATGTTGTCATGCTTCATGCACATATTTGTGGCATTTTTTGTACAAAATTGTCATTCAAATTTAAATTTAATAATCTCCTTTCTGTTTATTTATACATAAACATTATCCACCTGCTGTATTAAACTTGCAAGGCTTTTCCTGTATCTGACATTTAGAAGGGAAGACATGAGATGTTAACATTCTCTCATTTTATTAAACGTGTGTTGGTGATTTCATGTTTTTTTACAGGCATGTCTGCTCTCGGCTTCGCCCTTATGCACTTATATGTAATGTTTATGAGTTGCCTCTAGCGCAACTCAGATACAAATAGCACAGATTATGTTTACCTAAAATTTGCCGTTAATTATTGTGGCGCTCTGTCGGGGAAGAAACAAGGTCGCCAGGTACCGTGTACCACACCTTGTTTCGTTTCTTGGCAGCGTACAGCAACCTTGCCCAAGGGTCCAATTACTTTGCTGTATGCACCCAGGCAGCGCAACACTTGTTTTTTGCAGTTAGCGAAGTTTTGTAACAGTAACATGAATTGATAACGTGCGTACATCAGTATTAGCGGTTTAATTTAAGGGAAAATTACAGTATTTTTTTTATCTGTAACACGTTTAGCTGGAGTTTTAGGGACATCAGGGAAGATTTTTATATTTATTGGCTGATAGCTGCCTTTGTTTCACTATCTACACAAATTACAAATAAATAAACTGTTTTTAACATTTTTGAAGGACCATCTTTCCTTTTACCCAATACTTTCGTCAGTTTAGACGTGAGCATTCTCTAGAATTCGCATTCAAGAGGTGCAGTTCAAATTTATTGGGTTCATATATCCTAACCTTGGGGTTTTCCGTTTTTTTTCTTGGTTACTTAGGCGAGTGTTGGGGTGTCCACAAAATTTCCGCTCTCCATTTCTTTGGTTTCGTTACAAGGTTGAAATTGCAAGCGAAGTGAACTGATGCTGTGTGTAACGGTTTCTATCCCGTTGTTTGCATTTAAGAGATTTTTAACTCCTTAGAAAACATTGGTAGGGACGTCAAGTACATGTACCTTACTATCCTGGGTTCTAGCCGCTCGGTATTTCCCCCACTGGGTAGTAGAGACATCCTCCAGCCGTGAGAAAAACTGAAGTACCGAAATGTCCTCTTCCTATTAACCGCACTGGAAAACTGCCCAAGTCTGGCGTGACAGTAGCCCTCATGAGAGGCTCATACTCCGCTGGGTTGTAACATAAAAATGCAAAGTTTGGAAACGTTCCGTTTATGCCTGCATCCGTAACTGCTACCCCCAAAAAGCTGCCCGCCCTTCGTATTCCTTCCTCCCGGAGGTTCAGTAGAGCACAAAATGCCCACATTGAGGTTCCACATCTGAAATCTTCCGTCTCACCAAGTTCAATCAAATCTGTATGCAAAGTAAAATACACTGTTTTAATTTAAATCAAAATTACTCACATTCTTTAATCATATCTTAAAACAGCCCATCTTTAAATTAATTTGAACATTTATCTCAATTTGTACAGCTTGTGGGTAAGAAGCTTTACTTATTTCAATAGATATGCCAACATATATAGTTGTAAAATTCAGAATAACAACTTTTATTTGCTTCTAAATAAATAAAACAAACTTTTAGCAAGTAAACTAATGTACATAGTTTTAGAGTTATATATTTGTTCAGCACCCCAATACAAGATGTCATTGGTACTGGAGACTTCATCGAAATTATCACTCTCAGCACATGCGAAAAAAATGTTAACCTTTGATGTCAAGTTAGCTAAGTTATGTACAATTTTTTTTTCAGGAAGTATATCGGTGATAATGTACTGACCGAGACCAAGAGGCCTTAGGTTCGATTCCGTACTTATCTTTTTACTTATTTTAATTTCATCTTTTTATCAATATCTGAATTCTTTCAATGTTATAGTTATATTTCCTACCCTTGGTAAAATTTACTTTTTCATCTACATAGCTGATTCAGTTGGGCTTTGACGAGTATGGTTGAAATTATGTGTTTTATGGTATTTTCCCTACCACTATTATAAATAATAATAATAATAATAATAATAATAATGATAATATGTGCGAATGTCCCTAAGAAAGGCAAAAGGCCTCCTAAAAGAAGATAGCTCTTGTTCGCTAATCCGATGAGCTAATTGGCATTAGGGTTGCATAGTAGTATTGCCCTGTGTGCTACACTTTATTTCACTCGTTGCGAAGATGACGTTCGATGGTTTTCAATGTATTCCTGCTTCTTGCTATTCTGGACCACTGTCGACCTGCCTGTGGCGCGTAGAAGTCTTCCCATTTCCATCTTGGCCTGCCTCTGTGTGCCGTTTGCCTAAGCGTGTATCCCACATCCTGGTCTTATCGTCTATCATTATGATTATAATGTAGTATAAATGGAACCAGATACGACAATCACTGAAAGCGTGGGGAACGAAAACAAATACGCCATACTTTGAACCCAGCTTTTTCAAGTACCATCGACGTTACCCGAAGTTGGAATCGACTCTGAAAGCGGACACAGTAAAAATGTAACATACCTTAACATAGTTTATATGTTAAACATTAAACCTTTTATACAAATAACATTATATAATCCCATCAGCATGTTTATTCCTTGGCGAAAACATAAACATGTACCTTATTTTGTATAATTAAAAAGTTTTAGTATCCTGTATAATTATAATTTTTTTTTAATTTCAAACTTAAAAAGATGCAAGGATAAGGGTATTAATAAACGAATTTGATCCTGTGTGATTAAAATGAATTATATTAACATATACACATTTGGAAGTCTCATTTTGGGAGAAAACTACCAAAAATACTTTTTCCCATTGCTCTAAATGAACACTAATTTATTAACATATTTAGGGGGCGAATGATACATACCTTTTACCCTTGACTGCCTATATTAGCGCTGCCCATACCATTCAAACCAAACAATTTCTTTCTAATTACTGGACTTGACTAAAATGCCCTCCATTTCATAACAATAACAAATTCATATATTTTAAACAAAATTGTTAATAATAATAATAATAATAATAATAATAATAATAATAATTCTATTGAAGTACTCATTTAATTTATAATTACTTCAATAAACTCTGCACAAAGTTGAATTTGACAGAAGGACCTCTGTTACTTGTAGCAAGAAGGTAAGGTAGCCTATAGCAGAGCTTGTCTGCAATACTTGAGCAGTCAGCTGCCATTTTTCAAATTCATGACATAAACCATGCATTCCTACTCAACTGTGTTCTGCATATTAACCAGAAAAATGTGGAAGACCGCATATGTCTCTGTATACAGTACACGCTTCTGTTGCACCATCATTTGAGAAACAAGATCTTCACTTGTTCCGGCTCTTGTTACCTTAGATACAGTCTGCCAGACAAAATGTACATTTGTTATACTAACGAACGTGATGCAAAACGTAATACACAGAAACTTTCATCGATAGCCAAGGTTGGCAGTATGTATTTCAAGTTTTGTTACACGTAACTACCTAAAGATGGGATCTTTTCTTTTGCATTTAAGCTTTTATAGTCCTATATGGCTGCTATAAGTCTTCCAGAGCGAAACGATTATATCAGCAAATCCTTACACGCTGAAAACGAGGGTACGAGAGCAGACATTATGTAAACAGAATGTTTTGGTTATCGACTTTACGAGAGTCGTTTGAAAGCTTCTGTATTTCCATAAATTATATGAAAATTCGTTAAGTGGCATCTATGATCATCTATGGGTGTGTTAGCAATAATTTAACAAAGGGATCGCAGAAAAGAGAGGGGAGAGAGAGGGCGAGGGTAATACTATGGCGGCCAGTGGTGAGATACGAGCAGAAGGGGAAAATAATTTATCATATTCGGAGATATCACTTTTGTCACTTAATTATCTGTACCTTATGAATATTAGAGCTTTACTGCTTCTGCTTCAACCCCAGGACATAGTACGTGCGTTGTCTCATCACGTAAAAGAATTGAATTCAGGATCAGATATAAGTTACCTGTTGAATTTTCACCATTATCTTCACTGACTTTATCTATGGTTTTTCTATTAAAAAGCACATAAACGGACTTTGCTGCTTATATAGCTTAAAACACTCATAACGCACTTTCAGGATTAGTCAAAATTGCCTGTTCCTTCTGCAGAAATATTAAAGTTGCTTTTTTCATCATTTTCATGATAGTATTAGGTTTCTTCTTCTAACGTGTTGGTAATTAATTATTTTCAAAATTATCCAGTCAGTATTCATTTTATCGAGCGGAGTGTCTCAAATGTAACACTTGGGAATCCCATTTGGAAGACTGTAATCCCCTGGAGTTGGCCATCCTGACTTCAGTATTTTCTTGGTTTTCCCTGTTCACTTGCTGGGATTGATATTTACTTTCTAGTAAATTTCCGCTCTGGAAGTTTTTTTTTTTGAGTAGTGTTTTACGCCCGTTTTTACTTCTGAGGTGGACACTCAGTGGGCAGGTGGTGGATACTGATGATACATGAGATGAAATGATAAATTGGGAAAGGATTTTTTTTTAAGGAAGGAAACGTTCCAGGCCTAAGTTTAGGGTACCTCCCCGGCATTTGCCAGTTATAAGGACTGAGGAAAACCTGAAGAAAAAAAAAAACCCAGTCAGGGAGGACGGTCCTGGCGGGATTCAAACCCCAGACCTCCCACTCACGAGTCCGCGCCTTAACGACCTCGGCCACCCGTGGCGGTTCTCTGGAAGGGTGACAACCCTACTCAGAACTAATGTAAATGCTTAACAAGATCCAGCATACCCCTGTTTATGATTTAATTTCACACAACATATTTTTTGCGATCACTAAGTTTCACTCAGATGCGACGCTAAGTTAAACAATCACTGAACAATTTTTATTTCAAGCGGCAGAGGGTCACACAGATCAAGACTAATTAAATAAAATTCATGGGAGACTGTACCAACCGAACAACCAGTTAAGGTTAACCACTAAGGCTATCATTGAAAAATATCACAAGGACCACCGAATGAAAGTGATTATGGGTAGACTGCTGAGTCTGTAGACATCTCTACTGAAAGGCTGTACTGGTGCATCTAATATGTCTAAAGAAAGGCACTCTTAGCTTCACAATTAATTTTTTTTACAGTAGTTATAACTATTTACAACATTCTTTGCTAGTTCAAGTAATAGGAAGCTTAATAAATTTGTCTTTATTAAGAGCATACGCGTGTTTAATTACTGTTTTCTCTCTTTATGATTGAAAACATTTTCTCTTCTGTTCCCGAGTCACGACTGCATGTTTGCAAAAATATGAAGCAAGCACTTGTATTTCACGGTTTAATCTTCGAAAGGATTTTCTCTTTCTCTAAACGCCAGGCTCATTGTGAAGTTCATTACCCCCTTCTTTCTAAATACATTTCTGTTGTATAAGGAAGAAGCAAACACTATATTGAAAATATTTGCTGACATATGCGTTTTAAATCACCGGATATATGTTTTCCTTATTTGATCTTAAGCCATTGGCAAAAACTAGGCTAGGCCTGTAACCCCGGGCTTGGAGGGTATCGGGAATTTTCCCTGGACTTACCAGAGCTGTAGGTGACTACGGCATTTGCATTTTCATAAACATAAGACTGCTTTCTTCAAAGCTATACTACTACTTACACGACGAACATCCCGTTGCACTTATGTAACCTACCGAAATACACTTTTAACTCCTAGTGATTCGTTATTTGCAGTTTTCTTTCACATTTATGTTAATAATGTTCTAATCTTAATAAGAAAACGACTTACAATTTCAAGTTGCTAGAAATATTCAAACAGATTTAAAATTTAATGGGTTCATTTCCACTAGCTCTAAGCTCGAAGCCTATAACCATGAAAGTTTTAGACAGACTGATTATTTTCTTAGTGCAGAACGGATTCGTGTGGCACTTAAAAGTCTTTTGTGTTTCCTGCACTTGACAAGACAGGCGCTTAACCAAGCCACTGGCTACTAGGCTTGTATAGTTACAATGTACTTAACTCTTTGTATTCTCACGAAAGCGAGTACCGTGAAGGAACTGCATTTGTTTTGTTTGTTGTCACTGAAATTACAGGACCAAGTGAATAGAAACGTTACGCACGGTTTCAGAAAATCACAAGACTTAGGCGAGCATTGGGAAAAGTGATGCATCGCTTGTTCAACCTTTACGAGAACTTGTGGAACAGGAAAATGTGATTTCTAAGACAAACAGTTGAATCACTTTCCTATAACATTTGTACAGAACCATGTTCTCTTTTATTCATTCCACTCATTGGTTCTAAGTATCACATGATTAGAAGTACAATTTCTTTGTAAAAGTCTGATATTTTATAATTCTGGTCAAAACGTGACTCATGCATTACCTTAAAACCTTTTTGGATGTACATAAAATTATTAAGCAAAAGATTTTATATGCTGCAAAACATTTTAATTTCTCCCAACTGGTGAGAATGTAATGCAGCTTTGTATACTTTGGTTAAGTGTTGTATTTCCTAACACAAGAATATAATGAAATGGAAATACATTTTAACTGTATTTGCTGAATGGTAATTGGGACAGCCTCCTTAGACTAGTGGTTAGCGTTGCTGAATGCTAGCCGAGAGGACCCGGGTTCGATTCCTGGTACCGGCTTAGCAATTGTTCTAATTTAGAGAAGTCTGGAACGGTGTCCACCCAGTCTCGTAAGGATAATTGGGGAGCTGCCTGATAGAGAGGTAGTGTTCTTTGATGTAGAAAGACGCGTGATGGATCCGGTATTCTGATCACATGTCCCTTCTGCAATACTGTCCTCTATCAATGAAATCGTGAGACGGAGATAGAGGAAGCAGAGGTCGCTGCGGCAGGCCATGACCCGCTCTCGGGTTTTAGCGCTAAAGAAGAAGTGACAATTGCTACAACTGTCACATTAGCCGTACATGCTAATGTCGTCCTTATAGCAATCAAAAGGGACATACTCATACATACGTATATAAACATACACGTCGGTCCTGGTGGTGTAGTGGTTACCATACTTGCTTCCTACACCCAAGAACGCGGGTTCGAACCTGGCCAGGACCGATGGATTTTTTCGGGCATAAAAATCCTAAGTATGGCTTCCTTCGGAAGGGAAGTAAAGCCGTGGGTTCCGTGTCGTACATTTACAGCACGATAAAGAATGTCAAGCTTGAAAGAGAGGCCTCTGAGCCGATTTGTCGGCCGTTTCACGCCCAGAGTTGAATGGGACGCTGATGACCTGAGATGTTAAAGAGCGTCCATAAATAAATTAATTAAAAAAACATACACACATATACACACGTACCTACATACATACAAATCTACATGCATACATACAAATATACAGATACTTCGATACATTTAAAATTTCTAATAGTAATTTAAATACAAATACATAGACATGAATGAAACCCTTACTCTTGAGCCCCTTCCCTTTATTCACACCCCCTCTCCATCCCCCTTTTCATTATGGCCATTAACCTCGTTGTTAGGTCTTCTGTAGAAATATTCCCAAATTGTGTATCTCGCATGCACCATCACTTCCCGGCATATGTTCGAATTTCTATTGGAATTCAGAAATTGCGGTGGTAAATGCTCATTTCTTAAAATCTCCTCCTCCCTGTATTCTGCCAAAATATGCCTCCAGGTATCACTTTCTCCACACAACAGGCAAATTCTTTCCCCGAAAGCATTAACTGTTTTGCTTCCTTTCCAAGCCCCTAATCTGAACCACGCGAGACCATTTCTTTCTTCCCTAGATAATCCCCCCTCCCCCACACCAAAAAAGTAGTTAACCTCAGTTCAGAGAAGTGTTTATTATAATCATAAAGATATAAAATGAGTCGACAAGCTATACATTCAATGAATAAAGAAATACACTCCGTTTTCAAATATACTCTCACTGCTAATGGTCCGATTTCCCTAATCTTATTTTACTTCATTAGCATATGCCGTGTTTTGTATACATGCATCGCTTTAGTTAACCCCCACTTCTAATGGTCCAAATTGTGGTAAACGAACTCGATGAATCGTTTGTTAATTGATGGTTATATGCCGAGTTTCGTTGAGAAAAAAGAAAAATTGGGGCTGCTAGAGCGTTAACCACACACACAAACATATACATAAATTTATTCAACATTTTTGGTACCCGGTAAATAGGATCGATGAAGATTTGAGGAAATTTTTAAAAAATCTTTTCACGAGTACAACCTCAATAGCCTACGTTCTTTCTTAATTCGCTAAAAGGGCATTGAGTATCTTCTGACAGTAGAAGAAAATACATTTTGGCTCATTAGAAGAATCGACCTGTTCAGGTTGCAGTGAGAGATGAGTGAAGATTATTAGCTACTTTTCATAAGATAACCTCTTCAATTATTATTATTATTATTATTATTATTATTATTATTATTATTATTATTATTATTATTATTATTATTATTATTATTATTATTATTATTATTATTATTATTATTATTATTGTTATTATTTCCATTTTTTCTTGTTATTCATTTGGTATAACTGACTTGATGCATTAAATAGCACACCATTAGTTCAATAATTATTTTTGGTCTGTTGTATACAGAACTTGTTTTAGCGGATAAAAACAATTTGTTTTGGTTACATTAGGACTCATTCTAAGAATCAACAGAATATAGCTTATAACTTTATATAAGTTTTAAATATAAAATAGCTATCCAATGTCGATTGAAAATTCGCATTGTATCGAGAAAATTTATTGTTTATTTGAAGTTTATCTGTAATAGTTATTTCATTAACTTAGCACCCACTTGCACAGAAATTTCTATCACTGGATCGAGCCAGTTATGTTATGCAATTTCTTACTACACGTGTTTCAGCTTTCTCGATAAAATTCAACGAACTATGAGAGGCCTAGAGGCATCGTCTTAAATTGCTATTGTTAAACCCATCCTATCAGGCTCTCTCAACCGGAACATGTGTTTATTGGAAGCTTCCAAACAGCACATTGGCTCCCTTTCTTCGGATCACCATAATTAACTATCCCGTGTAAATAGGTTAGGCATGCTAAATGTATTAATTTTTTGAGGCTTCCAGCATTTATTTAATCTTCCTAAAGTAGCTCTTAAATCATAGTAATAGATTTAGCGCTTCAACATATTAAATAATTCCGTAATCGATCGATTAATGATAGTTTTTTTTTTCCCCCATTTGGATGGTTAGATTTTGTTATGTGACATTGTACCATAAATATATGAGGAAATCGGTCGCGGAACTTGAGGTGAGCAAAAATTGGTGAACGCTACTGTTAACGAACGATACTGACATCAGTGGTGGAAAATGGGCAGCTCTTTCGTTGTTTGTCTAGTGCGCTGAAAGTAAGCTTAGTTTAGCGATATGCCCAACATCAGAAATGGAGAAGTAAAGAACATTGACTACTTAGGCCTTTGGGTGTTGGAGGACCAGAAATTCGTCACATGTTTGTTGTGTATGGCGTGAACACTTCATGGTTCTGCAGTGGCATAAGATATTTCGAGACGGACGTTTGTCACTGCAAGATAGGCACATCGCTGATCTATTAACTTCTGCTGAGCGGATGGATAGTCGTATTCGGGATAACCGATAGATTACAGTGGAACAAAGTCCTGTTTTCGTAGGATAAGACATGGTTACATACACACCTGCGTAACAAAAGATTTTGGGCTCAATGCATTCCACATCAACTAAAAACACAGGATTATCTTATCTCTGGGTCACCCGCAGTAGTGCCATGATTATGTCTTTCTTTCCCTTATCTCACCGGAGATGAAGCATGTTCACCAATTTGAGCTCGAGAACAAACGACAAGGGTAATAATGGGAACACACGAATTCTTCGCCAGTGTACTGAAAGTTCCGGGAAAGTTATGGCCACATTCTTCAATTATAGGGGCCCGTTGCTTGGCAATTTTCTCAAGCATGAGACCACAATCACTGCGCTGTGCTATGAATACTGTTAGTAGAAACTGGGACCTGGGCGCCATTATCCTTTCCTATGATAACGCCCGCCCTCATACCCCTAACTGTTGAAGAATACGCTGCAGGAATTTTGCTGGGAGACATTTCAATATTCTCCCTATATCCTAGATCGCTCATAATGCGATTTCATCTTTTTGGTAACCCAAAGAGAGACAATTCGTGAACATCGGTTTAAAACGTTCGAAGACTTGGGAGATTAGGTAAGGTTGTGGATATTTCAGCAGCTTAAAATCTTATACAAGAATGGGATTGATCATCTTTCTTTCAGTTGGGTTAAACCTCATATTAACAATTACGTATGTTGCACATAAAATAATAAAAGAGAAATGCGACATTTCTCATTTAAAATAAAACCAAACTTTATGATGAACATAAAAGCAATAGTTAATATGTAAATTCATCAATAAATAGCTTTATCTATTCTTCCTTATGACAATGGACGGATAAAGGAATTGTTAAAACAGCAGTAACTAGCAGGTTTTTAAGCTCATACGACGTACTAAGATAGAAAATCAAATAAAATATCGATTTCTACGAGGGTTTTACAATAAACAATGACCATACTTTTTTACAAGCATAATTTCTCGAGCTTACATTTAACTTAACAATATTTTGTTAGCTAAATGCGTAATATACTCGTGGCACGGTTTCATTGTAGTCACTTCCGGTTTCCGCTTTTGAGAGGTATTCATGTTCAGTTCCGCCTACAGAAAAGTGAAGCTGACACGCGACAACAATATGCTGCTCTAAAATTCTGCTTTTGTCTCGGCAATTTCATCTGAGGCTTGGGTATTGATACGGAAAACCTATGGAGAGCTTTTTCTTGCTTATAGTACACATCAAAGATGGTTTAAAAGGTTTGAAGAGGGGGGAGGGAGTGGAAATCAATTTCAAAGGAAGATTGGCCGCGGCGCTCCAGAAGAAAATATTAACACTGCTGCTGTCATTTTGAGAGATGATCGTCGGATAACATTAGGAACTTTTTCAGGTATGCTGAAAATTTCACTGGGTGCCAAGACACTATGGTGTTTGGGTTCCAAGACTTCTCATTCCTGAACCAAAGGACGTTTGCGTGAGGTTTGCATGCAGTTGGAGATAATGTTACAGGAAGATGCTGAGTTTCTTTCACAGCAAAGCTCTGTGGCAAAATCGCCATCATCACCGTCGCAATTAAAAACAAAAAGTGCTGGTAGTGGGAAAGTTATGGTCATCTCATTTATCAATATTCATGTAAAGGTTTACCAGCATGTAGAGCATGCACAAAAGTTATAAGTAATACCACAGAGATGTCCTGAAAAATCTGTAAAACCATAGCATACACTTACAAAAGTTGAATGCTGCACCATGACAATGATGCATGGTTGCAATTGAAAATGTTGTTGCTGAATATCTCATAAAAATCAATATGAAGGGGTCTCTCACCTTCCCTAGAGACGTGTGATGTTTTACTTTTCCCCAAATTGAAAAAACAAACTTTTTGGGAGACATTTTCCATAATCAGAATCAGCGGTGAACGCTGTGGAGGCGATTATAGATAGGTCAAAAATTGTTTTCAGCATGTATTTGAAAACTGACAGAAATGTTGGGACAAGTGCATTGTGTCCATCAAGATTGTCAGAATGAGTAAAGGTATGTTGTCAAAAATATTATGCTTTTTCTTTATTGAAAAGCCCTCGTTAATAATATTTTCAGAATTGTGAAGACCGAGAGTATCTGACAACAAGACATGTAGCGTGCTAAAGGAAAGATGGGGAACTTTCTGAATATATAAAAGAGGACAATGAAAAATGCTTGACGAGTCTAAATTATCAGCAATACTAGATAGATTGAAATACAAAAGTCATTAGCTTATTGTACCATACATCCAAACGTGAATCGTAACTGGCGTTGCCTGCTCACAAGTCGCTACGGGCGATGAAACAGGGTGGATAACATAAACGAAGTAGTCAAGCAGATTCGAAGATGATATGGGAGGTTGAAAGAGATGAAACAAAGGGAAGGTAAGAATGTGAAGAGTGTTCTAGCTAAGTTATCATAATCGGCAAAAAATCAAGTCTTATTAGGCCTTAAAAAGTAAAAAAAGTTCAATACTCAGTACTTTACGCCCCTTTTACTACTGAGGCTGCACAGGCAGTGGCCATTGATGATATATTAAATGAAATGATATATTGGAAAAGGCTTTTTAAGGAAGGAAACATTCCAGGCCTAAGTTTAGGGCACCTCCCCGGCATTTGCTTTTATGAGAACTGAGGAAAACACCTGAAAAAACCTCAGTCAGGGAGACCCCAAACCTCCCGCTCACAATTCCGCACCTTAACGACCTCGGCCAATCGTGGTGGTACTCAGAGCTTTGATAACTTGAGTTTTCATATATATATATATATATATATATATATATCTCAAGAAGTGAAATTGAGGGACAGATTGGTCCAAAGTTTAAGATAACTTACAGGGGGAAAATAACCTCATAGTTTTCTGCACCTCAATACCACCAGATATTAACTGTCATTGAAAAGAGGGTACATGCAGTTTCGCACCCCTTTGCCCATCTTTAGAGGATGAAATAAGGTAAAAGCACGTGAATGTGCCTAGATAAGCCATTTTCATGGTTCTAAAGATAAAATCTGCAATTAGATTCGTACTGATTGAACATTCAAGTGCAAAATTTTGATTTTCATTTGTCAAAGAAAAAGAAATAAGGAGAGGATTGAATTATTCACATATAGTCGATATTTCATGCCTAATTGTATCGAATATCCATGCAACATTTCATTCAAATCGGCCTAAGTGTTCAATGTTTTATAGGGCGCACATCTACTGCTCATTAAAAAGACGGATTTCGAAACAGATCTGTAGTCTGAACCGTTAAGTGCTCCTCGTATCCGATCACACTAAAAGCTCAACTTTTCTATAGAAAAAGAATTGCGCCATAATAATATAGGAGACATAGTTCTAAATGAGAGTATGTTATTATCAGCTATGACACCCCATGCTAAAATGTCATATTGCAACCTGAACGAACAGTGAAAAGCAAACATCTTCAGATAATGCAAAGTCAACGAGAGACACAGAAGACGTAACAAAATGTCGCCATGGCCATTAGAGCAGGATCTTTGCATAATCTGAAGGACGCTTACTTTTTTATATCATAGCTACGGAAGAAAAAGTTGGGTGGCTGGACCAGATTCGCCTATCACGTGAACAACTCGTGCAAAACGACTTCGCCAATCTTAATATGTTCACATCTGTCATTAAAACCCGTATTTATAGCTCTAACCACATGGTTGATTTTACAGCTACAAAATAAAACGTTTAGTGTCTACATTTCCAAGATGTAACTCATTCAATCATCAGATCTCTAAACCGAAGTCATTTTCATCGATCTACATGAATATGCCCATCATTTGTTTGAATCCCATGCAATAGAATAAATATCATATAACTATTTCTACACTGAGAGCTAGTCAGATAAGGAACATTTTTACGCAATGTAACAAATCTTAGTTAATCACACACATTATTGGCAATATTATTTTCAAAAATGTTCTTTCTGAAAATTATACGAAGTAGAAATATAAAGGGCGTTCGGAAATGATTTTCAAGTAGTTTATATATCTTATTTATTGTGCAACTTTGTTCAATTCACATACAATCTCTCGGTACACTCCCTGTCAACATCAATACACCTGTCATTTTCCTAGTAACTTCATTATAGCGTCGCGAAGCCGTTGTTTGGGAGTAGTGCGTCACCGCTGGTGGACATCTTCCTGAATTTCCTCGCTGCGAGTCTTGCAGGTTGTCGAATAAGGCATAATCGGAGGGAGCGAGATCCGGCGAATAGGGCGGGTGAGGCATAACAATGAACCTCAGGTACATTGCTAAGTATGCGGTCGGAGTGTTGTTGGTTTGGGACTGCGCATTGTCATGTTACAGGAACGCTCCTGTCGACCATTTCTCTTTCGCCGTTGCCTAATCCTGCCTCAAAGCGTGTAAGAGTCTTGCAGTATACCTCGCTGTTGACAGTCGTTCCTTGAGGAAGCCATTTCAAAGCAGTGTGTTTAAAGTGTTCCAAAAGACGATGATCATCTTCTTGCCTGCAGATGGAGCAACACGAAATTTCTAGGGATGTTGCTGGATGTTTTCATTGCATGAATGGAACACACTTTTGGTGTGTTATAGTGACGCCATGACAGGTCCCTGTCACCAGCTTCTTCAAAGAATCCTGATTTTCATTATGCATTCCAGTAGCCGGCGAAAGACCTTCTGAGCATGTGTCAAGTCCTGTGGAACCCAATGTGGGCACAGATTTTTCATATTCAAATTGTCGTGAATAGTGTGCATGGTTGCGCGGCTGAGTCTTGTCTGACATACAATTCATCAAAGCCATAACCATTTCAGACACAAATATTCCTGTGCAACGCGATGTTGACGGACGACAGGTACTCACATTCTTGTGTGCAGATTCTCTGCCACTGGCCAACTGACTAACCCAGGTTTCTGTACAAGAACTTATTGACCGCATGCAGCAGCTAAACGTCTATGATTATTTGCAGTCCATCTTTGTGCGTGATAGCCGCCCTTCATCTTGTCCACATCTTGCTTTACTTGACAATAAACGAACACTGCCCTTTCGCTACAGACTTTACGTACACCCACCATCTAATGCTTGAATGGTGTAGTACTGATACCAATCCATCGCCCTGTGAATGGACATGCCCATTAATTGCTTGGTATTCATAAAATCACTATTGTAAATACTTTTCGAACGTCCTTGTTTGCTAATCACTTCAAGTACAGATATTTACTACATAAAAGATATCTCTTTTCATTTGCCTCCAACACATATTTCAATAATATCACATTGTTGACATTGAGTTCATTGCAGTTTATTTTAGCAGACATTCAACTTGCCACTTTTCAATGAAAATTTATTCTCTTCTCTAGCAATAACGAACTTTTACCTCTCGACTTATATTCTAATTTCTTTTATTATTACCTAGAAGATACTTTTATAGAAGCTCTTTTCAGCATTTTGATATGTTGAACTTGCCAATTTGGTAAACCTAGTTTTAGAAATGGTATTCTCTAACTGCGCAAACATAAGATTATCTTTCCTAAAGTCAATAATTAAGCCTCTAATAGCAATCATATAAGAATATTAAAATCGCAATCTGTCTCTTTGTTCAGTTGAGCACAGTTACGCGGCTGTGTGTAACCGCCTTTCAAACGCTTATCTTAAATAGGCCATCATAGTCGGCGTAGTCACCATAAATGCAATTCCCTGCACAAATCAAATATCGCCTTACACAAAAAAGTCAGTCCTGGCAAGTCATGGCGACTGAGAGCTGCTGGAACGTTTGGAATGAGGAAATCCTTGAGCTACTTATTATAGTTTTATGTCCTTCCCTTGGGCAGCTTACTGCTGCCATAACAGTCCGGACTTCGTATCCTATTATCCTACAAAGAAAAGCCAATAATTTGCTTCGTTATAGATATCAGCAATAAAGGTCTCTTATTGATGATCTTTTACTAAAACATAAAAAAGTGGATTATAATTTATTTTTGGTTAATTATCATACGAAAGCTGTTCAGTAAAGAACAATTATACTTTTTTTTACAAAGCTTAATTTATCCCAATAAAAATTGTCCCTTCCGGTTCCCGCCCGTGAGAGATATGCAAATTGAGACATACTCAGTTCCGCCTAAAGCAAAATGGAAGTAGTAGTAGAGTTCCTTTTGTCTCAACGAATCTTCAGCTAAGATCTATGCAATGTTACAGGAGGTCTATAAGAGAATTTGTTCATCCTTATAGCATAACTTGAAGATGGTTCAAAACGTTTTAAGATAAAAGACAATCAATTTAATAGGAAGGTAGACCTAGCACTTCAGTTTGTGCTCTAACTTAAGAAAACATTAACACCGCTGCTGTCATTCTGAGAGAGGATCGTCGAACACCTTCCGAAATTCTGAAAATGTGACTGAGTGCCACCCCACGCGTTGATAACTGAAAAGTTGTACATGAGACGTGTGTGTGCACGATGGTTCCAAGACTGCTGATAGTCGAACGAAAATACTTTCGTGTGTAGGTTTGCATGCAGTTGAAGATAATGCTATAGGAAGATGGCGAGTTTCTTTCAAAGATAATTGCTGTTGGTGAAACTTGGATACATCATTTCGATTCTGAGAGCAAACAGCAAAGAAAACTCTGTGTGGAAATTTCCATCATCACCAATACTTAAAAACAAAAGTGGTTGCCTCCGTTGGAAAAAACTTATGATTATTTCATTTTTCGATATTCAAGGAATGGTTTATTATTCCCCGCACAACTGTAACTGGGTAATGCTATGAAGATGTTCTGAAAACTCTATAAGGCCACATTTCCGTGCAACAATCTGGATGCTGCACTAATAATACACAGCCGCACACCGCATATGATGTTACTAAACATCTCTCAAAAATAATGTCTTCCCTAATCCAGTGTGACTTTTTCATTTTTCCCAAATTCAGAAACATCTTCATGGGAGGCATTTTGCATCATCAGAAGCAGTGATGAAGCCTGTGGAGCCGATCGTTATGAGCCTATAAAAATGTTTTCAAGCAAGTCTTTAAAGACAGGCAGAAAAACTGTGACAGGTGCACTGCGCACAATGGGAACTATTTTGAGAAATACCATACAAAATTATGAAGAGTAAAAGAACGTTCTCAAAAAATTATGATCATTACTTATTGAACTGCCCTTATAAATAAGCTATCTTCAAATCCGTACAAACCACCGTAACATAATTTCATCATCATAAAAAAAGTTTTACATCTCCAAGGTACGTGTGTTTGCATTTGTGATCGAGAAAGGTACGGTAACTCAGAAAGAAGAACTTAAGTACAGTAAGTGGAAGATCCATCTAAGAATCTAAGATTGTTCTTAGAGTGTTAAATTAATCTTCACCAAATTGCAGAATTGATCTGTGGGACAAAGCGAATATTTTAACTGCGCTTAATTCTCTAAGAGGGTGGGAAAGTATTGGAAAATCTCCTGCATTTTTATTTTAGCACTATCTATGGGAGGTTTTCAGAGGGTGAAAAACGAACATAAGTTCAGGCAAGCGTACCTCATTCTAGCCCATTAACAACTGAACACTATACATAGACGCTTTTGGGGGTGCATCCGTTTGTAAATATAATATGTCACTCATAAAATGTTTATTTATTTCTAGAAATATTGCAGTGCCAACATAATTGTAAGAAATAAACAAATAAATAAAAACAGAATAAAGAACTCATGTTCTTAATTGGTCTGTTAGTCAAATCAGGTAGGAGAACCATAGGTAATGTCCAAGTTACACACAGTAAGGGATGCCCAACATCTAGAGTGATATAGGAATGTGGCTGGTTCAACATAAGCAAGTGATGATTTAGGGGAGTGCAATTAGAGAGGTTTTACATATTATGCATCTTGTAACAGTTTATTTTGTAAGACATTACACCCTTAAACGGAAATGTAGCAGATAAACTAGGTTTCTAATTTTGTTCTAACGGTGATAACAGTACAAAATGGTGCATTTCGAATGGCTGGAACATTTACTCGACACTGTTTTCCTCCTGAGAAGGTAAATGGTGCGTAACATCAAAATGTAGAACACGGTGTGGATAGCTCCTTGCCTAATCGGGCATTGAAATCACTCGTTTGAAGTGCGGCAGTTTGAAACCACGTGAAATGCTTTCTTCAGAAGCGATGTAGCCTTATTCTCCAAATGAACAAAGCTAAATAGGGTAGTGAGAAGAGTAGAAGATAAAGATATAGATAAGTACAGGCCAGGTTTTTCAGAAATTACTGAAATGGCCATATCGAGATCCGTAACTTCGAACATGCAGGCAGATCGTTCCACACGAAGCGAAAGTGATAGTGATAAGGATGAGAATGCAGTCTCTTCCCCTCTCCTCTCATCAACAACGCATTTTCCCGTGGGCGCCTAGTAACGCCTTAATGTGGTAACAAAAACACTGACAGAAACTAGCAGCATGGGCAACTACGTTCAATTAGTTCCGCATTTGTTCCCATCTTCCGAGGAGATGACGACATCTTCCCATCCTCGCTCCCCACACATGCGCTAGATAAACAGACGGGCATGCGGTTTCGACAGCGTTCCAAATAACGAAACATTCGAGTTAGTGCAAGTAGTTGGCATTACACCGTAGATGCGTTTAATTACTTCACCCCAACACCGAAGATAACATACTTATTTCCACTGTGCTTTAGGACTATATTTGCTAAAATGTGTTCAAATATATCGGGTACAGACATCGTCCAAAGTAATCTACAAGGATTAACACTTGTTTGACGAGGCCTTCGGTAGGTGTATTCCAAACGCGTCCTTTCTTGATGTGTGCGTATGATTGTCGGAAGCAAAGTGGACTTGGTGATGGGATGAAAATTGCTTTTATCTCTTGGAATTTTAGGTGAAGTCTAACCATTCCTTACGTAAGTTAAATTACTCGTGGTCGCATTCGGTATGTGGAAAGCTGGTTGCGCAATAAAAATCGGAAATGCTGTAATTTTATAGTTTAGTTTTGAATAAAACGGAAACAGTAGCATGGGGAAATTGGTTTCAAAACAAATCCTAAATCCAGTTTGAATTGTAATACCACTGTAGAACAAATGCCGCAATAACAAATGCTAACAAAGAACATTCTTTTGGACCTGCAGCAAGATTATGTTGAGATTACAGTTACACTACAGTAGTACAACAGTAACATGCGGACTTACATCCGAGAAGGTAGCGAAGAGCACAGCAATGACCGAAAACCACTGCTATGCCAGCGCAGGTTTTGCATCTGATGATGATGATGATGATGATGATGATGATGATGATGATGATGATGATAAGTGTATTTTACCTGTCGAAGTTAAGACCGCAAGTAACTCTCTTCCATTTCACAACGTACAATTAAGATTGTAATATATACAACACGGCTGTTAACTTAAAATGAGTAATTCGGGCCGAAAACTTGATCCAGTATGAGTAGAATTTTTCCAAATTCAAGTGGAAAAGGCATGAAAGCTAAATGTAACATCATTCATTACCCCTAAAATGATAAGAATTTCAACACAGGAGCATCAGTGAGATATATTTCTTCTGGAGATATCTGTACAAACCTATAAAAATATTCACCCATTCAAATACAATATATATAAAAGGTATACTTTTATTACGTTTAATTACTTTTAAATACAGACGTGTAAAGTACTGCGTAGATAATTTTATTAATGAAATACTTTTAACAATTCTTCGCAGTTGTTTTCATTTCCAAGGTGATGGATGTAGCACCAGGGATCTGGAGGTGTTAATTACGTAGTCAATTTGTTACAAAACATTGGCAGAGTATTCTGTAAACGGGGAATTAACTACGCCAATTAAAATTGCAAACTTTACGCTTGGAAAAGTTCTAAACCGGTTGTTTCGGTAGGTACATAAATTATGTGGTACTCTCCCTGTTAGTTTCTAATACAGCTTCTTGCTTCTTCTCTCACGTTTACTCCATCTCACGCACTGGTAACTGTTACTTGACTAGTCGATGTTCTTGACATTTAAAGAGTTGAGACATTCACGTGGCCTCTAACAGCTTTACCTCATTAGCCATCTTGCTTCGGGCTATGGTTCCGGTGGCTTCTTCAGTACTGTAAACAAAAGCGGTGTTTATCGATCATCTGCAAGGAAAATGATACTTTACTGTCGAGACTCTTGTGATACGTGTCTCTTGGATTTTACAGGTCTAGTAGATGACAGCTTGTGAACTAATGAACTCCGATTTGGTTCCTTGCAGGTACTAAATGCCTATAGTTTTTTTTCCCGGAAATTTCCTTTATTTTGCTTATTTACACCACTATAAGTTCCTTCAGATTATCGCTTCCAACAGTAACGGCGTCAGCATGGAACATTAAACGTTGATTCAACAAGGTTGCAAATTATTGGCACCATAAGCAACAGGTTTACGATCTTAGTATAAGTCCGAATTAATTTGGCAAGGTATTTTTGGCGTCAGAAGAACAAAATGTATAGACATTTTTTATTAGAGTTATTCACGGACGCTCTTTAACATCTCAGGTCATCAGCGTCCCATTTAATTCAGGGCGTGAAACGGCCGACAAATTTTGCTCAGAGGCCTCTTTTTTCAGGCTTGAGGCTCTTTATCGTGCCGTAAATGTACGACACGGGACCCACGGGTTTACTTCCCTTTCGAGGAAACCGTACTTTGGATTTTTACGTCCGAAAAAATCCATCGGTCCTGGCAGGGTTCGAACCTGCGATTTTGGGTTTAGGAAAATTTATATAGATATAACTGTTACCTTTTTAAAGAAATGCAATGACTTTAGATAAAGTTACCCATCCTTATCTATAGACTATATCATAAAATAAAAATAGAAGGGACAGTATTGTATTGGATTGTTAGAGCCTAAAGCACTTCAGCATTGCTTAATGACTGGCAATTTGTGCCTACGCCTACAGTGGGGCACCTCCGGGAGGAAGGGATGAGGTGACAATGACACCGAGCGGCCAAGATTCACAATGAACGGGGTCTCTGACATGGTTTTCATATAGAACATCCTCGACGCCGGTAGAGTTCCTCCCAAGGGATTCCAACCCCTCAGGATTACTTGTATACCGCCGGGGCAGAAATCTTTCCAAAGTGCAAGCTACCGTCACGCCGCACCAGACCAGACCCTGCATCAGAATAAACGGATTGAAATTATATGAAATGGCAAGAGAGGAACATTCGTGAGAAGGGAAAATCCATTCGAGAATTCGCCTAAGTGACGAAAAAACCCAAAGTCAGCATGATCAACCCCTGTTCTCTTCTGAGAGAGAACAGAAATTATTAATTTATGTATTTGGTTTATTTACGGACGCTCTTTAATATCTCAGGTCATCAGCGTCCTATTCAATCCAGGGCGTGAAACGGCCGACAACATTTGCTCAGAGGCCTCTTCTTTCAGGCTTGAGGTTCTTTTTCGTGCCGTAAATGTACGACACGGGACCCACGGCTTTACTTCCCTTCCGAAGGAAACCATACTTAGGATTTTTACACCGGAAAAACAATCTCGCCGGCTTTGAACCCACGATCTTGCGTTTAGAAGGCAAGTACGGTTACCACTATACCAGCAGGACCGACAACTATAGTTAAAAACAAATCTTGGACCCTTTGAATCTTTAGAACCACCTTTTAATATCTTTTTCTTCCTAACTACGAATATATCTGCTGGATGGGAGAAGCATCTCCTCTGCCAACTTAACCAAGTTAAGTGGTTTCTCTCACGAGTGAAAACGAGAAATTCTCTCACTCGGTTGCTAGGTCACCACAAGCAAGGCAGTAGTCAAAGCTGCTTCGGAGTTGGGCCGAAGTTGCCCGAGCATCAGCGGAAAGCAAATAGCAAATAAATGAGAATCCCGTTACATTTGCGCAGATCTACCTTTGACCTTTACCTCCGCCTCCGCTAAGATTATAACATAGCCAAGCTATCTTCTTTTTTTGTAATGCAGCAATCGTGACTGAATCCTATACACCAGTGTTTATGCACATTCTTCTGTTCATATACAACCAGGAACTGGCTTCACTTTTTAAGACCCACAAACCTAGAAAAACAGTTGTAATGAATTCATTCCAGCGTCAGTAAATTGTGGAAAGAAAAAAAAAAAAAAAAAAAAAAAGAAAAAAAAAATGTTACCTGGTAACCTTCAAAAACATTCGTAATGATTCACAGAATTGCATAAGACTAAAAACATATCTAAGTATACGATAACAAATAAGCTTTCATAAATAGCATCTTAAAGGCCATGGTCCAGTGGATTATGAATATTCCAAAGTTTCGCCGACCACGTCTAGGGTCCGCCCCCCGTTTCACTTATGGCATATTAATTAGAACCACACAGCACACTATTTTGATAATTGCACACGAACAGCTAATGTACACGCACATTGAAAACTTATTCACCAATGGAACTTAATCGATAGTTTTAAAGCATAGTGCTCAAAAAGCAATATCTGATGGTTTTTCTCCCTACGTTAAGTTCTTTTTATTCCTACGACTGTCTCACTGCCACCCAAAAGAAGTTCTAATCACAACACGAAATATATAATAGTAAACCGGAATTGCTATAATAATAGTATTTTATTTAATTTAGATTTCCATGCGATTCTGCTTGAAAAAAAGCTAATAAAATTCGTGTATCTCTTCAGAACCCTCGTATCACATCGTACATAAAGGTGTAAAGCACAGTTTTTCGTTGAATAAAAACATCTCACAGACACTTGTCGTAATGTACACTGATTATGAAGGATAAAACATAAGTAATGGAAACTAATTTTTCTCTCTCTCGCGAATAAGGGGACAACAAAAAAATCTAAAATATCCATTTGAAAGTATATGACCTAGTGGTACCATCAACGGCCTCGTAGGAAAGAAGCAAAACACGGCAACCGGACAAACGTTGGTTTATTACGGCACAAGCAAAAGTTACACACAACTACTTACACAGGGTTGCAAATCCATCACAGGATGGATCTCATCTGCTGCACGTGAGTTGCTAACGTGAGTTTATAATCCTTTTTCGTATAGCCTTATATTTTTTTTAAATTAACATATAAATAATTATTTTCATATACGAACACTCGTGACCTCAATTCCCTTGACCACTATCACTTACCAACCGAACTTCGGAGCGTGCTGAGACACACAGCTCTGCTCACATACATTACCTGGTGGCTTCATTCGAAAGTGCATTTCAGACACTTTGAATGGTACATCAGAGATGTTTCCTGTAGTCCCTTGTTTGCGAGGGGAGAAAATAGTTACAATGACTTGTGACATATCATCGTAAAATTAAAAAGTACATTTTTCAGTACTCTGCAAGTAACGGTAAAATGTGAAATTGCATATTTCCCGCTCAGTAGTAACGACTAAGGTTTTGATGGACTATTTTGTTTATTTTCTCCTTTGATTCTTTTGAACAAACGAATACTTAAGTTAGAGATGTTATTAAATGCTCTGTTTTAGTTAAAGTCTTTTGTAAGGGCTACCTTTAGTTCGGCAAAGATGCATGGAAAAGGTGGGAGAATTTTAATTGTTTTTATCAAAGAAATCACTCAACCATTTCACAGTGAAATTACGAAGCGCATCTTTAGCTTTCTCACTGTCCTTTTGTAAGTGTTTTATTTCATAAAAAATGTCATTATTTTAAGGGAATGCTAAATGGAGCATCACTACGGTTTTTGTCCGTACACAAGCTCTTTAATTTGCTTCATGGAGCGCTGGCCGTGATGTCATTCAATGTTCTTTTTTAGAGTTTGATATTACCTTGAAATCGTTTCTCATCGCAAGCTATAAAACACATCGTCAATTTAAATCCCTTTCACACCTGTTTTGGTCTCTTTGCGTATAGTGTCATTCTTGGGTACGTTCAAATGGCTCAAGAGGGCGGCACGAGCTTTGACTTTTTTGCTTTGTTGTCATCTTCGCCTGCACCATTTTTGTATCCCGTATGTACGTGTTTATCAATTTCTTGCCGTTTTTAACCTAAAATACTTCTGAGATCATGACAGAATTTTGCTTTGGCATGATTTCTACACCTGTATTCTCTGGTACAGCCTAGTTCCATCAGAAGAAATTTGACTGAATTTGCACCTGTTTCCTTGGCAAAGGTAGAAGGTTGCTTTATGCTCCGAGATAGCAAGTGCAGCCGTAACTAAGAATCGACCTTGGGCAGCATTTAGGGTGGGAAGAAATGTGTGTAATTGATGGACTGCCCCGCTTCCATAACACCTTAGAAGGGTGTGGGAGTTGACGAGCAATGCTAGTTTGCTAAATAATTTTTTGAGACTTCGTTTAGCTGCAACAATTTTAAAGTTTACATTTACTAGTATAGTGATTTAGCTACTTGCTTCATAGCCTGTAGGTACGAAAATAAAGCTTTTTAGATTGTTAACGTATTACTTTAATTGCAATTGCATGGTGCTATGGTGCTCGCTTAGTATTGCTATATAATGAAAATAACTTGTTTTATGATTCCAATGGATCTCTGCATGTAATAATCCGCGTCTACCTGGAGGCAGCTCTGGAAAATAAATAACTTAATATATATAAGGTCACCTATTTTCAAACATAATCTAATGTCCACATCAGTGTATTTTTATGCTAAAATTGTATAGTCAAATTAAAATCTATAGGTGAGTTAGGGCTGCAACAACAAGCTATTTCAGGAGCCGGCACTGCCTCGCGGGTGCCTTTTTTGATAGCCTGCCGATAAGCGATGAGAATGGATCGTCTATGGCACTCCAAGACGCCGGCATTATCAATTGATAGCCCAGAAATGTATTCACAAACAACCGAAACCGCCACTGCACCAAAACGGGGTGTGTGTGCAACCAATACAAACATTAAATCCATTGTGTACACTAATCAGCTCTAACGTGTCCAGGAAAAGCTGAAAACTAAAGTGTCTCACTCGTGTATCGCATTATATGACGATAATGCAAAACCACATACAGCTAATCTGACTCGTGAAATCATTACTCTTCTTTGTAAGGAGACTAGAGATGCACCACATCCACCGGACATATTTTCCGTTTATTGGATAATCATCCCTATGTACAGTAATTCCGAATCTTTGCCGTTTTTGAAACTGCAATTAATGGACATTTTGCTCCTCACCCTAAGGAGTTCTATCACAGTGTGTAGCATTTCATCGAGTTGGCAATGGTGGTTTTATTAGAATACGATTCTTTGAAATGAGGGTACAACTTTTTGGTCATCTTATAGCTCGTTGTTACGTACCTCATATCTTATTTAGTGACCCTGGTGTAACTTACGAGGTGAGCTTATTCAGTGTCTAGACACCCAGGTTTAAAACATTTAAATGTAGGCATCGATAAAACGCAATTTATTACAAACAGGTAGGCAGATTTAATTGAATGCAGGAAAACCAGAATAAACTTCAGAAATACGCCATACGGCTCCCCACGCTGCAGTATG
This sequence comes from Metallyticus violacea, assembly GCA_030762175.1. Taxonomy (NCBI): domain Eukaryota; kingdom Metazoa; phylum Arthropoda; class Insecta; order Mantodea; family Metallyticidae; genus Metallyticus; species Metallyticus violacea. The sequence goes on from CM060834.1 coordinate 20,712,660, forward strand.
TGTGTCCAAGGAAAACCACCATGCAGAGGGGCGACATGTGGCTTCCCGCAATGTCTCTGCTGCTTCCTGTGCCCAGGAACAGGTTCCTTGCTACTTGTGTTTCTTACAGCTCTCTGTCTATACCGTTAACTAATTCAAAAGAAAGATGACATCTGTTATAAATCTCATTTCTATGTTCCGCTAATTTTTATTTGTATAATATAATTCTACTCGGAAAATTATGGAAAATTATTATAAAAGCGGTTAATTAAGGAAGAAAAAACAGTTTTAAAAATCAAAAGAATACATTTAAAATGTTAAGTTTGTTCGTTATAGCGGAATCAATCATCTTTAGACCGACGCGACGGTAGGGAACTGCATTGGTCTATAAGCTATCATTCAAAGCCGTCCGGCGTATGCGAGTCGGGACAGCGAGGTTTACCGAACTGCTACATAGGTCTTGCGTTTCACCAATTCAGTACCTCTCACTTGAGCAGTGAAAGAAACTACACGTGTCTAATGCTAAAGTAAAGTGTGCTAGTCTACTAGATGACAATTACTGGATCTAGTCATTCTATTTTAAAGCGAATTTTACTTTATGATTCAAAAGTCTGTACAGAGTCTATTGTGCTGTCACGAGATTGTTTGAGGAAATTTTTTTAAAATGAGATTTATACATTATATTAGATTTGATTTTTAGAGACGGAGGTTACTTCAGCCTTGTGCCTTCGTCTTAACTGGTGGCACCTGCGGAATATCGGAATGTGGTGAGAGAGACCGGGTGATTAGGATCCAAAGGTGGACTTGACCGAGTCCTAAATGATTTCAGAAGAATACTTCCAAGGACTGCTTCCACACCAGACGCAGGGGCATCTTTCAAAAGCGCAAGCCACCGTCACACGGCACAAAGCCCACTCACCTGGCACTTTCGACCCTGTAATGAAACCAGAGGAATAAAATGGGGCAGAGAAAAAATTGCTGAATGTAAATATCCATTCCAGCATTACCAGGGGAAACCAAAAACAGAAGGGGTGGCCCCAAGAGATTTGCACCCGTGACACCCCGATTACAGGTCCTGAGCGTTATTGCCTGAGCCACGCGCTCGATGATTTACTCACTTTAGACAAACCAAAGAATAATGTTCGTCAAGAAATGAATTTTATTTCTTAAATAAAATTGAGGAGAATAATGGTTAATTCCATAAGTAGATATCATAATGTGTGACAGATATAGACAGGTTGTTTCACTACTCCTTTCGTGACATGATGAGTACATACCATTTTAAGTATATTAGAAACAATTAGACAGCAACTAGAATTTTTCTAGCAGCGATTCCTATATAGCCGGCTGGCCATGAGCAATTGCTAAGCGGCCGAGGTATTCCCTTCTGCTGTGTCGGTCATCAGATAATTGGATAACGCGACTTTTTTAAACCAGGAAACATTCATTAATATAAGCATCTTCATCTAGCTCAAACCTTAAAATATGAAGCAAAAGATCTACCTCTCAAACTCAAAAAGAATCTCATTCAAGTGGTTGTTATGCCTCACTTTATTTATTGTGATGTCTTGTACTCTGATCTGAATACTGGGCAGATCGACAGATTACAAAGCGTTCACAATGTATGTGTTCGTTATGTCTTCACATTCATTAATTTGATCATGTGACACTCATAGGAAATCAATTGCCATGGTTGCCTCTGAAAGAACGCAGGACTTTCCATTCGCTTACGCCCCTATTCAAAATCCTAGGTACCTCCACACCTCAATATATCGCCTCTCGCTTTATATATTTGCGCTACCTTGAACTCAGAATATAACTTTACTGTCTTCCCTCGTCATCGAACACATTTCTTCTCGACCACATTCAGCGTGTCAGTTTCCAGAATCTGGAACTCCCTTCCTCCTGAAGTCAGGGATTGTCTGAATAAAACAATTTAAACTACCATTAAATGATCATCTCAACTCTATGAATCACAACAGTTAGTCTCTCCTTCTTCTTTCTCCTTTTCTCCTTCTCCTTCACTCCTTGCATTCGAGAAAAATGTAGAATTGCAAGAACAAATGGAATACTCGGTATTATTACTGTTTTTTTTTTTTCGCCTGATAGAGTGGAAGGGAAGGTCCTATGGCCTTAACTCTTGCCAGGATAAATAAATACACAAATAATAAAATAAAGCGGTCACATTTTGCGACTTATGGAAGTCTTAAAATTTAACCTCTAGGATGAGCTTAAGTAGCGGACTTAACAGTGCTTATTCACTTTGGACATATAGGTTTAAGCTATCCCGGTGCTGAATGATGTTTATTTTACTAACGTCTTTGGAGTAATATTTATTGAAGGCATGGACGTTAAATTGTTTTGTAGAATGAGTAAGGTACATATTGTAAAGTTTTGCGGAATTTTAGTATAAAATATATTAATTTCCTCTATTTCTGTATTACCTTTCGTATTGGGATGTACCAATGATTCATTTTTTTTAAATATAAAAACGAGAAAGTAAAATATTGCTTACATTTAAGGGTTGAAACAAATTGAAATTTCTGACGCCAAGTTTCGAATGCGGGTCCTCTTGAACTTTCTTCTGCCAGGTGTTGTGTTTTATGGCGAAAGCGAAAGTTTCGCTATAGGTCAAGTTCTTGCTAAGATGCTTCCTGTTACCTAGTCAACTTTTTACCTTTTTTCTGCGATAGGATTAGTGGTACAGACGTCTGTTTACTGTTCGTTAAAACACCATGTTTAACTTGTATTTCTTAGACCAGGAACAAATTTCCTAATCAAGTACAGCTGTTTCTCCTCTATGTCTCAAGGTTACACTGGAAACCCCCACGTTAAAGAAAAATTACTGCATTTTCCAAGTAAACATGCGTGAGACAATTCCAAGTAATTTCTTGGAAAAGCACTTGCTCGCTAAATCGGATTAGTAACCGAAAGCCGACTTATGAAATATTATAGCAGTGTTGTCATCCACCATGTGAAGTTTCAAGTTGTTCTTCCTGTTGTATTACAACGCCTTTATCAAATTAATTTCTCCTTAAGTTACTTTTACATGTATAAAGGTCGTGTGAAAACTCTGTAAATTTTCACGAATCGGTTAAAAACACCATAATTGGCACCATTTTGGGGAAAGCTATTGTTGTAAACTGTCTTCAATCTCCGAGGTTCAATCGGTAGCACTTCGGACTCGCATTTAGGAAGTCATGGGTTGAAATCTCTTAGAGTCGATCCTTCTTACTGGGTTTTTCATGAATTGCCTGATTGCCTATACGAATTTTGGATGGTTTTCACTTTACCACGAATTTCCCGCTCTCCCATTGCATAAAATTTCATTTTGTTGTTGGTTCTGATACAAGGTCGAAAGTATCAGGGCAAGGTTGGATGGTGCGGTGTGACGGAGGCTTGCTCTTTTGAAAGGTTTCAATCTCGGCGTTTGGTATGAAGTGAATCTACTGAGAGGTTCTAACTCCTGAAAACAGTTTTACGGAGCGCGTGTATGCCCTTGTCTCATGGGTTCTGGTCGCAAAGGACCTGTTTTTTAGATGCAGCAGCTCCGTAATTATTACTTTCATAAATTTCCGTTTTTACTCAAATATAAGCTATTTCTGAGTGCTGAATTGGTATAGAGCGCAGCTTTAGTGATTCTTACTTCTGTATTTTTTGGTACAGCCCAATCCCGCCAGAACGAATTTCATTGACTTCTCTTCCGTTTTTGCTTAGTGTTTTATTATTATTCACGACTGTATAAAATCAAAGTAAGATGTTTCATTGTATTCGAGAATAATGTGCTGCGATTTTAGATGATATGTTTACAAAGCTATTAAGGGCTGCATTTTAACGTTTGACACAATGTTTTGAAAAGAATGGCGACCTTGTTGAATTAAACCAAAAATGCATATATACATATCATATCTACATGTCATATATATGGTCTGGTGTTGTAGTCCTTTTTTTTTTAATAGTGTTTAACGTCCGTTTTTACCACAGAGGCACCACAGGCAGTGGACACTGATGATACATGAGATGAAATGATATATTGGGAAAGAAATTTTTAAGGAAGGAAACACTCCCCGGCATTTGCCATTTATGAGGACCCAGGTAAACATAAAAAACCTCAGTCAGGGATGACGGTTTGGTAATCTAGTTTAACCATACTTGCCTCATATACCCAAGATCGCGGGTTCATTCCCGGCCAGGTCCAAAGGATTTTTTTAGTTTTGGCTACCTTGGAAGGGAAGTAAAGCCGTGGGTCCCCTGTCGTAGAACTATGTAATGTGAAAGAACCTCAAGCCTCAAAGAAGAGGCCGTTTCACGTCCTGAATTGAATGGTACAGATGGTCTGAAGTGTTAAAGAGCTTCCGTAAACAAAATCAATGTTAGTTATATGTATTTCATGTATTAGATATTATAGATAAGTAATGTCGGTATTTAAACAAAATTTTATTTCAAATGTTTTCTAACAAGAAGTTAAACTAATCTTCAAAGTAAAGGCATTTAGATTCTATAGTCTTGAGCCATCTGCATTGACGGTGGTTATCCCTCGAGACGGTACCAGTTTCTGAATTTTGATGTGAAGAATTCGTTGATATTTCCACGACTTTGATGTTTTCGAAATTTCTTCCGAGCAGGAAATGGTCGATGAATTTGAAACAGATGGTACTTTAAAGGCGCAAGATCAGGGCTACATGCTGGGTGTGGTAGCAGTTCCATGGTTGTTTGAGTGGCAGGGTTTCGCATTGTTCTGCTGCAAGAGAACTATATTTCGATTAATTAATGCTGAATCTCTCTCTCTCTCTCTCTCTCTCTCTCTCTCATGACCGCCAAGGTAGCCGAGATCGTTAAGGCGCGGTCTTGTGAGCGGGAGGTCTGGGTTCAATTTTCACCAGGATTATCCTCCCTGACTGAGGTATTTAGCAGGTTTTCCTCAGTCCTCATAAATGGCAAATGCCTGGGAGACACTCTAAACGTACGCCTGGAGCGTTTCCTTCCTTTAAAAATCCTTTTCCAATTTATCATTAACTCATCTCATGTATCCTCAGTATCACTTCAAGTGGTACCTCAGTGGTTAAAACGACAGTTAAGTACTATTAAAAGGAAACATAATGAGCTCTTTCCATTTTTGTTTAAGCTCGTTTGGAGTTCAAGTCACATTTTCAAAATTCCACCAAACAAATAACTTTACTTTGGAACCGAATCGATTTTGTTTAGGGGTGACTTTGGCAGACTGGCGGGAATCGAGCCACAGTTTCGAGGTGTCAGGGTTGCGGCAATATACCTACACGTACCATTGTTCTGATAAATATTTAATTAGTGTGATTTGCGATATACCGACTACAGATATTCACTCTGTTTTGACCTGTTCAGTGTCAATTCATGAGGTACAGATCTACAGGTGCTGTATGATTTTTAACTGTCTTAATGTGCTGATGTATTAAGTTCTTTTTAGGACCTACGAGAATTTTGGCGGATTTTCTTCCAAAACTCTGCGTGCATTCTCATTATTCCATACCGTAAGTTGTCCAGGACGTGATAATTTTTTTATATTTTCTTTTCCATTATTGAAACTCTGCAACCCGCTCGTTACACCCTTTACCTTCATCTATTTCCTTTACGATTGTGCATTAACAACTGATGATTGACACATGCTCACAATATACACAATAATAACCATGGCATCTTGTAAATTACATTGCCAAGCAAAAGAAAACCATTAAGGGCTTACAAAACACCAAACTTAAAAACAGACATTTCTTAACCTAATATTATTTAATGAACAGAATCGAAACATAACTTCCATCCTGTATAACAATTGACGAGCTCATGATTTTCATAATCATTTTCTCATTTTTTAATTGATTATGCGATAGTTAAAAAAAAACTCTATGCATGAAAGCCCATATCTGTATTGAATCTAATTTCACAAGATATGGCGCCAGTAGTCTTTTGTTATTCCTGAATGTCTTTCGAGCCACCCAGCTATTCACACATTCCAAATATCTTACCTCTCTTCTTTTACTTTTACTTGCGACCTCCAGATCCAAAGGTATTTGCGACTCCTAACAGCTTCAGGTGTGAAGCGGATCAAGGCTAGCAAGCGCGACATCTAGGTGTGGTGCCATTAAACAGATCACGAAAACAATAGACAGGAGCCTTCAGAAGGCGTTGATTGTACAGAAGGAACACGAGTTAATTTATTCTGAATTGTGCGGTTTGAGTTCGTGGCATCATCCACCTTCTTCTGTAGCTTCAGGGGATTCGCTCGCTTTAACCAGTGTTGAAGTTTGAAATACGTAGTGTTGAAATCTAATTCCTTTTCGGACAGGATATCTAAGTATCTTGCGTGCCAATGGACAACGGGGTCATTTGCATCTCATTCCATCATCTTTCTGAAGACCTTTCATCATAGAATGTTAATGCAAACAGCTTAATTAATTTTCTCTATCTTCCTCTCTCTTAACTAGCTGTACACTTTTGTGTTTTGTTTGTTTTAGTATAGACTTAATTAAGTTTTACTTTACGTCTTTTGTTTTAATTTCTTATCACATGTTTTAATAAATATATATAAAACATGCTAAAAATCAGTGTACAGTTTATAAGTTACTCGTAATAACATTTTAAACATTTTGGCAACGTAAATAGACATATTTATAAATAGGTATAGGAGTAATTTATTTTATACAAATGAAGTTTATGTATTACAACCATGTGCTGGTAAGATTTTCGGCGGAACACCTGCCATGTGTACTTAGGGTCTCGAATTCGATTCCCAGCTGATCACAAGAAATATTTATCGATTAAAAAGTTTCTTGTCACGTATTATGTCTGTTGTATGAGTGTAAAGTGTGCTTCTGTAGCATATATTGGTTATTAAATAGTCAGTTCACCGTTGGGTAGATACCTGAAATACAAATATCCAATTATATATTAAAACAGTGAACAAAACTACATAAGTACCGCAAAGTGAAATTTAAACAAAACTGTTAATTTCAGTGACTGGTTTTACACAAGAAATTTATGTAAGTGCAACAACTGCAGTGTTAGTATAGTGAGTTTATTTGAATTACGGGCCGCTTGAAACTGTTTATTGAGGAAGTGGTAGATGAGTTAGTGTTTTCATTTTACCTATATTTTATTTTTACTAAAACTGATTATAAGCTCTAACTTATGCTAAAAGATATGTTGAAAATGACTTCCCTCAGAGACAACACATTGCCGACATCTGCATAGGAAATCCCTGTATTTTATCTGGCATTTCTCTAACTTGCTAACAAGTTGGCAAAGTTTCCCTTCCTCTGACACTGTCACGAGTGGCCGAGGTCGTTAAGCTAAGATCCCGAACGGGAGGTCTCAGTCTCCCTGACTGAGTTTTTTTTTTTTTGTAGGTTTTCCTCATTCGTAAAAGGAAAATGCCGGGGAGGTACCCTAAAGCTAGACTCGGGACTCTTCCTATCTTAAAATGTTTCCTTTTTAAATTTATTATTAATTCATCACATTTATGATCAGTGTGCACTGTCTGTGATGCCTCAATATTTAAAACAGGCGTTACACACAATTCAGCTACACTAACCCAGACACGATGTTCAGGATATTTTCTTTCGAACCGCTTTACCACTTCTCTGTATCCGTTTTGCAAGACTATATTTATGACTTGTCGCAACGAACAATCAGCACACAATTACTCGCTGGCAAAGCCTCTCTAAAACTAACTACAAGCTTACCTGCACATGCATTACAAACCTTGACGACTGTACGCAGCCGCCTGTAACTCAAATTACCTCAATATATGCATAATACCTGATATTCTATACATGAACACTAACTAACTCGTTCATCCTTTGTTAATTTGTGATTAAATTTATCCTACCACCGTATAACCGCTTCAGGACCGTCCTCCCCGACTCAGGTTTTTCTCAGTCCTCATAAATGGCAAATGCTGGGGAGTTACCGGAAACTTAGGCCTGGAACATTTCCTTTCTTAAAAAAAAAAATCTTTTCCCAATTTATCATTTCATCTAATGAATTATCAGTGCCCACGTCGGTCCTGGTGGTGTAGTGGTTACCATACTTGCCTCCTAGACCCAAAACTCGGGTTCGAACCCGGCCAGGACCGATGGATTTTTTCGGGCGTAAAAATCCTAAGTATGGCTTCCTTCGGAAGGGAAGTAAAGCCGTAAAAAAAGCGTTAAATACTATTAAAAAGAAAAAAAATCTACAAAAAATAATTCAGTATGGAAGATCGTAATTAGATAGGTCCGGTAATTATAACAATTAATCCTAAATCTCAATGGTTGGCGTCTTTTACCTCAGTTTGTATTTAAACATTTTTAGTATGGACTGCTTTAAATAAGAACACTAAAGAAGTTTATAAGTCAGAAAACAACGGAAACAAGTAACAAACATTTTGAAATAAAAATGTGTGTGATATGAAATATTATATTAGTTTATCAGAATTTAATAAAATTCGAGTTTTTAATAAAAATATTCCTATTTCTCTCATTTCGACAAATAGAACGTCAGTGAGCTACGCCATTTTTCCAAAAATGTTTATAAATATCAGTATTTACTATTATTCAGTCCATATTCACCACAGTAATTATCATTGTCTCTCAAAATATAAACCTAAAACATTTTCTTAGGGGAACTCACATTCTGGAGTTATAGTTGCACTCTCTCGCATTGATATCTCCAAGATGTGAGGTTAAGGATCGGATTTACCGCACTGTAGCACGTGAGGTATGACTCCAAGTGGTGAATTGACGTCGTTAAAAATTCCACTGAAGGTCTATCTTGCTCGTCAAGGTTGCGGCGAATAACAGTAAGATATAAGGGACAAGTACTGTACTTGGGTGGGACTGCAGTTTGCTGAAGGTCAGTCGGCGACAGCGAACGTTTTTTTTGCACTACTTCTTTAAAGCGTAGCCCAGAGCTGTGTGGTTGCTTAAAAGAAAGCAAGGCCGCGTGGAGCCCCCCCCCCCCAAAAAAAGGAGCTAATAACTGAAATTACGCCAGTGGCAAGGATGTTTTTAGTGAGCACTTTGTTTAATAAAAATTATCTTCCTAACCACTTAGTGCTCCGACACCTCCATGCCACATAGTGCGGGTGAATCTAGTCATACTAGTTTTTGTCGGAAAGATAACACGAGTTAATAATAAGAACCGTGCTTTTGTGCCCAACTAATCTTTGTTTTCGTTACCAAATTTTATACATCGCTATAAAAGGCAAGACTTAATTTGTCTCTTGTTTTGATTACCTAGGGCTTTGCAGTGGATGAAACAAAAGGGGACCTTACGGATTAGTATGGGTCTGAAATTTTCCAGTTTTGATTATCGCGTGAGTCATTAACACTTACACACTTAAAATCTACTTTGCTCGCCACTATCAAGAAATAAAATAATGGAACTGCCTCCCTCTATTTTCCATACATTTCTGGCATAGGATTATGAAATTATTAATTATCCTGAACAGTTCCTTAAGAAACAGAAGTCACGAATGTTACCTATTTTTCAGTTCATCTACTGTCTGTGGATTTGTTCTGGAAACCTTTTCCTTCAATGCCTTCCAGAGATAAAAATCGCAGGGCATTAAATCGGGGGACTGTGGGGACCATATATTGTTATTGATGATTTTGTCGTCGAATATTTCATAATTACATGCAAGGAGACATGGGCTATGTGTACCGTTGCAGAGTCCTGTAGGAAAGTCACGAATCTACGTTCACTCCCGGTTAATTCACGGAAAAAGGATGGCAAAATACCTCCACATACCTATCACTATTAATAGTTTCTTTAAAAAGGTCTATTATTTTCTCCTATCTTTTGATCATGTAGGGGTTCCTCGTGAAGCAGTTAGGTATTTCCGTCGGTTGTTTTGTAAATTAACATACCCACTTAGAAATTTGTCAGTACAGAAAATCAGATTAGGGTTAATTTCTCCATCATGCACACTATTCAAATTCCATGCACAAAAGTCACTCCTGGATGCAAGGTCATCCAGTTTAAGTTCTTGCCTACAGTAATTTTATAGCGTTTTAACTTAAGTAGCTTTGTAGCGTTCGAACAGGAGATTCCCATTTTTCTGAGAAAGAATTCGAAGAGATTTTTATGGGAACGTTCTACAGCATCTGCAATGTTATCTAACGTTTCTTCTGCGAGTATGGTTGTATACACTTTTTATCAAGAATACTTTCCGTTACACAAAATGTATTTACCAATCTGTGACTCGGAAGTTGAATATCAGATAATCTCTCTTGAAACAATTTCCATACATCACGAGCCGATTCTGCATGCACGTAAATAAATACTCTTTAGGAAATAGAATATTTGAATTCAGTCGCATTAACTTACTACATAAACTGCATTACCCCAGCAAATGAATACTTAAAACACTGTCACATAGCATACAAGAACACGTTCGTACGTTACTATAACTCGTACAATCATTCAGTATTTATGGTTATGCAAAAAGCATATATTTGTGAAAATAAAGAGGTCGAAAAGTACAATGACAGACATTTAAAAAAAAGTTGATATTATAGCTGAATGCACACATTCAATTAATATGTATGTGCTAACATTTCAACGTTCATAAATCAATTAATTCACATTGCGCTAACTTTCCCAAGGACAATAATCAAAACAATCTTTCTCGTTTTGATAAAAAGTGGTGAAAGTGATTTTGATGTTTCATTAAGAACTCTCTATTAAAAAGTGTCAAATTATTTTTCTGAACATGTGCAAATTGCTAGTTATCCCCACGTACGGTTATCCAGGAGCAAACTGAAAAGTTAAATTTGCCGAATTTTCCCTGAAAACTAACGCATATTTCACAAAAAGTGTTGTCTGTATGTGTTGCAGTGATGTAAACAATGTATTAAACTTTCAAAAATGTGTAAATTGAATTATTTTAGCTTTGCGTCCCATTTCACACGAAATCACTTGTTTGCACTTTTCAAAAAATTCATTAGGTGAATGAATTAAGGATAATGTTTAAATTTGAGTGCCGCGGGAAATTAAATGGTAAGGAAACTTGTGGGAAATACAGCATTAAGTAAACGGAGGATTTTTTGCTAAGTAAGATTGAAAAAGGCGCTGGAGTAAACCGAGCAGTAACGGAGCAAAGCCAATAACTCTTATTGCTGATAAAAATTTAGGCACTTAATCAGTCGTAGGTATTTATATTGCGATACATTAGACATTGTGACGTCAGCATGCTACTGGGGAGGATATTGTCAGAGAGTCCCAAACACAAAGAAGACAACTGGTAAGATTGTGGAGAACCCAAGGCACCTTGATATGTACTTTTGACTTCAAACATTCATACTTTACATTCTTAATTGGCTCTATGTATATAAAGGAAAAAAATATTCTAGCAGTTTCAGACCAGAATTTCAAAGCAGCATATTCTGAACAAACATCTTTAGCATTAAATATCGCCACTCTCGCTATCGTGGACCTTCTGCCAGGTGATGGAAAACTGTTATAGAAACCCTTAGGGTGGGAAGCAAAATAATCCGGCCAGAGTTCGGTAGTAGTTCGGAAGTAGTTCTTGGAGGAAGTTATCCAAAGAAAGGCAAATGTGATAGTCTAAGAGTTTCCCAACCAGGACACAATGGTTTAACGAGTCATCTAAGCTGTATGGGGTTTTGCGTTATCAAGAAAGGGACTTTTGACGTGACAACAGTGAAAAATGGCGTCAGATAGTGCCGCCTTCTGAGTAACTTCAACTTGTTTTGAAACCAGCAGCCGAGTTTATATCTTTCTTTCTGGCTGGTGGAGATGAAGTTATATGGTTGAGTTTCTATACCATGTCCTCACAGTCTCTAAGAGAACCTCGTTAACCATTGTTGTTCGCATTTGGGTCCTTGTGTGTCGTTACTTTCCTAGTACTTGCGTCATCCGTTCATTCACGACATCACCAGAGAAATTGTGGCTTGTTTTCTGCGCCCCTGTAGTTGCATTGTTCCCCAGTTTAAATCCATGGAACATACAGGCGTATGTAATTCTTTTCAGGGTGCTTCTCAACACACTGCAGGGAAAAAATTGAACATATCAGTTTAACAGTCTAACTCTAAGCAGCAGTTCATTCTTGCGTTAACATTTAATTGTTGACAACGCCTGACATTTGGGTACTGTGAAAAAACAGAACGTTTTTTGATCAACTGTATAAAAAATGGGAGTTGTTTTTGAGAATGCCACAGTTAATTTATTTCTGTCAGTCCAGAAATTTACTCAGGAGGAAACTTTTGGAGCTGCGTTCAGCTACTGTATGCCACCAAACAGGTGGGTCCTTGTCATGAACAGTAACACCCAGTGCTCTGATTCTCTTGTATGTACATGGCGGCAGTTCTGATCCGGTCCACTTTCACTAAGTTGGAAGGGATGCTCAAAGCTCTTTGTACAGGTGCTCTCCTTTCCATTATACTTGCTCAGTGAGGTACAGCATTCAAGGTAATAAAAAATTCATGGCCTTATTTCTTTAGAATCTTTGCAGGAGAGAGTTGTGATCTTGAATAGCTGACGCTATCTGAGTAAATATCGATAAGTTTGTAATTTTTCATCCGTGTTAAGTAACTACATCAAAAGTTATTGATACACATGTATAGGAGCCGAAAACTCAGGAAATATACGTTCAACTAGTATCACTGTATTGTGTTTGATGTAATAATCTGCTTTTTTCTAAGAACGCTCCTTGACGTACATGATGCAGTAACTTGAAGTGTATCAACGGCGGTTTTTCCTATATTGCAATCTTATTCACTTCTAAGTACAGTTTTAATCGGACATGAGAGCAAATAGCGCGAACGCTGGACAGCCCTGTTGCATGCGGTCGACAAACTGTTACCATAACTACAGGATTTAATTACAGCACAAACTGTCTCAGTGGAGCAGCACCACAATACATGCCCTCTCACTTCCACGCTTCGTTACTGCTTTGTTACAAATCTGCATGAGATAATATCTGTCTGTCTGTTACTTGTTGATGATTTACCCTGTTTGACAAGAGTTAATGTGAAGTAATCCAGTCAAAATCGAGAATGTTTTGTGGGTTAGGAATTTCTTTGTTAATTATCTCTGGTCAGCGATGAAAGTTTATTGTATATATTAAATGATATATAATTATTTAGAGAATTTTATTCTGGGACTTTTATAACAAACACAAAATGTGCCCTATTATTTCCTCGATAGATAGAAATGTTTTTGAAATTATACTGTAAATATCTACAAGATTGTAGGTAATTCATATTGGTAAGGGAGAAGCGAGGAACAAGGAAACGTAGGGAAGGAGGTTCTTCTCTTTAGTTCCCCCATAAATGCTTGCTCTAGAGTTCTATGATATCTATCTTGTTGTTCTCCATCAACAACCTCACTACAATAAATATCTGTGTTTTATGTAAGGAATCTGTTATTTCTCACTTGCCATGTGTAGGGCATTAGGTGGAAAGAAAGGATCGCACTTAGAAATTAGGGTCATGGCTAGGGATTGAACCAAAGAACTTTGCCCTTATGACTACAAGCATTTTAGATCCTTTGAAAATACTTTTTAAAATTTTATTTCTACTCTTAATGTTTTAATATAAATTCATGTTATTGCTATTTTGACTAACAAGTTTCTTTCGTTATCCAAAAAATAGCAAATTTCAATTAAAATGGCAAAAATTGATTTTTATTGGATATATTTTGAACTTAGCCCGATAGGGAAAATCTAAAATAATTTTAGAAATCAGCGCATAGTTTTCCATAAGAATCAGCTAATTTCATTATGGAAGTATATGAAACCTTTCTTTTTGTTCCCTAGTGTAATTCTCGATATAAGACGTTATAAAAGTTCAGAATATAATTTTTATGAAATTTAACTAAAGATATTCTTCTAAACAGCGTAATAAAGGAAAAAAATATATCACAATATTAACTCGGAGTCTAAAAACAGAACCTCTTGGCTTATCTTCAGCGTTAAGAGCTGCAACATCTCATTGTAGCATGGACTAGCACGAAACGGAAATTCCTAAACTGGTTGTATCTCCTAAAGGTTAAACCGCAATCTACAGCGTTCCAGCACACAGACCTGGTTTTAATATCATTGTAAGTGAAAATGTTGTCAACAGCATTAATGGGCTTCACAAATTTAAACGTTCAAGATGACAGTTCTTTTTTGCTGCAGTTCGCTGTAGATTACAGCATTTTAATGTTGCTCAAGTCAGCACTGCAGCAAAATATGAGAACGGTAATGAGAGTGTAGTTATAGTAATGCTAAAAATAGATTATTTAACAGAAACTCTTTCTCTTTGCATAATAGTGAAACAATAAGTCAACTTTAGTTAAACACTTCCAAGCACACATCGTAAATCTTATTCTTGAGTTTAAGGACGCGTGGTAGAGACATAATGGCTGAAACTCAACAGAATACAGATAGGGTTTTCTAAAAAACTGTGCTGTCTAACCAAATGAAACTTTAAATACAGTTATTAGGTGATTATTTATAAACTATGAATTGTTTTACATTATAAATAATTTTAATTGTTATTATTTTATAACTATTTCAATAAACAAGAAAAAATATTAATGTTTTAAATTTTTGCTGCTTTAGGTACACTTTTCTCACACAATATTAAACTTCAATTACTCAGTTTTCGAAATTAGTTTGAAAGCGTACTTCTTTACGTTGCTAGTGGAATAATATGTAACTTAAAACAAAAGTGCAGTTTTTTGAAACATTTGCACAATAACACCTTCGCAATAGAATAATACCTTTATGATTCATGAGTGTAGGTTACTTAGTTTTCAGCCTTTCATGTACACTTTCCAGTTGGTTAGTTGGGAGTGACGTTCATTTTTTGGCCTGCTACAAAGACCTTCACTGCTGGAATGCTGGTTTCAGTTCTTTATAGATTCATGGGCCGCCAACCTTCTAATTTTTACTGACGTGAGAACAATACAAAACTGAAACCCAACGATAGGGCCGTTTTGTTTCTGACCTGACGTTGAATTGCTGTACCACGTCCTCTGAAGTTGGCAGCTGTTTGCTGTTTGCTTTGTTTGGCTTGCAGCGATTCAGTACAAACACAGAGTATAACGTTCCTTTGATGCAGTGGTGACGTCCTTTGTTTGGGGGATAGTTTCATGGGTCGCCAACCAGGATGACAGTGCCTTTGGAGTGTTGTAGAGGATTTTCTCATCACATGTCAATAATCTATCAAAACAGGGACCACGTGCTGACTTGACAACAGTGCAAAAAGGTGTCATCTCATGCTGCCTGTTTAAATTATGTCAACACATTTGGAACCCAGCGATAGAGCTGTGGCGTTTCTGCGCTGACGTTGAATTGCTGCGGCACATCCTCAGAAGTCTGCCTGCGGTTCAACCTTGAGGCTTTCAGTGTCTTTCTGGAACTTAGCGAATCTTCTTTGAACTGTGAGTTCATTCATAGAATCAGCACTACATGTCTGCCATATTTTTCACGTTGCCACAGTTTAAATTCACAAAGCATACAAACTCTGTCATTATCTTTGTGGACTGTGCTTCTAGAAATACTGGATAATACTTGGAAAAAATAGAACCAGCTTAACAGTCTAATTTTTGACAACCAATCCGTTCTCGCCTTTGCAATCTTTGTTGCATATTAAATGAAAAGGTCTCCACACCCACTCAGTGCGTTGTGAAAGTGAAGTATTAATTACTACAAACTTCGCCCGTACTGAAACCGTTCGTGCTTCATGCAACAGGTTTGTGGAATATGCCACCTCGCTTCCGTCTGCTGTCAATAACAGTTTTTGTTCCACCTTTCTCTTGCAGCTAAGCATATCGACCTTATTTCACACTCCGTTTTCTTCGCGTGATACTCGAGCAACTGTTTCTTTTTCAATATACAGTGAAAAACACTATTTTCATACTTCGTTTTATAACGAATCATCACTTGTTTGTGAAAAACTTCTTGTTATTTCTGACGAAAACAAGAAGTGGTCCAGCATAATATATTAGGAAATCATATGCATGTTTTGATCAACACTATCGACCCAAAACTCATCATAGCCTCTGGTCACGAAGTGGTCTGCCTTTAGCAATCCCTGACAGCAATAATTATTTCCTGATATGTTTTAATATTACATGAACAGTGGCAAAAACGTGGTTTGTTATATTTGTGAATGCGTAGCTTCTATTTATTAGAATTTCGTGGGTTTCTCAAGGCTATTAGAGTTAACAAGCAATGCCGGAAATGTTACAACATGCTCATCGTTTGAAGGACTCAATATGTAACATTTCATGTTCTTCATTACTTTTTAAAGAAAAATTTGCTTATATTTTTATCCTAACTAGAATGTGTGTACATATAAACATAATATTTCGTGGTATATAAATAGAGGCAATGCTAGAACCTTACTTTTCTAAAATTGATGTATTAGTATATTACGGCTGTGCAGTGAGTTTATTTAATGTATTCTTGCATTGCTGGTGCCAAATGAAGTATTCGTCTCATGGTTATAACAGAGCATCAAAACGGCGCAAGGTCTTGAGTGACAAATAGGGGAATTTGAACCAACGTAAGCAATTGTTTATTAATCAATTACGGTTTAAGGATTATTTTTAAACTCTCATAAATTGTCACTTTTACACTGGATGCGGAAAAACAATGTGCAGAAATTTGTAGAATAGAAAGCCAGTACCAAACTGAACATTTTGAGGATAGGAGCAAGGGGTTGCAGAAGCTTTCTTACTGCGCTATGTACGTCAACATTAAATCCGTCATGTTAAAGTCTCAGATAGTGAAATTTTTTTGTGGCGTGCCAGATATAAACAAAACACACTCTTGTGCAGTACTAATCACTGTCGCTAGGTGTGTCTGATGTTCAATGCAGCATTTGTGTTTTGAAGCCTATTGAATGGTATGGCAATATCGAACGCTCGGCTTGAAATTAGGCGAAATTTATGGTTTCAGCATGACGGCGCCCCTGCACATTTTTCACTTGTAGCTTGAAATCATCTAAACAGAACATTTGCTGACAGATGGAACGGGCGCGGTGGACCAATTCGATGGCCTCCACGATACACCAGTTAAGTACACTCATGAAATACTTATTTCTCATTGTGTTTCTCATTAGTTGAGACAATACGGACACACTTGTCGTGTGAGTTATATTTCATTTTGACTGGCAAACAAAGATGTTTTATAACTTAAATCTCGATTATGATCATTATACTGCATCTGCGATCCAAACCTCAAAGTACTTAGTTTGGTACTGTCTTTCTACTCTAAATTGCTGTATATTGTTTCTCCGCACTCTGTATAAACATAAACTTCATTTGACGTTTCTAAATTTTTTGTTTAATTTTTCACAGTTTATAGTCTTATTTTAAAATTGATAAAGCATTTGATGCGATACAAAATGCCTGAATATACATTCAGATTCAATTATGTAAAAACTATTATTTTGCTTCTGGGGCAGAACAAAAATTTTAAATGCATACCAGTCTAATGATGATGATGATGATGATGATGATGATGATGATGATAATAATATTGATAATAGTTATTATATACACTGCTGGCTATTAAAATTGTAACACGCGCGTGTTTATAATAACCATGTCTATCTTTTCGTTGGGTTTTTTGACAGGGCCGTTGATATCCTTCATGTATGTGTGTTCATCCTACCTCAATCCACTGATCTCCAATTCGTTTCGCTGTGGATGCATTTCGTTCAACACGAGCACAAATTTCTCGGAATGACATCCCGCACTCTCGGTATGCCCTTGATCAAATTCAGACACCTGCTGGTGTTGCTGTTTTTGGCGAGTCATGTTCGTCTTTCTGAGAAAATGTGGGGTCAGGTTAACTATTCTCTTATGGGCGCTGCAATTTTAAAGCGCAGCAGTCTGCTTTATATTTTGCGGAAATAGTACAGATATATAATGTTTGTATTAAAATGTCCAAATTAAGCCTATTTAATACTTGTACAATTCGTGATCTAAACTTCAAAAGCTGTGTTTATTTAACTTGTTTAAGACATAATGGTAACTTTTGTGCTGAATCTGAACGGAATGCAAACTGAGTTATCTCAAAAACTTACTGTCTATCTAAAGGAACATTTTAACACATAAGCAATTATTTCCAAATTATAAACAGTTTTTAAATTTTGACTAACTTATTATTTGATAATTATTTTAATAAACCAGAAACACATTACCTTTAAACATTTTTGTTGCTCTAGATGCACTTTTTCCATAAACTATTAATATCAGCATCATCAGATTTTAAAATCAATTTGCAAACATGGACATTAATGTATAATTTAAATTTATAGTTTAATTTTTTAAAAATATTTGCATATATTGTCATGTTTAAACAAATTTCAAACTATATATATATATATATATATATATTTTTTTTTTCAGAACTCTCATGCATAAGTTAAAAACTTAAGCCAACTATATACAGCAATGTGTTTTCCACAAGCACAGAAATTCACATCTATATATTACTATTTTTTAAGAAAGGTGCCCCTAAAGTTAAAAGTACGCAAGTTACTGCAAGTGACAAAAATAGATAATGCGTGTGTGTTGTGTAACAGGATTGTGGTCACATTTAAACAATGTAAATCCCCCAAACAAACAAACATTATATATGTGGAGTTTTATTTGCAAAGTATGAGTTTCATATTATGTACAAAGCCAAAAAATACTTTTTTAACTCAAAATCTCTAAGTGTCCTTAACCTTAATATACCGCTTGCAATAACGCAGCGCTTTGCTCTTCCTCGCTATATACATAACAGAGATGAAATGGAAAGTTGGTGGGAGTAGGCCGGTCGGGTTTTATGAATGGTGTGGCGTCATGTTCTATAAATAGGCCTCTCCGGTAATGCAAAGTGTGATGTCTTCCCTCCCACAGCGAAACGGGAAGAAGGAACCTGCCCTCTGCCGCTTCGTTTAACATTAATGTAATGGAATGTCGCCCAGAGCGAGTTGGATATATCCACCGTGAGATTCCGTGCTGTCCTCTTAGCAAAAGCATTATACACCACAGTTGC
Organism: Metallyticus violacea; assembly: GCA_030762175.1. NCBI lineage: Eukaryota > Metazoa > Arthropoda > Insecta > Mantodea > Metallyticidae > Metallyticus > Metallyticus violacea. The sequence goes on from CM060834.1 coordinate 20,731,657, forward strand.
GTCATAATGGAGGTGCTCGAGGGGAAAATCGGGACTCGCACTTGTAAACAATGCATTTCACGAAATGTTTATATGCATTCATTTTATTTTCATTTAAATACATTCTATCATTAAGTTCCTCTAAATACCTAAGGGCAGAATGTGCTGCGTGATGATGAAATATCTTTTTCTAAATGGAAGCTCGGTCAAACAAATTTACTTTTGTTTACGTTAAGAGGTAAATGCCCCTCAAATACCATAGTGAGAAATTGGCTTGCTGCATTTAAAACGGAACATTTGAGCATTAAAGAAAGGTCTAGAGATAACTTACACTTAGTAAAGCTGCATGGCATTTATATGACGATCGTGAACAACAAGATACCTTGAAAATATTGTATTACTCACCAGACTCCTAAATACGAGAAAGCTGATAGCAAATATGTAGAAATTCTTTTATATAGTATAAAATTATGATTTTACATGCATTATATATTTATTACTGTTTGTTATGCCTACACCGCTACGGGTGGCCGAGATGGTTAAGGCGCGGACTCGTCTGGGGGTCGAATCCCGCCAGGACCGTCCTCCCTGACTGAGTTTTTTCCAGGTTTTCCTCAGTCCTCATAAATGACAAATGCCGGGGAGGTACCCTAAACTTAGGCCTGAAACACTTCTTTCCTTAAAAAAATTGCTTTCCCAAGTTTATCATTTCATCTCATATATTATCAGGGTCCATCGACTGTGGGGCCTCAGTAGTAAAAAAAGGTGTTAAACACTATTAAAAATCTCTTTATTTGGAAAATGCGGGATAGAACTCTTCGTTTTTTAAATGGCACCATGTAATTAATATTCAAGAACATATCTACCCTCTCCAAGAGCTATTCAAAAATGTATCATACTGCACTATTTGGTCAAGAAAACAGTAGATATTCAAACGGTAAGAACTGCACAGTTATTGAAGAAACCGCCTTGGTTGTACAAATTACTTACCCAATGTAGTAGAGTTCTGGGTTTTGCTTATGATTTCCGATTCATGTAAACACAGATGCTCTGTGAGGGAGGTGCGGATAGGTAACTCGTCTCCCTCACCTCTCAAACTGGCGATGCTTTAGCTTACATACCAGTGTCATTCATCAGAGTAAGTTATACTGCACTGAGCTATTGTGATTGCAATTTTTCTTGCAGATGTACGATTATCACTAGACCACCAGGACCTCTATATTGATGACATGTTGGAAGAAGCAAAAGAGATTTACAGCTACCAGTAATAAATAATAAGGAAATACCAGAGGTTGCTTTTTGCCGATCATTTAGTATTTACATCTATACCTAGTGTACCATCGAGAAGAGCAATTGATATAGTGAATACTTTTTGTAAACCTTGAGGATTTATAATTAATGAAAAGAAATTAAATATCTTGGTTTTTAAAAGCGGTTATACGTCACAAAATGATCGAAAATGGCAGTTAAATGGGATAGAATAGAGTAGGTAAGGAAAATTAATTATCTAGGGTCAAAATTAAGTTCTAATGACAGTTGGAATGAACAGAAAAAAAAATAGAAATAGAAAAGGAAAAGCAGTTATGAATGTTTAAGAAAAATTCCTGATATAAGAGTGAATTGACTGGAAAGAATTTACACAACCACAGTAAAAGCATAAATGTTATATAGGGCAGAACTTTGGGGTGTAGACGGGGCATGGAAAGATGTTGATAAAATAAATAGAAGTTTTTGTAAACTGATTTTAGGTTTACTGACAGCATCTCCAAATGGTGTAGAACAGCTAGAATTAGGTAGATATTCCAGTGAGGAAAGAAAAAAAAAAAAACAATCACAAGAATTATAAAATATTTATTCAGAATTACCACTTTGGAAGGGAGTGATATTCAGTATCAAAGAGAATGTAAGTGGAAAGGATCATGGTATTTCGAAGTGCAGGAAATTATACAACAGAAAGACTTAGAAAAAGTGTGGATAAATAGGAAATACCAAAACAGAGGATTATGGAAAGAAATAAATCTAAGATTGAAAGATATTGAACGACAAAAATATTTAATAGTTTCGGTGAAAAGAGTTTATCGAGACTTTATAGCGAAATAAAAATAGTATGGTGTAGGGAAACGTACATAGAACAATGTGATAATGGAGGTAGAGAAGGATTTGCTTGGATTAGAACTGGAGTTATGAATTTAAAAGGATTTAGATATGATAAGGAATAGGAAATTGTGTAATGTGTGGAGAAAAAAATAGAGATTTTCATTTTTGTTAAGTTGTAATCAAAGTTAAGGAGAGAAAAGTTTGGAATAGAAAATGGGAACATTTTAATTAAGAAGATCTTAAATGTAAAAAGAGAGAAGGATATAAAAATGATAGGGAAATAATTAGGTAAAGTTAGAAATGGATAAGAATGACGGAGAGGATTGTGGAGGGAAATATAGAAAGAAATGCAATATCTTAGAAAGAGGTATAATAATTGAAGGATATTACAGAGTATGATAGTCACCAATGTACTAATAACCTGCAGTTGTGTACAGTGGGACCAGAATGTTAACAAGCAGCTTAGCAAAAGTAATAATTGTATTGGATTATTGTAAAAAATGGAAATATGTAATTTTATTGTAATGTTGTGTTCGTTGTAAATGAATTCAAAGTTAAAAACAAAGTATACAAGATGTACTACACGCTGAAGAGAAAGTAGAAATTTGCCTGATCTATGGAGAATGTAAATTGGCTGATAATGGTTTATTCAATTACATTATTGAAGAGGTTAAATGATTTAGTTTAACAAATGCATTGGAATGTTATTAAATAAAAGAAGTTATCCCCATATCTACAGTTATTCTTGACTAAACTGGTACAGTGTGTTAATCTGTAAAGGTGTAAATGGGTCTGTAGGAAGTACACATAACTATAATATCAAAAGGATGGATTTACCCCTAACTGGCTTTCTCTTACCTATCTCCCTATGAACTTGATTGAAATTTATCTCCATGCTTTGCAATGAATCATAAAGATTTCAATGTTTTAACATATGTCAGCCCAAGCCCAGTTATAGATTTAAACCTTCTAGTCCTCGTGCAAAGATAGTCCTCGCGGTCTTAAGGGGAAGTTGGAACAATAGGCTCAGGATTGCATAGAAAATGAATGAGTTGTATCTTCTATACCATTATCTTCGCCTCAATGTTAGCATTAGATGACGTGAACATGAAGAAAAGAGAAAAGTGCAGTGTATATATATTGGTGGGAAAATGTAAGGGAACGGAAATATTCCAAGAAATAAAAGTTAAAAAAATTGCAAAATGTAGACATTGTCCAACAACAGTGTTACTGCACAGCTCTGAGATTCCGAAAAATGACATCCAGCTCCGAAAGGTACATGTTCTTCATAGGAGCATCAAGAAGAGAATCTGGTTGCAAGGGGGACATCCGAGAACTTTCGGATTCTGGCATTATAATTAGGGCCCAGATTTATCTTCAGTAACGCATCACCACAAAGTCTGCCCACAAAAATGTAGCAGCTCTGGTGCTGATGACAGTGAACTTGAAAACCACAAATATGTCCAAGATTTTTGGGAACGGTCAGTGGCTCTAAGGGATAACGTTACGTAAGGTGGTTCCGCTATGATATGTCAGAATATATTACCTCAAAATGAAATAATGAAAGTACTACCAATTTCTTGAAACGTGCAGCCATGCCAGGCCCTTACACATTAAATAAAAATCGTTACTCAATACTAACATACTTACTGTAAAATCTCGAGAGTTTTCAACATCAGCTGTTTCTATCAGCTGATATTTCTAATTGACAAGCTATATTTCTAATGTTAAATACTAGACTGTTGAAATTTCTAAACCTCTGCGTTCTATTCAAATGGACTATGATCGTAGATTGAACTGAGAACCGTTTACCAGTCAAATTGAAGTCAAATAAACTGCTTTGATAGTTTTATGAACAATTCATTAGCCCGCCATCTATCGGGTAGTGTTGCCACAAGTGCTGCGCTTTTGGTTGGTAACCCTACCACCCAAATAAACAGGTAATTGCAAATATTGACTACCTCCTTGGTCTAGTGGTTAGCGTTGCTGACTATCCTACCGGGTGACCCGGGTTTGATTCCCGGCACCTGCTTAAGAATTTGGAGAGGCCAAAACGAGCCCAACCAACCTCATAAGAATAATTGGGAAGCTGCCTGAAGTTGAGGTGGCGTTATTCGATCTAGGGAGCTGCGTGATATAGGCGACCTGCATGGTGATCACATATTCCATTGCAATACCGCTCTCTATCAACTAAGTCGTGAGACGGAGATAGAGGAAGCAGAGGTCGCTGCGGCAGGCCAAGTCTCATTCTAGACTATAGCTCCAATGAGAAAAAGGAGAAATTGTAAATATTATCGGTTACTATGACAATCTGAACGTTATTATGGTTTTCTATATCAATTCTAAAGGAAACCGGATTTGAAGCAAAATGTCTTTTATATTAGTATCTTCGTACTATTCTTCCCATTTTTGACTAATTTTTTTTGTAATTTTGCTCTTATTTTTGTAATTGGTCTATTATTGTATTTTAGTGCTTCAGAAGAAGAATTAAGAACTATTTTTTTTCCAATACAACGGCGGATTTAAACGAAATGTTCTGTTGCTAATAATATGTTTATCCCTCTTGGGAAGACCCTGATAAAATTTTGTAAGTAGGTCGCTATAATCGTCTCGTTTCCATTGTGAGTGAACGGTATTCGTTTGTGAAGTGTCGATCTCAGTTCGTAAAAATAATCCCTGCAGGAACGGGCGGCGCGGTTCCGATTGAATTGAGTTTGATTGTTAGGGACGGAGGAGAAATTTTCGGTACTTAAAGCTTGCTTAAGGGCTGGCCGTTTGTGTCCTCCAATCCCCATTGGAGGGCACAAACGGCCAGCCCATCTCCGGGTGGAGGGAATATGGTTAGGGAAACACCGGGTGAAGACGGGGTATATAACATTGTTTCCATTGGTATTCGGGAGGGAGGTGCAGGTTCCAAAACCCTTGAGCCGTAGTCACAATGGCCAACCGTGAGCAATGCTGAAGTACTGAAGCATTCTAGACCTCCCCTTATAATCCAATACAACATCGTTTCTGACACTAGAGTCCCTAAGAAGAGCCAATCCCAAACCAGACGCAGGGGCAGGAACCTTTCCAACCACAAGCCTCCGTCACACCGCGCATCGTACCAGCTCGTCATACCTGCCCCTTTCTACCCTAAAACACAAGGACTATGAGCCCAGTCCTAAGTGTTACTGCCTGAGCCTTCTCGATCGATTATTAAAGACACATTTTTGGTTTATTGTGTGAAATATTGAGTTCATAAACCTTGGCACGTATTTTCAGATAATGCAATGTGCAATATAATTTTTTCTTGCATGGGAATTTTAAGGAAAAAAATAGTTTTCACAGGAATTATTCGCAAAGTATTTACTTAGTCATTACAAGCCCTTTGGTCATCAAGTGAAGGTAAGGCAGTACGTAATGAGGAAATCCTTGCAAGTTGATGCAAATGACTGCCATTAACTGGTGGGCTTCCGGACTGTCACAGCAGATGTCACATCCGTTGTTGTTTTTTTTTTCCTTAATCGTCATCCTCGTTTGTATTTACAGTATTTAGGAAGGGACTTTATCAAGGTTACTTCTAAGCTAGTACAAGCTTATATTTGGATGCCTGCTCAATTTAGAATTAATGGAAATGAAATGGCTAATGCACTAACAAATAGAGATTTGGATTGCAAGTATGTTAATCCTTGAAAGTATAAACATATTTGATATAAAGAGATGCATTAATTTCTTAAGTTTCTTAGCAAGGTATCTTAATCAAGACCAAAGAAAGACCAAGACTAATTCTATCCTTAAATAAGGGCAGTATTAGATGCTTTTGAATATCTTCAATAGTAAACTATACACTTAATAACGACCCTAGTTGCGAGATTTGGCGTTGAAGAAGAATTCGCAATTCACCTCTTGTACTAATGTAAAGCGCTAGCTATACAATTATTGGTTTATTTATGAACGCTCTTTAACAGCTCAGGTCATCAGCGTCCCATTCAACTCAGGGCGTGAAACGGCCGACAAATTTTGCTCAGAGGCCTCTCTTTCAGGCTTGAGGTTCTTTTTCGTGCCGTAAATGTACGACACGGGACCCACGGCTTTACTTCCCTTCCGAAGGAAGCCATACTTAGGATTTTTACGCCCGGAAAAATCCATCAGTCCTGGCCGGGTTCGAACCCGCTATCTTGGGATTAGGAGGCAAGTATGGTAACCACTACACCACCAGGACCGACAGCTATACAATTACATAATATAGAACATTTTCAAGTGTTTTAAGAGAAGCTGGCTTGAAAGATCTGCCAGTTTGTGAGTTGGGTGGTTCACAGGCTTTAACCATAGATTGTGAGGCATAATTTCCTCATTGGGAGCCTAAAAATAACCTGGAACCCATATAGGTATCTTCATTGATTAATTGAAGAACATTTTTTAGTTCTTACAGCATGATTTCTGATAATTTTAGAGTTAAGGAAGATACATCCGCGTCAATTAACTTAGGAACCAATGGGTTTCCTCATTTGTAATCATTATTTCATTTCAAGAATCGAAAGACCTTTAAGTTGTCACTGGCTATTAAAAATACGTTGACTGTAGGAGATGAAACTACGAGGCTTGTAAAGCTAATCGACATTTAAGAACGTTGCTGTTTGCACGTGTTCAGAGGAAGGGCATGCTGTTTAACTGTTGCCCTGCGTAAGGACGTACAAATACGATGTTGTCAAGCAGTGGTGTAAATTTGGACCACCCTAAAGCGAAGTATTCTTTAAAAAAAAAAAAAAAAAAAAAAAAAAAGCAACATGCATAGTCTAGAATTGAAGTGACACGAGCAAGAGAATATCAAGGGGATCTTAGAGAAGCCTGTGGCTATGAAACTTTGCACTATCTAATGGTGGCCCATTGGGTGTCAGACTTTCAACAATAACTAGTAGTGTGAGAGATGCTCCACTTCCTGCCCTCGAAGCACATTACATTGACTTAATTCAATCACTGCTGGAGGTGGTTTGGCGATGGACAATCATAAAGCTGGCTGTAGAAGTCAGAACAAGCCACATTAGAATGCTCCTTCTGTGTGCCTAGTGTCTTCTACAAGTATAGCAGCGGATATAAATGTAGCAGAGGATTTCACTAAAGGAATCGCCAGATTCTAGATTAAATAATTTACTGTTGATGAATGTTCTATTATTATCTTTCCAACCATCGTATGATCAAGAATGTGGCAGTTGAACCACTCGCTAAATGCTCTACTGAAGTTATTTGAAACTGAGCAAACATACAACATTCAGTGGTGTTTTATGTCTATGAATTTAATATGTTCATACTTTTATGAATTAATACACCTTAAAAAGATTAATGCGGGAATAATATAAGACACATGTCCTCATAAGTCATATCGTGGTTGATTGCTGGTTGAAGTTTTCATCTCAACCTAGTGGGATGTGATGTCTAGAAGAGTTCTGATTGCACTCTGATGGGTGCCTTGCGCTCATTTATCATGATGGAATAGTGTATTTCCTTCTTAGACCTTCCTCACTTCATAATTAAATGAACTTAATGAAACCTGATGAATTTGTCTGTCATCAACTACATTTGCATTTTGTGAATATCCTAACCTTCCGTAGACGTTATTCAAGACGACACAGTACGCGTGCTCAAATTGCGCTTGTGGTTAGCATGGCAATGGGTGAAGGCCATCTGTGTCTTCGTCTGCAGATTTCAAGGGCTTGTGGGGAAAGTGGTGTAGGATTATCTTCCAACTTGGCTACCCATCGCACACACTTCAGTAAAACCGGATCTGTTTTCGTCTCCACAGGTAAACACAAAGTTTCTGGACCTATCTAAATCCCCGAAAGCAGAATTTATTTATGTCTACTGTGTAAGATGTTTTCGCCTAGCAACCATTGCTGCCTCCTCTAAAAGGCAAACTTCTATTGTTGAATAACTTCCCTCAAGCGTTATAAATAGCATTTTATTTTCTGAATGTATTAGGATTTTCAAGAAATTAACTTTTGTTTCGTGTTTCTTAAATGACGATATGTGTAGCCCTGGAAACCACAAATAACGTTGCTATAAATATACGTTACCTTTACATTTTTATCAACGTTTATTTTTTTACTATTTCTGTTATAGTATTCTTTTTCTAGTTGATGGCTTTGATGCCTGAAGACACAATAAGTCATTTATGATCTTATTTTTTAAATATCAGTCTAATTAATCTTTTTGTAACTTTTTAACTGAACTATACGTACTTACTCGGATGGTTTTTCTGATTTTCGTATTATCTATTAATGTTTGTAAAATGAAATCTTTGCACTGTCCATACATTCATAGTATAACGAAAGCGTGGCGTGTTTTCCGCGCCGCTGCAGTTGCATTGTTCCTTATAGAACACGCAAACTCGTGTACTTATTTCAGGGATGCTCCCGTTTGACCTCCTCGGAATATTGGCTGACTGTTGCTAACTAGCCTATGCCATTGTCGAGACATTAAAATACGGCTAAATTTAACCAAACATCTCTGACTATACCTCACATTTTCTTTATATCTAGGTCCTGTACTAGCAGTCTTTTGGATGTCATCAATTGAACGTTCTAAGCGTCTTGAAATAATTATCACCTTTTAGGTCTAGTGGTTAGCATTGTTGGATGCTGCTACTGACCTACTTAGGAATTTCGTTCTTCGATCATGAGACCCGCGTGATAGGCGACCGGCCCCCTCCAATACCGCACTTTATCAATGAAGTCACAAGACGGGGGTAGAGGAAGCGAAGGTCGCTGCGGCAGGTCAAGGCTAACCCCGGGCTGTAGCGCCAAATGAGAAGATGTTGAAATAACATTGCATTTATTATTTGAAAAATAGTCATTGCTGTTTTGTTTCCTTATATCAGTAGAGTCGTCTATTAAGAGACTATATTTTCCTTCCCCAATATCATTTTTAAGTTCGCTTTGGAAAAGAGAAACAAACACATTTCTTATCGCTGCGCTGCACTTTATACAATAACGTTTTGTTTTACTTCCATTAAAGCATTTATTGTACAGACTTCCAAGATCTTCGGTAATATAGATGTATACCATGGTGTAAATATGGCCAATGCAGCTTAATTTGCAATATTACTCAAATCAAATTATATTATCGGCGGGAGACAAATTAAGTTTTGTTTGACGAAATTTGATTGATTTAACATCAGGCCATCAGTGTCCTGTTCAATATAGGGCGTGAAACGCCCGATAAATTTTGCTCAGAGGACTCTTCTTTCGGGCTTAATGTGCTTTGTGCTTTTATATGCCGTAAATGTATGACAATGAACCCACTGCTTTACTTCCCTTCCGAAGGAAGCTATACTTACGATTTTTAGACCCGAAAAATCCATCGATCCTGACCGGGTTTGAACCCGCGATCTTGGGCTTAGAAGGCAAGTATGGTAACCACTAAACCAACAGAGCCGACTTTTGACGAAATGAACTGGTTTGGTTGCAGTTTTATATTTATTTGTCTTTCAATGATCAACTAAACCATTAAATTAGGCCTTTAAACTGCTACGAAAAAAATTACATACTCTATTAGAGCCTTGAGGAATTTCTGAACGAGCGGAACTTGACGGTTTTCCATTTCTAAACACTGACTACAATAATCATTACCACTATCACAAGTCACAAGTCTAACTGCCAATAATGTTATTGTACTGAACTGTACCTGCCTAAATAAAAAAGTAAAACGGAAGTGGACTGTATTGTCATCAATTGTTGAGTTTTCTTATAGATGTTCCGTATAGCGTTGCTATGTTTTGAGCGTTATAATCAGAGGAAAAAAAAAAAATCTGCATTGACTTTCTAAAATCTTTGAAAATTACCTTCCCTTTGAATACAATTTAAAACAACCATCGATGTTAGCAGCACTGCTAGCCAAAATGACTAGGAAAAAATGAACACGCCAGCTTAACAGTCAAACTCTTGGCAATAATCCTGCCTTTACTTTATTTGTTGCAATAGACATTTGCCAACGCTTGAAATATGAACATTGCGAAATAAACCAATGAAAAATTGTATAACAACGTTGATTCTCCTTCGAAATTTAAGGTTTACTTAATACAATATGGATGTTAGAGTAGAATAAAAAATGGCATGAAAATAGTGCAGTAAAATGAATTCCATTGCAAATCAACGTCAAAACATAAAAAAGTGTACATATGGAAGAGGCTATAAATATTTCCAATCAAATGTAAAACGAATGTATGAATTGAAAAAATAGGTCAAATTTATGAGCATTTTAGACTTAAACATCGGTTATAGAATTTGTTTGGATTATTTATTGGTTTCTTTTGTACTAGGCACTTGTTTATGTATAATTTCTAAGACTAGGTACTTGTTTTCCTGTACAATTCCTTGAACTAAACACTTATTTCTTCTGTACAGTTTTATTTTTTTTTTACATAGACTTTTTCTTTGCTGCTCAGGATGTGCGGATGCGCTATGCTTCCTGCGGTGAGGTTTGCCTAATCCAATTCTGCTGATATGAATGTTTGTATGCACTCTTATTTTTTTACGAAGTTCTTGTACAGCGGATTTGCAATATTTGTAAGAATGAAGGAGTGTGGAGTTTGTGGATTTTTCTATTTGAGACGAGGATGAATGCACACAGGATTCTTCGTGAGCTTGTGTTTTGCTGCTCTGGAGTGAGTGCATTGTCCATTCTGTGCATGCATAGAGTAGCATTTGATGAATGAAAGCTCTGTGTAACATTACTTTGGTTTTCAGCTGGACTTGCTTGCTTTGGAATATTGGGGTGCTCAGATGTATTCGTTGTTTTGATCTTTGTATTGCACTTTTTATTTGGCTTGTCCAGTTTAGTCTCCTGTCAAGTGTTGCGCCGAGATATTTGCTGTTAGCTGGGTGGATACATTTTGGGTGTTTGTTTTTATTGTGATTTCAAGATTTTTATATTGTTTTTGTGAAGAGGACCAGTTGTCATTTCACGGGATTGATGGCTATCTTTCAGACCTTGGCCCAGTCCAGGAACTTGTCGGTGTACCTTTGCAGTTCTTTTTCATGGGTGGGGATGGGGTTATAGATTTGTTTTGAAAAGAAACACACATATATATCTATATATAATCAAGAATAATATATAATATATATATAATCAAGAATAATATATATATATATATATATATATATATATATAATCAAGAATAATATATAATATATATATATATAATCAAGAAAGGGAACTTAGATTTTAACAGACAGTTGGTGTAGGCATTTCTCGTTGAGAGTGGCAAGTAATGAACACGATAGAGGAAAAAGCAGCTGGGTTACTTCTACTTCCGGTTCCTGAGCATTAACTAACGAGGCGATTGTGTGAACAAGTGTATGTGTAAAGGAAGGGGAAGTAAGGTTCTCTTTCAAAATAGCTCATTCATGCAATCTCTCCAAGTGAGTTTGGCTCGTTAACTTTAAAGGATTTACTTCATGGAGCTTCCTTGTAAAGCTAGCGCTATACAACAATTTAAATCTACGATATTAACGTCTTCTGATAATAAAAATAACTTAGCACACAAATTAGTGGTCTGTTTTCTATATATCGCCTACTGTAACAGTTTGGATTCTAGTTCAGATCTGTTTGCACGCAGCAGCTGTATAGTTCAACTCTACTGTGCTCAACGATACCAATCTTGGTCGTTTATTAGTCCTGGTTGGAACTATTTCTCTTTCTGTCTACGTGAATGTCGTTCACTTTTACCAAGGTAAGAGATATGAGATCTGTATTCACAGTTGTGTTGCAACAACTTGCGTCCTGGTTTCAAGTACCGGTTAATCCACAAGCGGTAGCCACAATTCCGGGTGACGTGAGAGTTAATCCACCGTTTTCAAAATTTTTTTTTCAAAAAACTGTTTGACATATAACCGATAAACGGTAGGATCTCTTTAAGAGATTCTAACCAAGGAAAGTCAGCACAGCGCTTTAAAGAAAAAACAAACTGTTTCCTCACTAACTCTGTTTTTGTAAACTAGGGGGGCGTTTAAGTTTGATGATATTTCTCAAAAGTAGTCTCCGCTTAAATGCAATGCACCTGTCTTAGAATCGTCTTTGCAGCCTTCAGCACTGTTTCTGATGATGGAAAATACGAATCCTCATACGAGTGTTTCTTCTATTTGAGAAAAAAGAAAAAGTCACAAGTTGCTAAATCTGGGCTGTAGGGCGGGTGAGGGATGCGCTTCATAATACTTTTTGTGAGATATTCTGCAACAACATTTTCTCTGTGCAGCCATGCATTATCATGGAACTGCATCCAGCTTGTTGGACGGAATGTGGCCTTTTACGTATGATATGACTTTGTATAGTTTTCAGGACATCGCTGTAGCATTGTCCAGTTTCAGTTGTATGTGCAGGTAAGACATGCTGGTTTATTATTCATTGAATATCAATAAACGAGATGAAAATAACTTTCTGAGCAGAAGCAGTCACTTGTGCTGTATTTTGGTTTTGGTGATTGTGTAATTTCAGCACAGAACTGTTTGCTCTCAGGATCCAAATGATGTAGGCAAGTTTCGTCAGCAATGGAAGAAATCCACAGCTTCCTGAAACATCATCTCCAACTGCACACGAACACACTGTACACAATGACGACTTATGTGCCACTTTTCAGTTACCAACGCATGGTGGCACCCAGTGGTATAAAGTGTTCTTAATGTTATATTGGACGATCATCTGTTACAATGACAGCAGAGGTTGTAATGTTTTGTTCCATTAGAGCACAAACTGGACACGTGCCTACCTTCCTTTGAAATTGATTGTCTCACCTCTTTAAACATTTTAAACCATCTCCAAGCTATGCTATAGAGAAGGGCGAACCCTCCATAGGCCTGCATAGGCCGCAGCTAAAATTTTATTGAGACGAAAGCAGAACTTCAGAACAGCCTATTGTTCGTGCGTGTCATTATTTTCTGTAGCAAGAACTGATTTTTTTTATTTGGTTTATTTACGAACGCTCTTTAACAACTCAGGTTATCAGCGTCCCGTTCAACTCAGGGCGTGAAACGACCGACAAATTTTGCTCAGAGGCCTCTCTTCTTTCAGGCTTGAGGTTCTTTTTCGTGCCGTAAATGTACGACACGGGACCCACGGCTTTACTTCACTTCCGAAGGAAGCCATACTTATGATTTTTACACCCGAAAAAATCCATCGATTCTGGCCGGGATTGGACCCGCGATTTTGGATTTAGAAGGCAAGTATGGTAACCACTACACCACCAGGACCGACTGAGAAGAACCGAAGACAACATTGAAACTATTTCTATGTGTACCTTACGCAATAAGCTAAAAATATTGTAATGTTAGTTAAAGAGCGTCACATTTCACTGTAGGAAACTATGATTGTTATTTAATTTGCAGCTCTCGTACATTTTTTATTCTACGCGTTGAATCATGGCATTTCTAATGTATCAATCGGTCAGTCTTATCTCGGCATCCCTCATCTGCACATAACAATTGTCACGTGGCTATTCTGATAACTGTGATATCTCGGAAAATACTCAACAATTTCACTTCAGAGGTGTCTTTTGACACAGGGTTTAGCTAAATGTACCTTCTGCTTGATAATTTTACTAAATTAATAGTTTTTTTAAACAGCGTGTGCAGGAAACTATAAAATAAACTTTTCTCAATCGTGCACCTTGTGCGAATGCAAAGTAATTTAATAATACAAGTATATTTCTCTTTAGAAAGGTGGTAGGAGACAGGAAAGAAATGTACTTTTTTATGGATCTATAAACAACTAAAGACTCTTTCAGTAAGTCACTTTAAGAACGAGTTAAAGACACAAGCTATCAGTAGGTATTCTTTAACAACATTCTGCCGTATTAGAGTATAAGTGTTGTTAATAAGCACTGTAGAGAGGTTGTACATTGTAAATTTGTTATAGAAAGGTTTTATTTGCAATTAAAATTAAATTATAAACCTTTTAGACACGCTTCGACATTACTAAATTTATAATTTTTTTTTAAATGAAAACAGAATATTTGTACGAAAATTGCTAAGGAAATTATAAAAATGTATTGTGAGATATGAGGGACTCAGAGCAAAAGTGACCTTTATTCAATTTTTCTTAAAATGGAGTTAGTATTATTTCTAGTATCGAGGATTATACTTTAATGCTGTAAGTCACCTATCTCCTGCATTTTACATTTTTACACAGATGGCAGCACTTCATGTTTTGAATGCTTTTCTCTTTTGTTCAGAGCAGTAACTAAACAACTCATTCTTTAAATTATAAAATGATGATAATATGCTTATGAGGCCGCCCCGTGATCTAGTGGTAGCGTTTGCGATTATTAATCCGATGGTCCTGGGTTCGAATCCCGTTCAGAAAAAGGTATCTGAGAAATGCCTTTTCCGAAGTTTCTCTTTACTTTGAGAAGGTGAATGCCAGATAGATTTAAGGCGCCAAGGACTCCGAGGTCATTTGCGCCATGTTAAATCATTTTATTTCTTTCATACTTACGGCATTCACGTCCAATTTACAGGTGTCGCGAGAAGACCACTGTAGTCAAAGCGACAGTACATAAAACACCCATATATGGGATAAAAGGAGGGAGGTCCCCAGGATGTTGCATTGTGTATTGTTAAACATTTAAGAGAAAATACACAGAAATGTAGAACAATAGTTGTTTTCTGATTCATCTACTGGAATGGCTACGTTGGTGTTTCCATATTGAAATTACAGTATGACCCAGACATGCAAATGGAAGTAATAAACTACAAGGTCATGGTTCCAGGTCAAATCTTCCTGCCTAACGATGCAGCTCTGGCTTCATTTGAATTAGCTAGTCGTAAGAAACAACATTTTTGTTTTCTGCAGATACTGGGTAAATATTGTAAGGAAATTGGAAAGAAAATCCTTTTGCTGTAATGTAATGAAAAAGGGAAGACCCTTTTTCCAGAAAGGAGCTGCTAAACCATGAAATGATTAGAAAAGGGGTATTAATGAGTGACAGTTTCAGTGACTGGATGCATTTGCGAAAATAAAACCATTTACCATGAAGTTCAAAGAGAGTTTCAGTCCAAGTGATGAATTCCGTTAAACTGGTTTCTGTAAATGCCAAAGAGGTAGTCATTCATAAATACTGTCATCAGTGAAACAGGAGGCTCTCCACAAGCCATACGTTTTGTGACAGCAACGAAGATAAAATACATAAAATATCTTACTCCTTATATTCCCTCTGTAAATAATTCATGTTTCAAAAATTTGCCAACATATTCTTATACTCACTATCATTGGGTTCAAAATACCAGGTTTCTGACGAGGAAAATGACGAGCTTGTGTTTTTAATGCACTCCAAACACGAGTCTGTAAATGAACTATGAACGAGCTGACCTAATTTAGTTATTGGGTGCTGTAAGCACCCCGGTTTTTATATAGTAGTTGTAATTTTATGTCATTGTCTACATGAAGGCATTATTCTAGCAGATTTGAATATATTTCAATTCTTATTAAAATAGGAATTACAATAAAGTGAATTTATATATTCTTAATTTTCTGTAAATTTTCAATAACTTACATTTATCCGTAAACAGAGTTACACCACTTGGACCCTGAACACATATCGTTCTGCAGATTTGGGAATTCATATTAACACGCACCGATGCATTCAGCTTAACACATTTATAATGAGTTTGTGTTGCTATATTGTGGAACGATCCAGGGGTAAGAGTAAGCAGTTATCTGAGCTATGGGACACTTGCATTGTGAAACATTTAAATATTTTGTTGTTCAATGTTTTTGAAGTTAGGCGTATACTTCTTGTATTGCTCTGGTTGTACACAAAAATATACTTATACTTCAAAGTATTTCACACAATTAGACATTTTGTTATTCATTCTGCGCTGTGCTAACCTATTGTTTTCACCGTGTAATTTGTTGACAGTACTCTTCTTATGTTATAGAGCAGAGTCGTGCAAGAGGGTTTGCTTTAATTTGTAAATATACGGCATGTAATGAATATTTTCCTTGCTATTGTATGCAGATATCTAGGGGATTGTCTTATGGCATTGGCTTGACAACTAGAGCTAAAGGGGAAGGAGAGAAAAGAAGTGAATGTTAGAAAAAGACGGCAGACGTAACTTGTACTGTATGACATAACACAGTCGGCCATGGTTAATGTTTCTCTTCCAGTTCTAGTTTCTGTTAGCTGGACTCGAACCCAGGCGGCGCCTTCTGGGCGCTGACCCGCTCCACGTGCAGGGGTCGTCCTTAACCCCGCACTCCCACACTCACACCCACACATACACACGCAGTAACATATTTCAGAGCCGCCAGTAAATTTCTTTGCGATAAGCAATTCGCTCGTTACCTTGAACACTACAACATGGTTGAACTGCCACCGCATTTCTCTCATAACTCACTTCCTGATGTTAGTAACCACTACTTAGATATGTTCGGTTTCGAAGACTACGTGTGGTCAGTTTTACATTTGGATTCAGTTACACAGCACAAATATTTCTTCTCCATTCTGCATACAAAGCTAGGTAATACAGCTTTGTGCGAATTAATGTGAACAGGCAGGTAAATTTAGTTTTTTAAGTTATTCTGTGCTAATAAGTGCTTCCCTCCAATTCTACGCCGCATTATTGATACCATTGTTGAGATAGTTAATTGTAGTTATTGCTTTTATTGCAGGTATATTAGTTTTTTAAGTTATTCTGTGCTAACAAATGCTTCTCTCCAATTATACGCCGCATTATTGATAGCCATTGTTGAGATAGTTAATTACGTTATTGCTTTTATTGGTTGTACTAGAATTTAAATTGTGTTTTTAGCTGTTTTAACGTTTCATTTAGCAAGCATTTTATTGTTCATAATGGATATCACACCTAAGAAGAGAAATAAGGTGGTAACCCTTCATCAGTGCAGTAATCTGACTCAGAGACAGATAGCAGTTGAATGTAGTGTATGTTTGGGTGCCGTTGATAATATAATTAGAAGGGAAAATGAGACTGGATCAATTTCACCTCAAAGGAAAGGACGATGTAGCCGGAAAAAAAGTCCAGAAATGATTATGTCTTTGTAATCAGAACCAGCAAAATTAATTCTGAAAATAACAGTTTTGAATTACAAAAAGATTTGGAGGCTGCAGGGGTGAAGAATAGGATGCTTCAACATTGCGACTTCTAGAAGCTGGAAGAAAAATTCGAAGACCAGTCAGAAAACAGCTGTTGACGTGTCTTATGAAGAAAAACAGCTTACCACAGGCTAGAAAATATCAGAACTTTGGAGAACGGTCCTATTTTCTGGTGAACGTTCTCATGCAAGGAGAAGCGATGGAGAGCAAATCTTGCCGAAGCACACCAAACAGATGGTACTTTCCAGAAAAGAAGATGTTTTGCATTCAAA
This sequence comes from Metallyticus violacea, assembly GCA_030762175.1. Taxonomy (NCBI): domain Eukaryota; kingdom Metazoa; phylum Arthropoda; class Insecta; order Mantodea; family Metallyticidae; genus Metallyticus; species Metallyticus violacea. The sequence continues at coordinate 20,749,087 of CM060834.1, forward strand.
TTCATCCCAATTTTTGAGGAAGAAAGAAAACCCGCCCCTGAACTGAAGAGATTTGCAGAGGAACGGAACATTGAAAAGGCGATTTTCCACCAATACCTTATCCTATGTCATGCATCGAACAATGCTAAAGACTTCATGGAAAAATTATTTTCAGTGTTTGGACTGGACTGGAAATTTACCGGATCTCAACTCTATAAAGAATCTCTGGGCGATTTTAAGAAATGGAGGAAAATGGACTGCACCACCAAAGAAAAGATGATTTGTGCTGTGATAAAAATGTAGTTTTATGACGTAAAATAAGGGAAATATGTAAGAAACTCATTGAATCCATGCCCAAACGAGTAAAAATAGTAATTAAGGCCAAGGGTGGGCACATACATTTTAAAAGCAGCGTCAAGTAAAAAGTAATATTTGGTGAAATAATTAAAAAAATGGAACAAAATCTTTGTTCTCATTAATTAGATCAAGAGTGTTATCTTATACTGCCTTTGGAAGCTGCGAGTATGTACAAGAGCTGTTTGATAAGTAAAATAGATAAAAACATCAGATGTAAAATTTGGGGGGAAAAAATTAAATTGCTTTCTGTTTAAATAAATATTTTGATTTTTCTGTTTAATTTAGAATTCATCTATTGAAAATTTCCAATTGTAAATGCTTTTAATTACGTAATGGGTTTTATGTGTCAAGCCACTATTTGTTAAAACCCCACACTATTGCAAAAAATTAAATCAGCTCTGAAACCATCTGCTTTGAAACATTTTGTTGGTAAATTGTTTCAAATGTCAATAACAGTATTAACTGCTGTGTATTTAATTTTTAAGCAATTGGAAAGTTGTGTGTTTATTTTGAGTTTTACAAGCTATATATCCCTGTTTTATTTCCTAAATGCAACTTTTATGCCTAGGTCCAGCTGGGTTTATAAACATAGGAAATAGATATTAGGAAATCTCTCCAATAGAGCATGGTAGTAGTAATAATGAAATAATAGGCCTATCTCAGAAGAGAATATAGAGTGAATGATAAAACGAATTACTTACACTCCCCCTAGTGCTTCCCAGAAAAATATATTTAGTAACCATATGGAAGACATTGAAGATGACAACGGAAATGTTGATATAGTGATTGACTTGAATATTTTAATTACAGTGTTGAGTGAAATTGTCTCCACTAATATGTGGTAGTAATGTTACTTTGCGTGAAGATGCAGGTGCAATATTTGTACGTAATTTGCCAATTAGTTGTATTAAATTTAACGCTATTTTAGTCGTAAGTGAAGAAATTCACAACATATGTAGCCTTTTCTCATAAACTAATGAAATGGAAATATGAACATTTTTGCTGCTGATCTACAGTATTACATTCATCTGATCTCTAGTTTCTGGTCATTTGCATAATAACTTTTTTGCCCATGAATATTAATATAATTTTATTTTTATTAAAAAGAAGGCTGCTACAAAAATAATAATTACTTTTTATTATTATAAAGTACATTCTCTAAACTAGAGCTCAGAATTTATAGCATAATAAAAATAAGGTGTAAACTTTTCACTGAAGTATCTGTAATATTTTCTGAGGAAAAAGTACATAAAACGAATAACTTCTGACTAGTAATACAGGGCTTCTGATCTCACCTAAAATCAATCTCAATACAATTTTTGTTCAGCTGGATATACTTTTCCCAAAGGTATTCCAAAGCTGTTTTACCTTCTTTATAGGACTATTTGTCAATGTCTGCAAAATAGTCATTCACAGAACTTAAATAACTTCACCACTTTCAGAGAATATTTTTTCTCCGAGCCATTTTTTGAAGTTTGGGAATAGATCAAAGCCGGAGGGTGCTGAATCTGGTGAATAATCTGGACGCTGCAGCAATTGGGAGCTTAGTTCCTGAAACAGAACTTTCTTCTTGAAAAGATAACGTCATTTTTCTTAATTTCATTGTTCAAATTCTGCAATAGATTATTAAAAAGTAAAAAGAAATGTTATTTATACATATTCAGGTAGTCACTTAAAATAGTACCTGTGAATCTCAGAATGCCGTAACCATGACGTTCTCTGTAAAGGTTATGAATTGCATATCCAATGCTATGACTGCTCCTTTGTCTCACAAGCGCAGTAATGATCCATATGTCATTAACAGTTCCAAACCGCCTCCGAATACTCAGCCGCGACATCCATTCAGACAAGTTTCTAGTCCGCGGCCGTCAACGAACACAAGTTCCTTCATATCCAGATGTTCATGTTCGGTTGAGATCCTCAGCATGTCTGATATCTCCCTGATCTTTAATATTCATTGTTCAATATTAATTAGGAATTTTCCCACTTCTGTTCCTCGTCCACTACGATTTTCGTCTTCACAACATGTTTAAATTCAGCAATCCAATTTTAAAGCAGGAAGAAAACTCAACAAGAACAATGTATAGCTTTGCTTTGATCTAAATATCTGCTTTCCATCTTTAATATATATATATATATATATATATATATACTTTTATAATAGATTTTATCTCCTCTTTAATGCATTTTGACAAAATATATTGTGATCAATCAGCAAATAAAAACAATACACGGAAGAAAAAAAAAAACAGCTGAAACTCTATATATACTCCCAGCTACAGAGAGAGAAACGAAATGCGAGAGTGGTCTGAAAAGTTCTCGCCCCCGAGCACTATGCAGCAATTCGTTTACTACTGCGTTGATATGTCTTTTATAAGCGTTCTTGAAAAATTACTTACTCTTACCAATATAGCTCATCTCGGAGCTTCGTAGGTAGCTGCTAGAGCTCCAGTTCCGATCGACAGCGGAGAGAGCCGAACTCCTCTGTCCGGAACGGGAATTGCGGAGTAGTGTTTTTTCTCTATTTGCGTGGTCGCTTGTAAAAGTGTCAATATTGCATGCATTATTAATTTTTTGTTAAAGGTAATGTAACTTATGCGTTGTCCTCCGTAACTATTTAGCTGCAACATGTTGTCCCTTATAACAAAGTTGAGTTTTTCACCACGCGTTGTCTCATTAGAATTTGCAATTAATTCGCTATATATACATACACACAGCAATCATAGCGCTAACTTCGTGTAAATCCTAGAAACCGGTAGACCCAATGGTTTGCTGCGGTTTGCTACGGCCTGAAGAGCTACACTTGCCTTCTTTTCGTAAACATAAATTGATAGGGGCGGGTAAATCATTGTAACGGTGGCAAATCTCCTTTGATTCCAGCGGAAGAAATCTTAAATATCAATTTATAGCACATTGTGTGCATGGTGCTATGATAGCGAGCAATTCACTGTAATTGTGACAAATCTCCTTTAGTTCCGGCAGAAAAAAAAATCATTATGTGAGGATTCGAAATCACTACCTTCACAACTCTAGCATGACGCTCTAACCGTCTGAGCTATCATGCCGCGGTGCTTGAGAGTTTTATTATCTAGTTATATCTCTAAATTTTTCACCACGTTCGGCTTTCTTCGTTAACGCTCGGGAGTGGCTCGGGACTCGAGCTCTTAGTAGCTACATCCGAAGCTTCGAGAAGCACTCTACGGGTAAGAAAAAGAAAAGTGAAAAATTGCAAGTATTCCATCTCGTTGTTTGTTGTATACAGCTGCCTAAAACAAGAGATTTGTCGGTATTTATTAATATGTATAAAATAGAGTATCGTGCGATACTTAAATTCTTAGTAAAAGAAGGTTTTGACACCGAAAGAAATTCATTCAAAATTCATTAAAGTATACGGCCCTTTTTCGCCTTAATTTTCGACTATAAAAAGAAAATGGGCTGCGGAATTCAAACGTGGCGAAGATCCACACAAAGGAGGCTCAAAATGTGCAACAATATCAGAAATCTTTGAAAAAGTGCTCGATCGGCGAGTCAGTGTGTGTGAAAATTTTGACGCTATAGGCATCTCTTAAGAGCGCGCGGGGTAGAGCTTGCATGAAGAACGGGGGATGAAAAAGCTTTGAGCGAAATCGATGCCGCGTTTACTAACAGCAGGTCAAAAGCGAATGCGCGCGAGAAACTCTGAGCAATGCTTGGAGAGATTTAATAGAAACAAAACAGATTTTGTGTGCAGATTAATCACACACCAGAAACCAAACAGCAGTGAACACAGTGGAGAGAAACGAGTTGTTCAGCGCTAAAGAAGACGAAGAAAGCAGGAAAGAAAATGGCGTCGACGTTTTTGGGATGCTAAAGACAGTTTTGGTTATCGATTATTTTGCAAAGGGCAAAATAACAATCGGAGAATATTGCTCTTATATAAGCGTTCTGACAATGGGAAATTAAATGATCTGCACGATCTGCATTACGAATTGTTGGAACATCCGCTCTACTACCCGGATCTGGCTCCTCCGACTTCTATCTTTTCCCAAAGTTCAAGATTTTCCTGGAGGAACAGTGTTTTTTTTATCAGGAGGTGATTGCAGCTGTAGATGTCTATTTTGCAGAACTTCCTGAAGCATTCCTCTTAAAGGAAATTATGTTCAAAATTAAAAATATTCTTGCAACATATCCTTTTCATTGTTGGCATGAGAACTTTCCAGACCGCTCTCGTACACTTTTTGTTCGCAGTGCTGCCAACATCCCATTTACCTTATTTTTCAACAGCTCCCATATTGCTCGTTCTACGATTATATGCTTTACCGGCCCATCTGTAGTAAGGTATTTATAAATTCCTTCTTGCCCGTAGCTTATAATTAATTTACAAGGTAGGCGGTTCTGTGGTATCTTCATAACATGCTGCTTTCATTTTGACTGGCAGTTTGAACCTCCTTTTAACTTATCAACTGAATTCAAATGTTCTCATTGCCTGTTATGTTACCCCATTTAAATGTAGTAAAATATAGAATGAAAAACCATTCGTTTTTGCTACTTATTATCGACTTAAAAATAGTTAAAATTTGTACAAAAATGCCTAAAGTAGAAACATTATTCTGATAATGATAATATTAATTAATGGAATTTTCTAGATCCCCACCGTCAAATAGGTACATTGCCATCAATATATAAATAAAAAGGACAATGACAATGGGCTCTACTGTCTTAAACCACAATTTGTTTACGTCGTTTTAATCACATTTTTATATCACTGATGTTCATTTGAAATTTCAGGTACATCCCTTGTGCAACTTACCAAATATAAACATAATTTTATCAGCAGCTGCCATACAAATTACAGGATGTTTCCTGCTCTTCTGCAGACTCATCCTTTACTTGTAACAAAACTAAAGCAGTCAGTAATTGTTCATAATTATCTCCTCCCCCTTCAGCTTTGAAGGCGTGACTTACAGCTTTACAATCTGCTAAGGCTGTCTTACCACATCCCCTGCTTATGTTATTGCTTGCTTTACAAATTGAGGGAAGCACCTCGGGTTCAAACAGTGTTCAATAATGAAGCGTGTGACAGGAAACGGATATCGTTCTGTCCTTGCGACAATGTTGTGGCCACCATCAAGAGGGCAAGGCCAGAGTAAGGGCGTGGCGGATGTAACATGGAGGGGACCGTTTTCCACCCACAGCTTCAAGGTCGATTGTTGGCAAACTGGATTACACACTTGCTGTACGTATATGGTTGTTGTTAGGAAACTGAGATACGAAATCTGAAACACACAAGCGCGCCATGAGGGCGGACATTATCATCAGCTCTGTTATTAATAGTCGTAGTCTTGTGCGTGGTTTGCGCGGTTGTTACACAAGGCCAGCAATACGCAACATACACATGTGCGCGCAGTCGCACTCACACACCTCTCTCCAACGGTTATCAAACGTCCGCTAGAGAAGGATAAGAACGTCTGCCAGATACCTGTAGCCTGAGAGCACGATTTCAATCATCAGCTTCGCTCACGAAATGTTCTCATTTTTACAGGCGTTCCATTTTAGCCTGACGTAAATGTAAGTACACGAGGACGCAACCGGCTGGAAGAACAGTCACGTATTTGAAAAGCAGCATTACTTACTTTGTTCATTATACTCCCGATACTTATAACGGTTAATATAACCACGAGTATTCTCTATAATAATTGTATTGTAAACGAGAAACACAACAAAGAATGTATATTATGCACGGCTGTAATTAAAGTGAAAGGTTGTATTCTTTGAGTTAAAATTCTAAATGTATTTATTTTTGTGAGGTATGTACAATATTTAAATTATGAATTTTTATTGTTGCCTCTTGTAGTTTACTATCGTGCCGAATGACAATTTAAATGATCGTGTGTAGTTGAACAGGTAATTAATAAACCATGAAACGTAAGTATTTTTTCCCTGTGAATCTTTTTACGGCTCCAAAACACATTCACAGTGTTCTGCCTGAGGGCAAGTACTTGACGTCAGCATTCCATGCACAGAGCTTTTCTGGGGATTAGCGAACTGAGTAACAGGGGAAACCGGAGCATCAGGAGAAAACCCAACGCCGCTTCGCCGGGCCTTCTTGGCGCGGGGCGAGGGCATGGTACTGCCTTCAAAACATCAATGTTGGCAAACCGTCATAAAACGTGTGCTTTTGCTTCAGAAAACTGCAGAAGAGCGGAATTTGTGAATAAGAAACAATATTGTTCAGAGAATAAACTACGGGTTAACTATGCACATGTAAAATTTGTTGTAAAAAAATTAAAATTTCATTGTTTTACTTTAAGGTTTAGAAACTACAAACTTCTTACTTTCATAAATTTATTGCTTTTTGATAGGAGGGCTTTTGAAAGCCCGTTAAGAGGCGTGAATTTTATAAAAAATGCTAATTTAATTTTAAAATTACTTTTATCTCTCATCTGAGAAAGCTGTGTATATTTATATTTCTTGCAGTCAAAGGCTTTCTCAGACTTTCAAGATCTAATTAGAGAAAAATAATAAAAATTATCATGGCTTCTTTAGACGATTAATAGACTGGATATTTCCTTTTCAGGAACTTTCTGCTTTCCTTTTTAATATAATATCATTCCATAATTCTGGTTGCGACCGCCTCCGAATTCGATCACTGGTACTTGCTTAGAAAGTTTTGAGTTAGGGAGATCTGGAACGGGGTCTGAGGACAATTGGGCAGTGAGAGGTAGCATCCTTTGATGGCGACCGGTGGGGTTCGATTGTTGATCCATTTCCCCCTGAAATGCTGTCCTGATGTTACAAGACGGAGGTAGTGAACGCTGGTGCCGCTGCGGACTGTCACGCCAAGAAGAAGCAAGGAAGTTTTGGTTATTGGGTCATAAGTGACAGGCAAAGCAGGTTTATGTTGTGCGACTGGCAGTAGATTTACACTTTGCAACAGTTCTTGCCGGGTTCTGCCTGGGGGTTACCTCGTGGCTCGTTACTGGGGAACCGCGTACCCCTCGCAAGTTAAAGATCTAAGTACCTCGCCTACATCCGTTGTCTCTCTAGTTCATCCCTTTTCTATGGAGGTGCCCCCCTTGGTGTTGTAAATACAAACAATTCCTCGTTAGGGCTGAGGGACGAAACACCCTCCTCCAGCTTAACCTATCCCATCCTAAATGTACGGTATAACACTGGAATTATGCAAAAAAGAATTAATTATCTGAATGGTTCAAACTGTGATTGCTGAAACCAGATCAAAAACATATAATCCGATTTCTAGGCAAAGTTTGGCACATTTCCAGAGCAATCCGATAGACTTTATATGTGGATTCAGGGAAAATGATAAAGATATGGGTACACATTAAGAAACAATATCGATGAAGGCAGCCAGAAAGTTTGTGATTTCAGTTTTCTTGGCTGCTGATTGTCTATTTTTCTACTGACACACCATCATTGGAGGATATAGACTAACTAGCGAAAAATGTATCGTAGAGTTTATGAAAGAAGAAAATTATCCTTCAGCAGGGCAACGCTGGCCCTCGTTCCTGCCTTTGCAATAGCAAAAACTACTTTTCCATCTATTTGGTTCCTTTCTGAACCTAAAATAGTCCTTTATGGTGAAGAGAAAGAAATTAACTTAAAACAGCCAACGAGTACTCGCCATATACTCTCGGTAAATCTCTGGCTTGTGCATAAAGCAAGACTGGTTGCACAACTTTTGGGCTGTAACTCACAAACGGGTAATTTTAGCTTTTATTTAAAGCGGTATCTTTGTATTTCTTTGCTCTTACATTACAGTAATAACAACAGGATACTCCAGGAGAGTTCCTAAACATATTTCAAGAAAGCTTTTCACAAAACTCGAGCACATTCCCAGAATATACAGAGGTCAGGCCGTGTGGAGAATCCAAATGTTCCAGATGCTCTTCGCAGCGTAGTCACGTCACCGGTTTCCGCGTCTTTCCCTTCCGGCATATCTTTCCGCCAAGCCCAAGCAACTCTCTTTACATAACATTAACATTTCGTAACTCTCTCGCCTTCTCGCAATCCGACCGTACACGGGACTCAAATTCATTCGACATAATGTGCGTTATCGTCACGAATCGAGACACACAAATCTAGCGATTAATATGGCGTACAGTTTTAACTTCGACTGTTGTTTCCGGCCACTTCTCTTCGATCTGTATCGTCCGCAAATTATCCCCTTCTATTGGATAATAAAACGCAATAAGTAGAAGATAATAAAGCAACATAAATCAAAACTTTCTGAGTTTTAAATGCATCATATACACCGATGTCGTTATAGATATTAAAGCCTCATTACTCTATTGAAAAAGTATAAACCAATGTTGATGAATTTTTGTATAATATGAGGGTAAATGATTTTTGTGTAATTTATTGTGAAACAAAATTAAATAACAAGGAATGCATCTAATTTTTCTATAATTTCCGAATTTACAAACTCATTTGATATCAGGAGATAGGAAGTTTTTCAATTCCATTATGGAAAAAGGAGTGGGGATAGGTTTACAGCCAATTGAACAGAAATACTCTTCGTAGTTATTGAATTGCCTGAATTGCCCCCACGTTTTTCTTCTTTTAACATATAGCAACCTTAAGACGACAAGACGGGGCTAAAAGGAGGGTTATGGTGAATTTTTCTAGCTCAATCAGCTGTATGGGGACGGGTGTTATCTTGGAGAACTTCACGAACGGTAAGAATGCTTTCCTCAAAACCAAAAACTGGCAGTAATAAGTTGTATTGACTGTTTGGCATTCAGAAGTAGCTAGATGAAGAAAATGCCTTGAGAGTCCCAGAAAAGTATCAAGAAAATGTTCCCATCTGAGCGGCGCCTTATCGCTCTGGTTTTAGATTTTCCCCTTTGCTTACACTTTGCTCCCTTCTACTCGCTAGTGTAGTAGTGTACGGATATTTCTCACAGGCTACGATTCATTGCAGAAACTTTTCTTTTTGATCCCTGTGTTAGCCAAAAGTCTCTGGCACAATCCCACTAGTACAGACATTCGATCCTCAATGAGAATTCGAGGAACCCTCCTTGCAGAAACTTTTCGGCAATCCAAGTCGTCTGAAATGATGAATTGAACATTTCCATATCTTATTCCAATCTCAGAAACGATTTCAGAAATCGTCAAATGTTCGGTTAGACTCGATAAGATCTCAAATTGACCCAATGTTTGTTTCCTTTACGTTCTTACGAGGTCCAAGTTGGTGATTTTCATTTTTCACAGTTTTTCATCCTTTTATGAAACTTTTGTGTCACTTCCTAGATGGCGTCTATTCTCCAATTAATCTCTTAATATTTACAAAATTTCGACCGGTTTTACGCCCTCCCGCCTCGAAAATTTAATGTTTACGCCCTCGACGAGTGGATCTCTTCTCGAACATGATGCTATTGACAAACGAAATTGCGTGTATCACTCTGTGCTACTCACGGTGATTTTACTTTACCTCTACATGTAATACAATATTTGATCGTGTAGTCGTAGGCGTGGAGTTGGTCTGTTTTAATGGTATGTTCCCTTCTATGATTGCCATGAAAATGAAAGCATTACACTTTTAAAAATCCTGTCTGATCATTGCATCTTTTTAAAATATTATCCATTACATTCTGCACGACACATCATCCGTTCAAACCATTTTGTAAATGCTGAACGCCATGCTTCTTTGAATAGAGTCAAATATGTTCCTCTTATGCATTAACTGCGGCTTCAGGTTTAAAATCGTTGACTTATTATTTTTTTTCTTTTATTTTAAGGAAAGAAAAGTAGCAAGAGACCAGATTTGAACTATGTTAAGGATGCGGGAAATTTGAGCTGTTTTCAGTGCAGTATATGCAGATGCATCGTCATGGTGTAACAGGATTCCGCGCAGAGCAGTCTAAGGATACTCCATTCTCAGTAAATTGAACATTTAGGACAGGAATTTTGTAATGTACTATCTGACAGTTACAGTTTCTTTGTCCCTCAAGAGGAATTGTCATATTATGGCTACTAGCTGATGAGAAAGAACGCATCATCTCCTTGGCAACACTTCTCGCTCGGCTCGTTTTTGTTGTGGGACCTCTCCTGGCAAGACCCAGACCGACGACTGGATCATACTGGAGTTTTTGATAAATATTATGATGTTTAATGTGTTTCATGGTCTTTCTCCATCAACGTTTTTACACGTTTTCTTATATGTTTTGGAGGAGAAATTGTTTATATGACATTTTCTTTGGGAATTTTCACTGCTGCAAATTTTGTATTCAATGTTTCTTGAACTTGATATACAGCCATGATCTGTCCGCAACACACGCTCTGCTTTCACCATTTTTTCATCCTTTGTTGCTGTAGCGAGCCGTTCTGCGCTGTCTTCGCTTCGAAAGAGTCCCTTCCTCTCCTAAAATCTGTAAACTGCTGACTATTGATAAAAGGTATTGTGAATATCCCCAAATTCTCTGTCCCCTAAACTGACTTTAAAGTATGACTTCAGATGCAACCTAGCATGTGACGCAGCAACTCCTGCGCACACAAACACAGAAGAACTGAAACGGCACATTGTTGAATTGCGCCCATTGCGCATGTTGCTATCTGAACTTCATCTAAATCTAGAAAAACCTGCACTGGCTCGTCACAATTCAGTAATGTCCATTCTCAAAACTTTTCAAAGTTATCCTGGTAAGCGGGTAACAGGTAGGAAATACGTGACAGGCATAACATTCTCTGGGAACATAGTGAAGGAAACGAATATGTCTAACTTTGAATCCAGTTTAACCGAGTGCAGGAATAAAAGCAATCTATAGACTATAGCTAAAGGTCGCTGGTCAAAGCTGTGAAATGGACTTGGAAACGAAGTGTGAAACAAAACACACTGGCACAGAAAACTTTCGCAATTCATGTTACAAACAAACCACCCACGAACGTGACAAATTTTGCATCACGATCTGTCTAGGCAGTTTGATTTCCACAGCAAGCCACCGTATTGCTATCAAGAGACTTTTAGTTTGCTTGAAATTACACGCTCAGGATCATTTTCTGCCAGGCCGTCATGGTTCCCTGCAGATGGCCTGACAAGTGCAATACTCTACTCTGGCAGTTTCTAAAGCTTTTCACCAAACAGGATCATTATGCTCCACGTATCGAATGAAATTCAGATAATGACTGATGATGTCTCTATTTGCACTGTCATCTAAACACAAACTTAATCTCGAACGCATTGTGCTGCTGGCAGACATCATTTGTAAAGAGAAAATTACTTTACGTGTCTAATTTATTGGATAAATTATGTTTATTTTGCTAATAAGTCATACAATAATGGTACATATCTACATTGCTTCATTTTTGTTTAAATTTAACGTGATGCTATTTGCAAAAATCTAATTATACATGTGGATAGAGTTCTTTTATGTTTTACTCTTGTTGAACAAGAAGGGTATCTAAGGTGCGTTCGGAAATGATTTGGAATGTTTTTATATCTTATTTATTATGAAACATGGTTCAATGTGCATGGGATCTCAATATACTCCACACCATGCCAATGCACCGTTACCATCTTTCTGGTAATTTCATTATGGCGTCACGAAACCATTGTTTGGGGTAAACAACTGTCTGAATTCCGAAATATTTACCTTACAATGAGTCATTCTAGTTGTCATATAAGGATAATCAGATGGAGCGAGATACGGTGCATATGGCGAGTGCGGTTCAACAATGAACCCCAGCCAACTTTGATATGACGGTGTGAAGTCGCGCATCTTTATGTTGGAAGAACTCGGCCCCTTCCCTTTCGCCGTTGCTTAGTTTTGAATCTAAGCCGTGCAAGGCTCTCTATGCCTGGAAGTGTCCCAAAAGACGGTGATCATCTCTCTTAATGCAGATGGAACTCCCTGGACATTTCCATTCCATGTAATGGACTTTATTCTCTGGTGTGTCTTATAGTGACACTATGACTTATCATCGGTCACCAACTTCTCCAAAAAATCCGGATCTTCGTTATACATTTCCAGTAGCTGAGGACAGAACTCGACAATTTTGTCCTTTTATGTCTCTGCCAAGTCCTGTGGACCCGAACGTGCGCAGGTCTTTTTCATATTCAAATTCTCACGAATTGTGTAGTGCTGCGCAACCGAGAATTCTAACATTTCAGTTCATTAAAGCCGTAATCAAGTAGAAACAACCTCAACGGCGATGTTGACAGACCCACACACACACACACACACACACACACACACACACACACACACACACACACATATATATATATATATATATATATATATATGCGGATTCCCTTCGTCTGGCTCATTCATTGAGTCATTTGTAAACTGTCTTCTGAGCAGCATGTTCTTGACCACATACCGTAGTTAATTTTCTATACATTTCTTCAGTTTTGACGCCTTGCTTCCACAAAAGCCAATCAGTCCAATTTTATCCATGTCTCTTGGGGGTACACCAAGAGTGTCGTGAACTCACCCCAGTTGACAACAGAGCGGATCAATACAAACTTTATAATTGTAAAAAACAAATGTGTTTGTACTTCATTGTCAAAAAATACACGAAACATTTATTTTCATTTCTACAAAACGTTTTACCACAGGTCTGACTTTTCGGATAACGACGTGTCCTTAATAAACAAAATGTCCTCATTGTGTGACCTATCATTACTAAATGTTTGTCGGTAGATCCTGTTACACGCTGTATTTTATCAGATAAGGGTTGAATAGCATTCGCAGATTGGATTACGTCTTATAATTCACGTTAAATACTATAAGAACCTTATACAGTCTCTAATGCAGTAAGTGAATTTTGTATAGTTCTTTTACAGAGCAGGAAAGTGTCAATAAACTAGTATTTCAACAGCATTCTCCAAGGCATGCACATCCACGCATTGAAATTACCGAACTGATTGACAAACATGCACCGATAAAGCAATTAAACGCAGAAATTTACTTTCGTAGTGAGCTCTGGCAGGAAATATCGTGTTCTTTTAATAATACTGTGGAATAGAAAGCTATAGTCCGCTGGAACGCTTGATTCAGTCACCACTTTCGCTACCTTATGCACGGTGAAAGATGGTTTCACTCTGCAGTGCAAATAAACGTGAAATTGTATATGTACACTAATCAGAAATTTGTTTTTATTTAGGTTTTATGTTTATTTTCCATCGTGGTTTTAATTTAGGAATATAGACTCGGTAAATTTTCCATGCTAAAATATTTTAAAGAGAAAGTTATCGATTTCTTTCTCGGAAAAAATGCGTTTTATGCTTGACTTTCTGAGGATTCATTTTAAGTGCATCTGATTTATTTTCTGTAGAGAATAGATACTTAAACAAATCCATGCAGCTCTTTCAACTAACAAATTGCTATAATTTGCTGCCGACTTGAATATACAGGATCTTGCAAATATTTGTTTTTACCACCAGTTGTATCGAATAAGAAATAATGCTACAAGGAGATTGTCAGCTAATCGAGATCGTTACAAAATTATTCTCACATTGTAGTACTTATATAACTTCAGAGGATAATAAAATCCGCTAAGCAATAAAAACTAGTGTGGTAACCGCCATTGCCCCAAGCATTGCAAAGAACTGGAAGGCAAAGCTATTAGAGAATATCTTTTAACTTCCAATAAAAAAGGTCCAGAGTCTAGAATTAGGTTAAATGCATAGATGCGCATATAGTATATACATTGGTAACGATTTAGTTTTCATTATTATGTAGTTTTTGAAAAAAGTGCACCAAAATATAAAAAATAAATGTAATTTATTTTTCTCCTTTCATTCTCGCTCTTTTCCTTACCCATGTTCTAATTCTCCATAGGTAATCTCCTTTTTTGATCATTTGCTTATCCTATGATTAAAGAATTTTATGGTGTTGACACTTGGTTCTGTACCAGCACTTTTAAAAAAGTGGTATCGTATTTATGAAAGCACATTTTCGTGTAGCTCATATTTAAATTTATAACATAGAGGATTCCAACCCTAATAATTATATTAAATATATAATTTTGGTTATGATTTGCCATGTAAATATTTTTGTTTTAGTATTTAGCTTTGAAAGTCCCTTACATGCAGACATTCGGAAATTTGAATTATAGATCTATAAAGTATGGTGTATCTACATACATAGAAATGCCCATTTTTTGTAGTATTAAACAATAGGCAATACTTAGTGTTTTAAGTCTGATCATTGTTGTAAAAAATAAGACTTTCAGTTCCGCTGGAGTTTTGTACTTTTGGCGCTGTTGTCAGTCTGGGCCCTATAGTGAAAGTACGGTCCAGTACATTACAAGTATAAAACTTATAACTTGTAGTTATTAGCAGAACTGTATTCTGTAAATGTTCCTTCTACATTTGTACTTTACAAATCCAACTTAAAATTGTACAAGTGATTTTTTTCATTGTTTTGTTTCACAGAAATATTATTATTAATCAAGCGCTTGTAATTTGTGTACATTTCTCTACAAGTGTAGTAATATTGTTAACTACAAATGCAGGTACCGTTTTTACAGTTTTTTAAAATTAATTTAGGGAATAAATTGATCTAAATATGTGCCAGTAGTAACGAAAGTGGATAATATTAGCAATAGGTATCATATTTAAAGAAAGAACAATTCAATAGTTGAGTAATATGAACGTTTTGGTTCAAATGCGATTAAAGCAGCACTTATGATTGATATTGACCTTTCCTATTTCAAATATATATTTCAGTTCAACATTAGTTTATGTTGTTTTTTAAGGTTCTTGCTAAATGCCACGAAAACAATTTCGTTCCTTGTCGAATTCTCCTCTAAAACAAACAATTTAGTCTCTTTGCACAATTTTTACTTGTAATGAAAACGTTCTTGCAAATGAATGTGCATAAATATAAATGATCAAATGAATAGTGAGTAAATTATTGAGCGTCAGCGATCGCAAGATCGCAAGATCGATTCTTATGACAACTCTGAATTAAAATTGATGTTGCGATGCAGGCGCATGCTGCAAATTTACGAGGATCATCTTTATATTGACAAATACATAATACAAACTTTTAATTGCAACTATTTTTGAGAAAATGTCCGACCAATATGATAACAACAATGACAATGCGTTAAATATACGGATTTATTAATAAGGGTGGCGAAGAGTATGTGCTCATTTCTCTCGTTTACGTCATATGTAACTTCTTACTAATATTTTACAAGTGTTTTAGTTCGAGGGGATCTCATTAAGTTAGTTACAGTAATGCTTTGAAAAAGACTTATGTTTCTCAACATTGCGGCGCTTGTCCCATCGTTTCACAAGCCCCTGATTTCCTTGGGCTGCAGTCGGAATCAGGCGATGACTCCTTTCTACGACTTCATCGTCGGGAAAATGTTCATCCGAAAGATAATGTTTAAAAGGGCCGAACAAGTAGAAGTCTGTTGGATCAAGGTTGGGACTGTATGGAGAATGCTTAAGGACTTCCCACTTGAAATTCCCCAGTCTTGTTTGTCTTGTTAGCAATATGAGGACGCGCGTTATGATAAAAGAGAGAGATGCCTTTCATGACCCTGATCGCTTCCATTTGAATAACTTAACGAAGCTTCCTGAGGATGTTACAGTAGAAGTCTGTATTTACTAGTTGTCCTTTAGGCTGGAATGCGGTGAGCAGCATGTCTTCGTGAACCCAGAAGGCTGAGCAACGCTTTCCCAGCGGACGATGCCACTTTAAACTTTTTAAACTTTTTTTTATTGCAGGCAATGCAGTGGCGCACGTCTCGGGCTGATAATGGTAAACCCAAGACTTATCACCTGTGACAATTCGAATTAGAATATCGTGGTAGCGATTGAGATGCTGTAATGCCAGAATCATTCTTTGCATTTTGTGTAATGGGGCCAGTTTTGTTTATTTTATTTACGGACGCTCTTTAACATCTCAGGTCATCAACGTCCCATTTAATTCAGGGTGTGAAACGGCAGGTACATTTTGCTCAGAGACCTCTTCTTTCAGGCTTGAGGTTCTTTTTCGTGCCGTAAATGTACGACACGGAACCCACGGCTTTACTTCGTTCCCAAGGAAGCCTATACAAAGAATTTTTACGCTCGAAAAAATCCATCAACCCTGGCCGGGATTGAACTCGCGATCTTGGGTCTACAAGGCAAATACGGTTACCACTAGACACCAGGACCGACTTGTGGGGTCAGCATTAGCGACATTCATCGTACAGACTTAGTAAAAATCTAACCTTAATGCATTATGAGGAAGCCATGCCGTGTGAACAACCAATAGCAGCGGCTGTAGTGCCTGTAGTTACTCTTCTCTCTTCTTGGACTAAGTGTCTTCAATTCGTTGCAAATTCGCCTCTGTGGCAATCTCCGTTGGCCGGCCGACGTGGTGTTTGTCTTCTTCTGCCTCTCAGAGAACTTAACTCAATTATAAACAACTTGATGTATTTCTTTCCATAGATGAATATTCTTTGATTCCATACCTTGCCTACAAAAATCGCACAAAGGAGCGTTGCTCGAAGGCTGTACACTCACCGCCGTCTTGTAGATGCCGTTTCGCTTGTAAACATTGTCTCGTGCCAGATGCCACTAATTACCTCCGGATCAATGCTGCCATCTTATTAAAATATCCTTAAGTGCCTCATTTAAACATGTAGCTCCCCACATAAATTTGTAATTTACTTATTAGCTTACTCTTTATATTATTTTGAGAAATAGAAAGTTATAAAGTTATTAACTTCTTTATTTTTATAATACACTTGTAATTATTGAGCCATACTTTTGCGGAATAGGGATGCACGATTTCTGCTTTATAAGTTTAAGTTTGAGAGCTTCATTGCTAAAATTAAAAGAAATTTGTTCCGATACAAGGATAGAGGTCATCAGAGGACTAGACAGAACTCGGACCATAAAAGAGATTATTGTAGAATATGTTTGACTTTAAAAAAAGATATACCGTAGTTTATTTCCTTGTAGAAAATCTGTGAAATTAAAACTATCGCCTCCCCTTTCGTATAACGCAATTTTTCGAGATATCAAGACTATTGTAATATGCTTGACGTACAACAGTGGAACATCAGGACATTCTGTTTAAAAGCTAATATGTCTAATTATATGGTTGTCAGTACAGGTTTTAAATAATTGAGCTTTTGGGTTTAAACAATAAGGAGCCCAACAAACGTGTTTAACAAAGATAAATCGAGTGCTTACCTGGTCGGAGTACAAAGGTTGCGCATGATATGGAAATACTGTTCCATTAGTAACGCTGTCATTATAACCTTTATTTGCAGCTTACGAGTAAAACCGGTTAGCAGGCAGATGCTGGTGACATCCTCTCTAATTCTATACAGGGTCGAAGTTCACAGTGAAAGTTGCGCCTGAGAGCCATTCTGTTGGCGACTTGACCCACTGTCCGCCATGTATTTCCTCTGCAATGATTTCGACACTCTTCCAATGCAAGGATTCGCCTGACAAATTTTTAGCTAAACTCTCAAACAAACAAAAAACTTGATGTAAAGTCATCTTAAATATTAAACTTTGTTGTAAGAATATGAAAAGACAGCTTTCTGAGGAAGCCCAGAACCACTTTGTCTTTACTCCTCCACATTGCACAACCAGTAGTTGATGTCAGAGTTGTCTACTTATGCAATTCAACTGATTTGTCATCATTTGACGAAAGGAAATATTTACGGAGGTGTTCAGTCGGTGAATGGGGTAATACTTGAAGACATGTGCAATGATGTGACTCGAGTTGTCCATTGTAAAATCTTCGGTATGTGGCAGCTGAAGCAACAACTTACGGATCGTGCCGTGATTGGAGCTTGCGAAAAAAAAGTTTCTCACGTCTATGCGATGATGCGCAGAAACTATATACAAATAAGAAATTGTGCACCGGTCTTTTCGACGATGTAACAGTTGCAAACTACAAGATGTTTGGCGTTTCATTTTGTAATATGTACTATTCACTTCTTGTCCAACTTTGGTAAATGTAATATTAGTTGAATTACTCTGTTGCCTGGACTTATACATTTAAAAATTAAATATATTTTATGGAAAACTCTATAATAATTATCTAAATTTCCATCTAATTCCTCTCGATCCTGGTGCCCTGGTAACCATACTTGCCTCATAGAGTCATTATCGGGGTTCAATTTCGGTCAGGATCGATGGATCTTTTCGGGCGTACAAATCCTAAGTATGGCTTCTCTCGGGAGAGAAGTAAAGTCGTGGATCCCATGTCGTAGATTCGCGGCATTTAAAATAACCTCAAGTCTGAAAGAAGAGGTTTAAGAACCAAATTTATCGGCCGTTTCACGCCCCGACTTCAAAAAGGACAATGATGACCTGAGATGATAAAGATCGTCTATAAATAAATCAATTCAAAGGGGCTCTACTATCTGTATTTATACGGGGTGAACAATCCTTCACGCAACCGGTTTCGCTGTGTGCGAGCTGCTGTGTCGGTGGTGCGGGTAACAGGAAGTCCGCAGTAAATATAGTAGTTATTTCTAACATACATAACACAAATACGTAAAAATAAAAGCAAATTACTCACGTATATTAAACAAGGAGATGCTTGAGCTGTCTCCCTTCATTGTTCAAGAATTTCTGACACCTGTTAGGAAATTGCTCATTACACTATGCAGTTCCCTCTGAGAAATGGCAGCAATTTCTTGACGAATGTTAGTTTTGAGTTCATCTAAAGTATGTGGATTTGTTTTGTACACTTTCTCTTTTAATGCCCCTCAGAGATAAAAAATCGCAGGGGGTTAAATCGGGGGAATCAGGAAATTCTTCTTGAAATCAGCATGCGCTGATTCTGTACGCACGCATGAATGATACACGAATACTCTTTAGAGAATAGAATACTTGTACTGCCCTATTTCACTTGATACACTTTCACTCAATACATTGTATTGCGTCACCTAACAAACACGTGCTCCTTGCGCAATATTTCAACTCACACTGGAGACTCGCGCAGTGGAGGGGAAGTATACTCCTGCCTCCGCCGACATAGCATTGCCGGCCGGTCCTGCAGTTTCGCCAAGCATTGCTCACCGAGTACAGTGGAATTGCACATAATTTGCACTTTAAGTATACATACTTTTTAGCGTTATTAAAGATTTAACTGCATAGTGAGAGTAATCGCAAAGGGTTTAATTTCGCACATACAAAAACGTCATTTTGTTTTGTGAATGCAGCATATTCATTGGAGGATAATACAAAGAAAGTACCGCCACGGGAGACGAAGTCGTTAAGGCGCGGACTCGTGCGCGGGAGGTCTGAGGTTCGAATACCACCAAGACCGTCCTACCTGACTAGGGTTTCTGCAGGTTTTCCTCAGTCCTCATAAATGGCAAATGCCGGGGAGGTACCCTAAACTTAGTCCTGGAACCTTCCTTCCTTTAAAAAATCTTTTCCTAATATATCATCTCATGTATCATCAGTGTCCACCGCCTGTGGTGCCTCAGTAGTAAAAACGCGCATTAAACACTATTAAAAAAAACAAAAAAAGTTCCAACATGCATTGAGAACGACCTTGAGAAAATAAATACCGCAATCATGATTGGCTATTCCAAATAGACGTGGTCAGTGCACTATATTTCAGAGAATTGGCAGCATATGTTATGAAACCAAAAGATCTTATATCTTCGGCAAAGAAGAAATTTGCGGTTGACCACAAGAGTCCTGCAAGGGCTTGCCTTTGATGAAACAATTTAATTCTAAAATGGTTGCTAAGACGTAAATCAAAAAGAATGTAGTCGATACATTGCGCAGGCTTAGTTTACGTTCCGTTTGTCATATCTCCGCCTCCAAAGACCGTAGGGGGCTTGGATTTCTCAACAGCTATCGCAACGACATGATGTGATTACGTGGGCTGAGTCAGCTGCTCTGAACTTTTCCTTTCACGCTCAATCTTTAAAACCGCGACAGGCAGAAATTCGCAACGGTATCAAAACGTCCTTTAAGAGCAGGGCACGTAACTGAAAGCGCATAACGGTTGTGGTATTGTTTCCATTTCTATCGTGGTTTAGAAAAGCGATAATGCCACACTGCCCAGTCACGACGTCACAGGGCCGAGCACTGCTTTGGTTTATGTATAGGCAATTCTTTCAACTTCGCCACTCCCCGGCCTTTGCTCTATCTAAAACTACAGTCTGCAGCAGTTTAGTTTTATCCATTACACAAACAAGACAGTGGGTGTTGTTTCTGACTTTTATCAAGAGTTATGAGATGTCCTAATTCAGAAAAAACAAAAGAAGTGAATGAAACTGAAAATGAGGAAATAAGAGCTACATAGGAATACACGAACTATTTCGCAATTGTGTGCAAATGTATAAAAACTTTTGAGAACTTGATGAATATAGAGGCTACTTATAAACTACACAGCAATACTTTCAGAGAATATAGAGGTCTTGGAAAAACAAATTTACATACAGGGTGTAACAAAAATTATGTCAAAACTTTGGGGAAACATTCCTTGCAAATACAGGGTGTAACTATGTTATGTGAACATGGGTATTGTTAGAGCCCTTTGTCTACAATTCCGCTTACGAGGTGTGATATGCAAGCGTAGTAGCGCCAATCATGTTCTGTGTGTTTACACACCTCGTAAATGTCAGATGCTCATATGATCTATGGATTAACCGAAGGTGTAGAGTGCTCGTATTCTGCAAGGCTGTCAGACAATACGAGACACTCCAGGGATACATCAGCGCATCGGACAGTCCATGAGACGTAGGGTTGATGGATGTATCCGTGATAACGGAAGACATTTTGAACATTTGATATGATTTTCTGTTTTTCAGTTTCGTATGTGATCAGGTGTAAAAAAAGAGCTCTAACAAGGGAATTAAATAGTTATGGATACTTGTTAATGTTATATCTTTTATCGTGTATATGTGAGGAATGTTTCCACATGGTTTTGACTTACCTTTTTGTTACACTCTAAATAGATTCTATGGTCTGTCTGTTGAAGTTTCAAGTTATGCCATGGATTGTCTAAAGACCAGTAAAATCTGCCATGCAATGAAAAAAAAAATTCTGAAAATTTTATAAAGGCGTTCCCTATACTTAAATAAAGTATAGGGTATATTTTCAATTAGAACAGTGCATTAATTTAAAAAATAATAAAACACGTGTGCTTAAATACAAAATCATATAAAATTAGTCATTGTTTGTGTTAAAAGTTTTAATATGTATTTTGACTCACAGAAAAAATGCATGCTAACTTCTGTACACTAAGGTCTAAAGAATGCCTCAAAAAGTTTCATGCATATAGGTAAAAATGTTGCTATGTTTAGAAGCAGGTAAATGTAGAAAAACTGGGTTTGAATGAATGTATAGAAGTTAATGACCCCATGGACAGGACTTTTAAATGACTGCTAAGATACCAGTTCCAAATGATAGGCATCCGAAACTTCTCAGGAAGTTTTTCTAGGATTTAAATTATTTTTCAAGAGCCAAAACTAAAAATATAAACTTTTTTTTTTTTTTAACGGAAAATGCCATTTTTTCACTTCGGTATCCCGTTAAATGTATTGAAATTTATAGAAATAACAGGTCAATTACTTGACACAATCAGTGAAATTATAAAAATTAATTTAAGCATTTAGTCAGACCAAGGAATATGAACATCAGTTGGAAGATTCAGGACAAAACTCAAATCAGAAAGCTGCACTTTGACACAGCAAAATTTAAAATACTGATTATGCAGAACTGAAAGTACAACTGATCATTTTTCTATAGCACGATAGTGCTAAACCGCATACTTCACTTGCAACCACAGAAGTAATTGAGAGACTAATCTCATCACAGCCTGGAAGTCAGGCAGAATACCTTTTCTACCTGGGTGGATATATTTAAGAGTCGGATAGAAATGAACATGTTTCTGTATACAATTGGAGTTGGTAGGACCAGTTTTAATATTACCTTTTTTTTTTTTCTGTTGCGTATTATATGGTTTCAAACTTTTTGTTTGTTTTGGATCATTATAGATTTTTCTACACTTATTTACGCATTTAAAAACACACAAAGAATTTCTATATATCGCAGTGAAAAAACTTATAAAAATTAAATGGAATGCCCGCTTCGCGAAAATACATATATATTGAGAATCTTGTTATACATTTATTTCTTTTCAAGCAGTCAAACAACTTTCTTCTCAACCCATTCACTTGAGCTCTTTAAATATCAGAACCTTCATCAGTGAAACGCATCGGACATACGAATTCCAGGATGTAGAGAGGATGAGGGAAGTACTGTGGTTTGAATAATCCTGGGGAATGACCTTGTATCGATCTGCGCGAGACAATTCTAGGAAATTTGGGTGGGGATAACTTCTCAGCTGTATAAATGTAACAATTGCAAGCGAGAAAAATGAGAGCCGTGTAACAAGCCGTCCCTACAATGTGTTCAGTACGGAAGTAAGAGAGATACTAACCTGATTCTCGTATAAACGTATAAACAGAAAACGAACTTGACCAGAAACCAATGCGCATCTTTGCTCATTCATCAGGACTATTAAAAACTACTTTACTTTGTCTTGATCAACGTTTCCATGATGTCCTGAAAGGGGAATGTTGTGTTGTAATTGGTATGAGTTCTTCCGATATACCTTTTTTTTTTTTTTTTTTTTAAATATACTCCAATCACTTCAGTGGAAGTTGAATGTCCTTTTCCCATGATAGAAAATGTTGTCTGTGACAAGCTGCTTACTATGACAGTTGATACCTTGAATACCTTAAATGCCTATTCTCATTAACAATTTATGATAGTACTCTTTGTTTTCACTTTCAATAATTACTCTATATTATTTTAATTTTAATTATATTATTCCATATTTTAAGTGCCTTTTTAGCTGCCTATTTTAACCAAAATAAATCCCTGAATTTCCGGGCTTTACTCATCATATTCCATCTACCATACAGTTTAAACCTGGCTTTCTGCAATAGCTATAACCATCTTCTTCGTTGAAGTTGAGATAGCTGTCAGGAACTGGGGTTGCACTTCCTTACAAACTTCCTAAACTTTGGTAATCCGTTATTTGGTGACAATGAGCTGTAAAATGAACCTGCCACAAAATATGTACCTTTTTACAGCATGGAATCCTCTGCCTATAACTGCTTTTGCTTTCAGGATTATCTTATGTAACTTAAAATGCCTTTGAAGCGGATAGCCTTAAACCAAATTTTACAACACAATAAGAAGGAAGTTCCAGATTTGCTAGATTAACTGTAGTCGTGTTTGCGCAACGTAAGCTTTCTAAATTAACACGAACCGTGATTGACGTTTCCAGTGCAGAACTATCTGACACGCTCTCGTTCTGTGTCTTTCTGTTGAAAACACAAGAAGATCGTTCGCTCCAGTAAGCCCATCTTTGTTATTGAATGTACGTCAACAGCTGCTGTATTTGTGGGGGGGGGGGATCCATCTGTGAATTGAACTGTTTTTGACCCAAATGAATCGCGGTTATTGTAAGTAACAAAAATGACCAAATAAGTTTTATAATAACATTCGTAAGCATTTTCATAACCAGTGACGTACGTTTTTGGCGTTTATTTTGGTTAAAATAAGTAGCCATAAAGGTACTTAAAATACTGAATATAGGCATAAATATATATAAAAATAGACATTATTAAAAGTTAAAACAAGTAGTATCACTTATTACTAATGAAAATAGATATTTAAGGTAGTTAATGTTTTCTTTATCACATAATTAAAGTACCTATACTTACTTTTGTTGGTTACAAGTCACATCAAGGTGTTAAGGTGTCAACTGCCAGTCAGCCGCTTTTCAGATGAATATTTTTCATCATGGAAAAAGAAAGTTCTACTTCCACTGAAGTGATTGGAGCATATTTAAAACAAACTATTTCGGAAGGACTCATACAGTTACAATACAACATCCACCTTTCAGGACATCATGGAAACGTTGATCGAGACAAAGTAAAGTAGTTCTGAATAGTCCTGGCGAATGGGCAAAAGTTGCGCAGTAATTTATAGTCGAGTTCATTTTCTGTTTGTACGTTTATAGGAGAATCAGGTAAGTATCTCTCTCACTTCCGTACTGAACACATTGTAGGGACGGTTTATTGCATAGCTGTACCGCCCTTATCTTTCTCGCTTGCAATTGTTTACTACATTTATGCAGCCGAGAAGCTACCCCCACCACAAATGTCCTTAGATTGTACAGAATCATTTGCCAGGACTATTCAAAACTATAGTTCTTCCCTTATCTTCTCTATTCTTCTCTTCTCTGGTATTCGTATGTCCCAGGTAACCGTGCGTTCCTTACAGTAATGAAAGATTTTCTATTTAAAGAGCTTAAGTGAATGGGTTGAGGAGAAAGATATTGACTTCTCGAAAAGAAATAAACGTGTAATCTTAAAATAGGCAAAATAAAAACAGGCCCTACGGATTCCAAATTTATAGAAACGTGTTCATTTCTGTCTGACTCTTAAATGTAGATCCCAGATAGAAAAATACATGTTGTCTAACTTCAGAGTTATATGCATAATAGAACGGCTTACATTTATATCTGGAAAGAAAATTGTATAATTTCAATTTCGTTAAAACAAACCATAGCAATATTTGTTTTGCAAAGCAAGTCTTTAGGTAAACTTATAACTTCACATCTTAATTAATGTTACTATCAGGAGTATTTTAATATTAAATGATGTTTATTGTCCATGTATAGGATATTTTAATTTAGGAACAATGATACCGAATGGGAAAGTAAAGTTGTAAATAAGAAAATAGCACGTGTTAATTTTCTTATTGGCCACATACTACAAAATGTGGGGAACAGCCTTTTAGAAACGGTTCAAAACAATTAATGTCATGGAGACCACAGTATATACAATAGGGACAGCTTGTGTCGGCGCCTTTAATATTCTTGCTCCGAGTTAAGTGTAGTTCCTCTCAATGAATCCACTAGATGAAGATTTATCTCTGCAGCAATCAGCTGTATAAGTGCGAGCTATAGATTCGTTAATTAAAACTTTAACAGTATGAAAATGAATTTTTTCTGTTAAAAGTACACATGAAATTCCCGCATTTGATATTGAAATAAAAGGCATTATGTAGAACTCTACATTATTTACGGTGGATAATTTTATTTTTAATCTGGCTTCGGCATTGATTGTTTATTGGTGGTTTCTGGCGGTCAAGCATTTTAAAGTATTATTATTATCATTATTATTATTATTATTGTTATTATTATTTTTCTACTAAATTTATACTTCATATTTGACTGAGAAAGCATACTTTTCCTGATATAAAAAGTTCGGTTAAGGTGCTGGCGACCGTAGCTTAGTTTTATTACTGTGAATGGCTGATCTCTGAAAAGCATACACTGTATTTTCCGCTCTGTACAGCAGCGTTACCACATGATAGCCATTGTTCGATTAGAAAGTGGTGGATGGAGAGAAGAATATCATTAAGTGTTATGATTGGTGTTCTGCAAAATTACTGTATAATATGAGCAATTATCAAAGAGGAAACTTCACTGCACAAATAGCACCTCAATGAATTATTATTATTATTATTATTATTATTATTATTATTATTATTATTATTATTATTTTCGTTCAATATATTGATAGCTTTTGGGCACATATGAGCAACCTTAACAATCTAAAATAATAATAATAATAATAATAATAATAATAATAATAATAATAATAATAATAATAATAATAATAATAATAATAATAATAATAATAACGAACACGTGATTTGTATTGATAAAAATGTGAATTTTTATTCGGTTGAAAACTTAACATCTTTTAAGATTTTCTAGAAGAGAGATGTTAACTTGGAACTTCTAAGGTCATTTGGTCAGAATTATTCAGACAATTTGTAATGTTGTCTAACCTTTGCAAGTGTGCAACCAGAAAATTATCGCAAGCTTTAATTCACAAGAACGGGTAGTGCCAACATAGTTGCAAAACGCCACCAACCATGCTGCTTAAACTTTAGCGTCAGTCGAAATGCTTATATTTAGTGATTATTATTACGATTTCGTTGGCATACATGTGCCTAATGACTCTTTAATTATTAAAAAATGCAATAAATATTTTTGGTTTGTGCCATCCCGTTATTTATGCAGAGCCAGCTGTATAGGAATACAGGTAGTACAGTCAATTTCCTGACATGCGAACTCGGAATTCTATTTCGCGAAACCCCTAGCCGCTCCTGCTGTGTATTCTGTGATGAGGACGGTATGGAAAGTTCCCGCCCTCGACCATATTGTTTATTTGGTTAATTTACGTCTCAGGTCATCAGCGTCTCATTCAATTCAGGGCGTGAAACGCCCGATCAAATTTTCTCAGAGACCTCTTCTTTCAGGTTTGAGGTAATGGGATCAACGGCTTTACTTTCTTTAGGATTTTTACTCCCGAAAAAAAAAATCCATCGACTCCGGCTGGGATTGGACCCAAGTATGGCTTCCTTCCGAAGGGAAGTAGAGCCGTGGGTCTTGTGTCGTAGATTTACGGCACGTAAAAGAACCTCAAGCCTGAAGGAAGAAGCCTCTGAGCAAAATTTGTCGGCCGTCTCACGCCTGGATTGAATGGGACACTGATGACCTGAGATGTTAAAGAGCGTCCGTAAATAAACCAAATCAAAAACTCTATCTCCGTCTTACGACCCGATTGATAGAGGACAGTATGCCGGCAACTCGCGGTCGCCTATCATGCGGCTTTTGTTATCGAAAAACGATCTCCATCAGGCACCTTCCCAGCTATCCTCAAGAGTGCGGATGGACCCCGTTTCAGACTTCCCTAACTTAGAAAATTTTCTTAGTAGGTATCGGGAATCGAACATGGGCCTCCCGGTCAGCAGTCAGCAATGTTAACCACTAGACCAAGGAGGAACAAAAAAGCAGTGCCCTGTGTGCAAAAGTTCCAATCTATCCACAGAAGAGGATGACATGTGTCTGGTGGGATAAAGTGACGTCCTACCTTTTGAATTGCTCCCCAGTAATGTAATTACTGATTAGTTTCTGTATGCTGTCCATCTCATTTAAAACCTTTACATCACAGTGAAAAGATCGCTGCGTCATCATCTGATAGCTAGGCCGCATCCTAGTGGCTCTAGTAATATTAGTTACAACATTTTATATTTATATTTGCATTCAGTAATGACATTTAATAAATACACCTGGTAAATAAATACACATGTTAAAATAATTTGGTACAAGAACAAAGGATTTGAAGAGTCATGGCCACTATTGTAGAATGACAAAAAGATGTCTAATTTGGTTCATTTAAAGAAATTTTAATTTAAAGTGGTTCGTGCGGAGCCATCTCGCCGAACATTCTAAGGCATGACTATAATGCCACAGTGTTTGGAAACAGAGGTCACGGCACGCGCCCCTCTGTTAAGTATCTAGGGCAGTGTCGACCTTCCTATCCTGTAATTATCAGAACTAACGTTATCAAGGACGAAGCTGTTTCATGTCTACCTCTTGTGCTGTCCGCGCTGCGGATGTGGGTTGTGCCGCAGATGAATTATATAATGCATCTCTGCTATTTTCAACTGTTATACACAAGTACCACACTTTCCTTTGTCTGCGTTCTAATATGTCTTTCTCTTGTTGCTGCAGGATCACATCCAGGAGGTGCTGGATAAGTGGACGCAGATAGACGACGAGATATGGGCCAAAGTGATTGTGCTGGAGCGGAACCGGAGGGTGGCAAAAGCTTACGCCAGAGCTCCGGTCTTAACGATCAACGGTTCAGATGATGGTTTTGACGGCTTCCGGTATGTGTATTCTGCTGTTATTATTTTTATAAATATGTAGAAATTAATAATATCTATCGGGCTATGTGAACAAAATCACATCAAATGTAATAATATACTTATAATTTAGATAAAATATTATTAAATTTTATGACAAAAAGTTAAGACAAAACTGTTTTTGTTGGTTTTATTTTAACACAAATCTAAATAAATAAATTGAAAAATAGAGCTAAGTGTATATAATTATGAATTTCCAAACTTTTTTCACTATTAAGGAGAAGAAAACCTTTTTTTTTCGAAGCACTGATGTGTCCTTCACTAGTGTCTCTTTTCAAGCACCAACCAACAGTAATCTGTCATCATTCACACATTCCAATGGTCTTGATATGGTTTTCATTGTTTTAATGTCTTTATGACACCGTTCACCTTGTTCTTCACTCATTGCAGCAAGATTCGCAGGGCAAATAATCAATATGGCTGTTGAGAAAATGCACTTTAACACTCATTGTACTCCTATATTTCTAAAATGTTGTAACATTTCCTCCACATTTTCTTGTAGCCAAGAAAGTTTTCTGTAACTTTTGTATGTCAACCATGCTGACTTCTCTAACTCGGACATCGACTGAGGAAAGGTTTCATCCTGCATAAGCTCACGAATCTGGGGTCCATCGAAAGTACCTGCTTCAGTTTTCTGTGGGAACTTTGTAGTATTAAGTTGAAACAATCACTATCTTTATTCAGAGTAGTAACAACCTAAATTAATATGGAGTGGTGAAAGAAGGGCATTGAAGAAGAAACCAATGGTTCATACTTCGAATTTTTGCTCCAAAACTAAACTCCCCCTTTGTGGCCAATTTTTTCTGCTCCATTGCTCTGATTTGCCCTACTGTCCCATTCCAAAGTGAATGTCTTTATCTTGTTTAAGTCTCTCATAATATTTATTTTGTATAAGTGCTTAATGAAAGAATAATAAAAACTTATTTTTTATAATACCGATTTCTAAAACAACTGTTGACCGATGAAACAAAGCTAAGGCTGATTTGAGAGATTCCATTTAGTAAGGAATCAGAAAATATGAACAGCAAAAACTGTGTAGACCAGCGATGATTTACTCATATTTTTGATTATGTACTTCATTTCATATCAATAAAATACTCTGGAATGTATATGCTCATAGATGAAGTACCTGCTTCGCTGAAGATCATCTACCTTGTTTTTTGGCATTAATAAAAAGTAACACTTACTTTAAAAATGGAGCATGTGTAACAAAATGTTCAACGTACTTCAGTAGAGTACTCCTTTATTAACAAATATTGCCTTTCATGTAATAGCAGAAGTTATGTTAAATTAGATTAGAAAGAGGGGGGGGTTGCTGGAGTTTTGCCGATCTCCGGCACGTCAGCCTATTAGGCTTATTGTACAACCTCATAGGAAGAGACGCTTTCACTGTTTTCCAAAAATCTTTTCCTTGAACAAGTTGCAGTATTTTGGTTCCAAAGTCAGGTGATGATTTTTCTCACAATAGTCCCCATTGGATGCAATGAACATCCCGGTGTTTCTGCCAGTCTTCAAAGACATACTGATAACCATTTTTGATAGGTCCTTCGGAATCGCTTCCGCAGCATTCACCACTGCTTTTGATGATGAGAAAATGCCTCCCATGAAAGTGAAAAATAGGGAAAGGTCCATGAGCAGAATCTGAACTATAGTGAAAGTGAGGGACACACTTCACGTTGACTTTTGTAAGTTATTGGGCAGCAACATTTGAATGTACGGTCATGCATTATTGCGGTGCAGCAGCCAGCTTATGACACGGAAATGTGGCCTTTTGCGTGTGTTATATCCTTAGAGAGTTTCCAGAATATTTCTGTAGCATTGCCAGATATACAGTTGTGTATGCTGGTACATGTTGGTTAATCATTTCTTTAATAATAATAAAAAAAAAACAGGTTAGCATAACCTTCCCGGCAGATGAAACCACTTGTTTTTATGGTCTTAATGAAGAGATAATTATACACGGTGTCTCAGAATTACAGTATTTTTTGAAGCTATACCCTTGTGTACTTTCATGACATTTATGCCGTATTGGTTGCATCTTTCAGAGGTTTATTGAACGGATAAAATTAGTTGTTGTGTTCATTTCTTTACTAGATTTTCTCTGTAACATTTGTCTTATCGAATAAGCTGCAAATCTAATATTCAACCAACACATGTTTATTTCCTCCTGTACTTATGTACCTACATTTAATATAATTTCTTTTAGCTGATTCTGACCTGCAGAATTTAGTGTCAATTCACATGGATAAAGTATTCATGCAACGACTGTCATTAAAACATTGAGAATACGTATTGACAGATGTTAAACAGCTGCTGCTTTTCCTAATCCTTACAGCGTAATGTGAGTTGTCTATTCCGGAAAATTATACAGCAATTCTGGAACACCGCCCCAAATAAAGAAGAAAACTAGTTAGGAGGATTAACCTGCGCCTCTGAAAAGCAGGACAGTTCAGACAGGTCATGCAGCAATTCGCCTGTCAGTCTGTCCAGATGGGAAACGTTATCCCTGAACAGGTGGCGCGTCTGCGAAAATGGGATACTTTAGACCTGGAGGTCGTCCTTCGGAACATTGAGTGACAAGACGTGATACATTCCGCCTTGGCTTTTGCTACACCGTGTAAGCATCTAGGGCGCTCAGCTGATTCACGCCCATCACTTCAAAGTTTACTCAGGAAATATCTGTGGCAGGCTGAAGCAGCACACTAGCGAAAGTTGGTGGTGTGCTGGAAGTAGCAAAATAATAAATGTTTGTTGTCATTCATTGGATACTGACGTACACGTACTGGCTCTCTGCAGTGATACGAGTGTTACCTTTAAGTTGTTACACTCTTGAGATATGTCATTACTGTTGTCTAAACAACTGACATTTGTTATTGTGAAAAAATTGCGGCTTAGAAATTGAACGAGTAGTTTGTTTACAATGCGCATTTAAACAAAGCAATTTTACAAAAAAATGGAAATTGCACTTAAATGTTTTCGTTGCATGACTTTTTGCGATTTTGGTAAAGGCCTCACTCAACAGCAATGCATACAATCACTTCGTTAACTTTTGGTATTGAGGCACCACCAGAAAAGACCGTTTACTTGGTTTGCAGTATTCTTTACGGTAGAATATGAGGCGGATGCTTCCCCATATACACCCAGTCGCTGTTTAATTTCATTTGGAGTATGTCTTTCTTTTGTGAAGAACTTAATAACAGCTCGATACTGCATTTTGAACATGTCACAATCTTCTACACATAGCCTTCTTTATGCAACTATATCTGAACAACTGAACACAGCGGAGCGGAAGTTACAGCTATAATTATTTACTTAACAGATAAGGATGACACCCGATAAGGGTTTCGTGAAGGCGACAGTGCTTATTCGCGAGGCCGGAAACTTATAGACCTACCCTCGTATGTCACTATTTAGTGATTTTTTTCTCCATGTGTTGCTATACTCAAGAGGCTGATACACTGGAGGTGAGGTTTAATTGCTCTCGCCAGACAAGCTCTCATATCAAAAGATTGTCGGTTGTTAAGGTTATGATCGCGGCAGTAATATTCGTCTTTGCACAGAACTTTCTTAAACGCTCTAAAAGTTGGCTGCGGTGATAAGTTAGCCTAGGAAAATAAACATGTATTGTAAAATTTACTGATAGCTTTTCAAAGAATACTTTCCAGAATGTATAGCACAAGTCATAATCATGGACCATATAAAACCTACTGGAACAAAATTAATAAATCATCTAATGATATTTGTTACTATTCTAATGTGCAAAAGGACACCAAAACATGTCCTTTTTGAGCGTGTACACTGTTTTCAACAGACCAAGGATGAAATTTATTAATGATATAAACGTTTACACAAGCATTTGGAGTAACTGGCTCAAAAATTACGGAGGAGATACCAACAGTACAAGCTGAGGATGGGATTAGAAGATCAGCAAGATTGCAAATATTAAATTATGAGAATATAGCACCAAGCTATGAGAAAGGAGAGAATGAAAGAAACAGTGAAGCTGACGAGGGAAGAGTGTAAGTCGAGAAGAAAGAAGGTCAAAAAGAAAGTGAACTGGAGGGAGGAAGGAGAACAGAAAAGAGAGGTGTAAAGTAAGAGTTGATGATAATTATAACATTGAATACAAAAACATAACTAATAGTATAATGACCAGAGATGAAGAAAGAGTGAAGGTAGGGGAAAGAGAAAGAGTGAAGATAGAAGAGAGAATTGATAAAACGTGAAATATATCATTAACATACACTAACAACTACTCAAACCATCCAAATTATGAAAAGAAAGATGATAGAGAGAACTTGTAATGGCCACTATAATAAACAACACACTGCAGGAGGAAGAGGAGAAAGAAAACTGAAATGCAGGTAAGGACCACGAGGAAAGGAGCCAGGGGTAGAGCGGTTGGAAGAGAAAAAAATGGTGGTTAATAAAAGGTGATGGTATAAATAAAATGATTAGTGATAATTTTAATTTAAATATCAGATATATAAAAACGAAAACATGAGTAAATGAGATAGTGAACAAGGGCTATATATATATAGTATAAAATATAAATTAGTGAATGAATGTAATAGTAAGTGATCGAATAGGAAGAGTAGAAATATATGTAAAGTGAAAGTTTAATGTATTAAATGAGCCAAATTTGGTAATGCAGAGATTAAGAGGGAGTTAAATCTTATAAGTCAGGAAGAGAAAGGTGTTGGTTACTAGCATCCTGACCGTTCTGTTCCCGGCAGTTAAACATAAAGTAGTTAGCTCTGGCTACCAGCTAATGGTAACTTTACTGGTTTCCAGTATTTTGTAATTTAATAATGAATTGTTCAATTGATCTAGTGCTTTAGTTTAAATTATAAACTCTTTTTTATAGGCTTATGTTCTGTTAAGTTATAATAATTCTTTTTATTTTATTAATAGCTTATTAACTGTAAAATTATTATGTACAGTGATTTTAATACAAGAATAAATGATAAAATTTGGAAATATACGTTCCCGTATAGGCAATAAGGTGCCTGGACGGAATGTCAGAGTTTATTTTATTTTTATTTTTTTAGTACAAATCATAAACATTTCATGCAAACTCATTCAGAACCAAACCCCTTTGACGATTACTCTTTCCTTTATTGCTGAGGCATCCGAAACCACGGAGAACTGCTGTTTCACAGCAGTGTCCCTGCCGCTTCAGAGAGTTCTAAGTTACTTCCCTGTACTGGGCACAACTGAATGTTATTTCTTATTCAGAAGATGAACTTAGCCACATTTCTCATGCCCATTCCCCACATTTTCCACATTACAAGATGATCTTCTGATCGTGATGCCACGTGTAGCAAAAACCGTAAAGACGAGACCACCTACATGAGGACAGTTGTAAATCTTCCAGACTGTATCGAGGCCTGAAGAATGGCGCGTTGTCATCATTCGCGTTATCAACTTTAGAGGGAGGTCGACAGGTCATAACGTTAGTCGCTTGTCGGCCACCCACTGCAAGGTTAACTACATCATTTGTTGGCGCTAAGACGCCAAAATGTGCACCCGTCGCTTGATAAGTTGGCGCTGTCGAGATGATCAGTTGCATTCCGTCCACACGTGCAAATACCGGTCAGTATGTCGTAACAAGTGAACACTCTTCTAGATTAAGTTGGTATAAAATATATAATGACAGTCATCAAAAATCAAATACATTTACCTGTAGGTTTGTATTTCCTGATGCAGCAAGTACTTAGTGATTTGGAGAAGGCTTGTGGTGACATAAAAGCTATCTCATTTGTTCATTTACCTCAGCAGTTTTTATTATTCTGTTTTATAAAAAGGATAACAAGTTAGTTTAAGAAAAGCAAAATGCCTCAACCCAGCCTTCAGCTACATTTCATACCTCAAGCATGACGTTGGTCTTGTTTGCAGGAAAATTGGTACATTTGAGTTCTTTGCTAAAGAGGTG
Organism: Metallyticus violacea; assembly: GCA_030762175.1. Taxonomy (NCBI): domain Eukaryota; kingdom Metazoa; phylum Arthropoda; class Insecta; order Mantodea; family Metallyticidae; genus Metallyticus; species Metallyticus violacea. Next base: position 20,783,091 of record CM060834.1, read on the forward strand.
TAAAAAGAGCATGGGAAGTGAACCATTTGTCAATAAAATATACCGCATTTACCGGAATATGATTGCATATAGCGTTTGAATAGTAGGTAGTCACGAAATGTGAGACAAACAGAGAAGAACATCTTATGATGTTACTTTCAAGCGTAAAGTAATTTTTATGCTCAAAAAAAATGGCAGGAAGAGAGTTCAATGTAGCTGAGAGTAACGTTCGCTGGGTGGCGGCAACAGAAATTGACATTATTTACAACTAAAGCTGTTAGTAAGAAATTCACTGGTGCCCGCAAAGGAAGACACTCTGACATTAAAGAAAGAATTTTGCAGTTCGTACATGAAAGGAGGAAGAACAGGCAACCTGTGACTAGTGACACCATAAGAAATAACTTTTTCTTCTTTGACCTACGTCAACTGTCCTGACAACAGCACGAGTGGTGCATTTTGTCCTACGTGCTGCAAGATGTAACAATAGTCCACTTAGAATTTCTATGTTATGGTCGTTTTATGCAGTGAAAGGGCTTATCTCTTAGACGCCGTACAACAATGTGTCAAAATCTTTTTGTATGATTTTAAGTTTGAAATTTGCAGTGAGCATTAGATTCGATGGAGCACTAGATTCGCTTAAATACGATAATACTATAGCCCGTGCACCACAAAACTGCAATAAATAATACTAAAGTGCATTTTCTTTAATTTCTTTAAGTCCTGCAAGCATATTCAGTAGCATTTCTGTATTTAATTGCATTTTTTTTCCTAAATTCGATATTAGGGTGGAAATTTCTGATCCCATATATGTCACCTTTCGCAAGATTCGCTGTAATATTTTAATTAAACACCTAAGGTAAAATAAAGATAAATAATATAGGGAAAAGGTGGTTAATTTGTTATGTTTAATTAGTATAGTGATTTGTAAAAATATTCCGATACTTGAGCGTTCTAACCTATATTATGCATTTTATTCATTCTGCAATTGTGTTTACATGCGCGGCAGGAGAGAAATATCTAAAGTAAAACAATTGCAACAAGTACTTATAATTTTTCAGATCTTATATAATGTTGACTGTGACTATCTAACTGAATAAAATGAATGGAAACCTTAAAAGTCCCTGACGCAGGTGCTGGGTAAACTAAGCGAATTCCTCATCAAGTACAGTAACTTTAAAAAAGAATATAAAAACCAAATTATGGCATTATTAATTAATGAAATGAAATAAGTTATGTTATAGCTGTGTGATAGTAGGAGAACAACATTAGAAACCTTGTAATCTATAACCACAAAAATAATGGTTTCCATTAATTAAATTGTGTATATATATGAACTCTGATAGATAAAGATCTACTGTGAGGATATTTTTAAACATTTTTAAATGTAACTATCTTTATGAACTAATCCCTTGGTATCATTTTAATATTTACTAAAATAGAGAAAAATAACTAAAAACTTACAGACATTGCACATTTAAGAAGATGATGTTCATATTTTTAATACAACTAAAACGTGTTACTATTTAAAAAAAATGACAATATGTTAAGCAAGCATGAACAATCAACAGTATGCAATTAAACATTTTCATCTATTTTCATAGGATTTTAAATTTAATTTATATGTTATTGTAGTAAAATATGTAATGCAAACGTTTTCTGAAGGGCGCTCTTATATACAAATATAATTCTCAACCTCTTATTAGATTAATATTTCACATTACAATCTTCGCGGCAATGTTTCTGTTAAATATAAAACATATGCATCTTATAAATACAGTTTATATGCTGAATTAATTCTCATTTTATTTTAAAACAATATAGAGAGAAAATTAAATGTAAGGGCACTTTTTACATTTCAGTTTTCAAGTTTAGCTCTACTCTTAATGACTTGATTTACCCGATTTTTAGGAAGCCTTTTTCTTATTTTATTTAAATAAAATACACAGAGTTTGGTTACAAAAACAAATGCCGCTAGAGCGATTTTTAGATTTTGAGTTTTAGTAATCCCCCCTAATTTAATTGATTTTCAGAAATTGTTATTATTTTATTTCAAGGTTTACCGAGATTTATCAATTTATTCTACAGAATTATACCGAGTTTCCTTGATAAAAAACAAAAATTGTGACCGTTAAAATGACTTTTTAATTTTTTAAAACTTTTCGTTTTAGGTTAACATCCATTCCCAATTATCCAATTTTGCTGGTTAACGCACTCGACGAATCGTTTGTTAATTGATGATTATATGCCGACTTTTTGAGAAAAAAAAATTGGGATCACTAGAGCGTAAACGGTCACAACCCTGTGTTAAGAAATTGCCAAAGCTTTCATAAATAACCTGCCAACATTTCAATCCCCAACTACACACAGATTCTGAGCAAACTTGCAATTGATATGCACTGTGTTAACATTGGAGAGATAAGGTATTTCCGAGCCCCTTAACGCCGCAACTAATGGTTCTCCAACTTTTCAACAGTTTCCTCAGGAAATATCGTATGTATGTCTTGGGAGTATGCGGTAAATGGAATTCCAGTTGGCTACATGTGAGAAATATACAGTTGTCAAGGAACAGAGAAGGTTCAGTAAAGATATGGGCAGACTTGAGATATTACTTGGAGGTCAAAAAGATACATTCACATTCCATTTGTTACAACTTACTAGTAAATCAGGAGTTGGTAGTAACATCAAGGTCGTAAGACTGGACTTGGGAGAGAGTTAAGTTATTTTTATCCATTCTTCATTTGCATAATTTAATTCTTTGAATAATCAGTAGTCGGACTGTTGAAATTCAAGAATAATAATATTTCAAAATAATAATATAAAATATTTTATCAGATTAAAGCTTCTTTACCACAGCAAACATATACTGACATAGCAGAATATTTCGTTAGTTCTGGAAATGTTAACCTTTTTATTTCAATTTAAAATGCTGGCTATTTTATAAGGAAATTTCCATTCAGAATATTTATTAATACTCACCATATGCCTTGTACCAGTGGTCCCCCAACCGTGCTCCGTGAAAAGTTTAAAAAAAAGGCAACTTTTGGTTAGAATAAGTGAAAAATTGCAGTGTCGTTAGCTTTTGAATGGAAAAAAAATAAATAAAGCTTCATAGTTTCAATAGTTATATTCCGGAAGAACCCCACAAAAAATAAAAGAGAACACATTCTCTGCAGTGTCAGCATAGTAGATCTTTCTGATATTGTTGTTGTATGAAACGAGGACTGTTCAATAAAGAAACATTATTTTTTGAAGGTATGCTTTTTCGCCCTGAAATTTAGCTTTGCAATATTTGGTTAGCTTAATGCGTTTTGTACACGTGATAGTAATTTTATTAATTTCACTTCCTGTTCCCGGCTGTGAATGGTGTGGAAGTTGAGACATGTTCAGTTCCACCTACAGAAAAATGGCGGTGGTATGCGATCAACAATATACTGCTGCAGATTCTACTTTAGTCTCAACAAATATTCAGCTGAATCTATGCAGTGTTATAGGATGCATTACTTTATTGTTCCCTATAGCACAGCTCGATGATTATTTAAAATGTTTAAAGCAGGAAGGTGCACTCGTCGCTGCAGTTATTGTTCTAAAGGAAGAAAACAATATAACACCGATACTGTCATTGTGAGCGAGAATCGCCAAGGAAAATTTCCTTACAACAAGCTGAACTCTGCTCACGGCAATGCACGGCCGCACATCTCAAATGTTGTTGCTGAATATCTCACAAAAATCAATGTGAAGTGTATTTCTCACCTTCCTTATACGCCAGATTTAGCTTTGTGTGACCTTTTCTTTTTCCTCAAAGTGAAGAAATAACTTCATGGAATGCGTTTTCCATCGGTGAAGGCGATTCTGAAGGGTATGCCAAAAATGATTTCCAGCATGACTTTGAAGACGCAGAATCGCTTGGACATCCAAAAGGATCTACTTTAAGAACGACCATCAAAAGTATGAGGAGAATAAAGGAACGTTGTCAAAAAAGTATGATCATCCAAAATGAACAACCCTCGTAAAAGAGAATTTTTCAAATAAGAAGTCACTATCTGAATTTCGGTGTCAGTTAAAAGACGAATCTTTAGTTTTGTCAGATAAAGGCAAAATCACCCTACTGTCCTTTGCAACCACATTGTGTGAACCGCTAGAGTGTTAACAATCATCACACACATTTCGACATCAACTTTTTATTAGGTAAGCTTTATGGTTTTTTTTTCACGCGTTTTTTTTAAATGTTTTATAACAATTTGTAAATACAAAGAATTCTAATGAGAGATTGTATAAACAGACTAGAACCAATGTTAAAACTAAATACTTTAGGAGCGTTAGAAAAGTAAAGAAAAGATTACGAATAACAAACATGCAAGTTGGGAAACTAGGTCGGCGTGCTCTCTTACACTGTTGGGTTACACAAATTTAATGCGACTCGTGTGAGGCCCCGGGGGCAAGGCGAGGCACGGGTTAACATATCCATCGTTACGTTGCGTAGCACAAGCGTTTCTCAAACTGCTCTCCGCGACCCCAAAGCTGTTTTAATACAGCACTGGAACAGACTACTAAATGAGAATGAAATATAGTTTGGGTTGCCTGTCTCTTGTGATCTTTTTCACCTTCGGATAAAAATGTATTTATCTTCTCTGATCTCCTAGTTCGTTGCCATGTGCATGATTTGCCAAGAAATGCCATGTTTTGAATTTCAGGTTCTCTTCCGGAATTCCGTCGCACGAATTAACCCCAACATTCCTTTAAAATCATTTTTAAAACTGCATATATCGAAGCATGGTAAGTGAAACTTGGCTAATTCGTGTAACTTTAAATTGTTATTGATTTTTTTATTTATGGACGCTCTATAACATCTCAGGTTATCAGCGTCCCATCCAATTGCAACAGATCGCTTCAAGATTGGTACCCAACCTGGGGCACATAGCCGGAACTTACTACACTTCATAATTAGGTTGGGACTGATTGGCGCCCAACTAGGGGCAAACAACAATAACAGCGATAACAACACTCACCATAAACCGCTTCAAACTTGGCAACCTAATGAAGAATATGACCTCAAAGCTGATTTCTATCTGAATTGCGTCATAATTTGTTGCATTGTTTGCCCAATGTGCGGTCTTTCATGAACCCAATCGCTCGCAGTTGATGGAATAACTACTTCTATCTGCCATATTGACCAACTTCCACTATCATGATTTTCAACTATTTGTTATATGTACCAACTGTTTCCATTGCTGCAAATACATTGCTCCATTGTTGCTAAAATACTCTTATTTATCAATATGTCATGTTCCAACTTATAATTTACAATATAAACATGACATATTGTGAACAAAATAGGGCTATCTTGTGTATACTAGTTTTCCCCCGGGATTGCATTTTCATAGAAATATTTCAATTAGTTTTCGTGACTTTTGACTTTCGCACAGAAATGTTCGGAATAAAAAGTGAGGAATAAAGCTAAGGAGAAACATTAACTGATATTAGTCATGGCTTAAACACTTCTCTTAAAAATTCCATTCAGCTTCTTTTACAATAAACGCGACTTTCTTTGGTCCTGTAGATGTCTGGATGCAAGAAGGCCGCGTGAAAGGTCAGTGCTTCTGTAGCATATTTCGCCATTATTCTCCACACTCGCATAGGCCACTTTCGGTGTTACTGCATGCTAATTTCACAACTCATATTCAGTTGGAGTGATTTTATGAACCATAAGCCCATAGAGTTTAAAGGTTTGAACCGCCTTCTTTAGTATTCGTAGAATCTTTAGACCGTAGACCATAATTAACTTAAACTGGAACAAATTAACTTGAAACCCATTTGCATTTAAGCTGTGGAGAAAGGGTAATTTGTTCCGTGCCAACAGTACATCCAAACCCGCGACTAGTGAGTAAAAAAAAAACTTTAGCGACAGTCTATTTTTATTCTTACGTACATAGCGAAACGAACAAGTTTAATCAAGATATAGCTTCGTTTATGTATTTTTTTGTACTGCAGAAGGGCTTAATCCCCAAGTTATCGCTATACTATCTCCTAATGTTTCTCGTACTTCCACCACCTAAAATAAAAAAAAACAGAACAGTCCAGGTCCCGATATTAGCCAATTTCGACTTCCCCACCTAACATATTTCTGGCCCTAGTAGATTTATTGGTTACAGTCATTTGTTATATCTATGCCTCCTACATCAAATACCCCCTATCATTTTTGAATATGCTTAAGAAAGTTGACCTTTCGGCACATGCTAATATATTTTTGTTACTTTATACTAACATTCCTCACCATGAAGGAATAGCCGTTGTTAGATATTTCTTGGACTCTCGAGTACATCCTCGCACTGCATCACAGCTTAGGTTTGATAATAAATATTGTCTACAACTTAAGATACTGCAATGGGCACCAGAATGGCATCGTCTAATTTAGAGGAGGAATTTCTGAACTATGAACCTTTTGCACCATTATTATGGTTGAATATAGTGAGTATTTTCATGCTTTGCACCAATTGCTCAGAATCTATCAATCTGTTCCTTATTAAATTTAACTCACAAATTTTCAGTTAAGTTTGCTTTTTCTGTCTTTCCAATACTGTTGTTTTAACATATTAATCTCTTTATGCAACGGATTTTTTATTACGTCCGTGCACATTAAACCCACCAATTTACAACAGTATCTTCATTTTGGTAGCACTTTATACCAAAACATCTATTCTCTTTTCTTTTGGCTGTTCCAAGATGAACCGAATCCCACAAAAGTTGTTTGTTCACGAAGTACTTCCAAGAAAATGATCGTTTGTTTCTTCGGTTGTATTGGACATTACGAAACCATCGTATTAAAGAATCGAAGAGCAGTTAATGCTGAATGGTATACACATTTGTTTGCTAGAAGTCACCGACGAAATCAGGAAAATCAACCGAAAACATTACATGATTCTTCAACATGACAATGCCAGCTCTCACACAGGACGTCAAATAATTCATTATTTGAAGGAGAAAAACATGGAATTAATGTCTCATTGCCGTATTCGACTGATTTATCGCCTATCGACTTCTTTTTTTCCCCCGAATATCAAACAAAAAATGCGTGGACAGCGATTTTCATCACCTCAAGAAGCTGATGAAGTCTTTAAAAACCATGTTTTTGAGATACCAACTTCAGAGTGAAATAAATGTTTTGATAATTGGTTTGAACGCATTTTCTTTCCTAGTTTTAGTGAAAACTTAAAAGATAGTCCTTGTGTTACTCACTTTAACGCACCAAATGCAAGAGAAAGATGAAATTCAGTCAGTAGACAAAAAATATTTAAAAGAAAAGAATCAAAATGGTTTTATTACTAAAATGCATATTTTAAGAAAAATGCACTAACATCGAAATAGGCAACTATATACAAACATTTCAAAATTTAATTTTTAATGCTCAAATATTAATATTGTGCTATTCTTCATCTTATCTATAAAAGAGGGGGGCGGGCACATGCCTGAAGATCTGCTGCCTACTCGCAATGCATCTCTGATAATTCTAAACTTACGAATTTCTCAAAAATCCTATATTCTTGAACTTAAAATATTCAAAGATTACAATTAGGTATGTTTTATTTATAGTATTTAAAATATGAACTCTGCAGCGTGCATGTAACGTTTTTCTCACAGAAGCGTCTGGAATTCTGCAGGTTGTTATGTTGTGGTTGGTTGAATTAATGGCTCAAGGACGCCATGTCAAAATAACAAAAACTCTTGCTTTATTGATTGCGTGCAGCGATTTTCCCTTGTCTGCAACATTTCGTGATCTGCTTGACTCTACACGTATCGCTGCACGATCAAACAATTTGGAGAGCAGTAGAAGGTGTAAAGATACGTTTCCCAGTCAAGACATTGCACTGTATGAAAGTGAAAATATAGGTCATAAAAGTTAAAGTAAAAAAAAATGGCGTTTGTTTAATTCCCCCGCCCCTCAATGTGGGAAAGGACGGAGCAAATTTACAGGTGGTATTAAGTTGACGTAATGGAATGATTAAAGTTTACAGCCTTTCCACGAAGTGCGCATTTTGTTGCAATAAACTAAAACAAAACATTCCACCTCAACCTTCAGTTTATTCGTTAAATAGCAAATAAAAAGGTAATGACAAAAATAAAATTAATTTATGAATTCAGTGTAATAATAAATTTATAATAGTTAAATCCATTTATCCATACATTTGAACAAACATATTCCGAATACCCATAGTGAACGAATATTTTCCCTTCCATTTCCTATTCCTCCTTTGTATTTTCCCTCTGTTTTCATAAAAATGAAGGATACTTTTCTCGCTATAGTCCGCAAACAATTGTCTATAAAACTTTGTTGTTTAGATAATGGCTTGCAAATTTATACAAATATGCACAAGGTTATTTGAGTTGAGGGCCGGCACTTTTTGTGCATTCGTGTGTTATATGGTGCTTTAAATGTGTGCTAATTGTTCTTCGTTAGTTATGTTACTTCATAAATATAATCTTGAAGAAGGAGTTTTTATGTACGATACATGGGGTAAGGATAGGACAAAGGGAATGGGGATAAAAGGACATCTCTCAATACATTTAGGGATGTTTTACATTTTATGTTGGCTATTCCACTTCTGTATTGTATGTTAAAATAGACTATGGGTGAAGTGCTGCAGAATTATCAATAAATATATTTGAGTTACATCTTACATCTACACATTTACCTCCACGGTGGCCTAGGTCGTCAAGTCGGGGACTCGTGAGCGGAAGTTCTGAGTTCAATTCCCGCCAGGACCGTCCTTCCTGACTGAGAGTTTTTCCAGGTTTTCTCAGTCCTCAAAACCGGCAAATGCCGGGGAGGTATCTTAAACTTTCTTCTTAAAAAAATAGTTTACCATTTTATCATTTCATTTCATATGTCATCAGTGTTTACCGATTGTGGTGCCTCAGTAGTAAAAACGGGCGTTAAACACTGTTAAAAAATAATAATCCACAGATTGAATATAACAGGTAGGAAAATTTCTCCTTTCTTTTACCTTGACTTAAAAAAAAAGTTGTTAGTGCCAGTTAAAATGGTTTCTTTGAAGCTTTGCTTTAGGAATAACAAACCACATGTATTCATCGTGGTGAACTTCTTGCTGCCATCTATGGTGTACATGTTTGAACGGACATGATGATCTGCGGACAAAAGGACAATGATGAATTTTATTATTTTAATGCACATTTCTAGAATGTATAGAAACAAATTAATATAAACATCGTGTAAAATTTATTTCATTAATTTTTTCGATATTTCTGTAGGAGTATTAATTATATAGCCTCTCGTAAGTCAACTCAACTAAGTGGGCGTTTGTTTTTTATAATGAGAAATAGAATAAGAATGAGTCGCTCTTCGAGGCCGGAAGAAAGAATATGCCTTTATCTATCAAAGCGGTGAAGGTAGATGACATGCCACTGGGAACAGTTGGTAAAGCATTTTCTGTCCCAAGAAAAATACCTTGAGACGGCAAGTTAGTTGCCTATATACCTAAATTTCAAAACAACCTGAGGGGCTATAAGTGAAGTATCTTTTAAAACTCGATGAAATTGGGTAGGGACTGATTCATAAAGACATCCGCAGTCTAATATTCCGTTATATTTTTGTGAATGACATAAAACATCCATTTAGCAATGAGGGACAAACGGCTGGGAAAGACTTGATAGGAGGACTGCTTAGCTGTCCTGAGCAACAGAGTAGCAGAAGAGCTTCCATGTTCTTGCAAAAAAAAAAAAAAAAAAAAAAAAAAAAAAGCTTGGAAAAACTTAACCATTTTTATGAGAATGTTTCAAAGCTACTTGATTAGCGTAAATAACCAACCAGCGTTTTCAATTGGTACGAGACAGGTTTGCAAACCCAAGACAGTCATATCCAAGCGAGGAAACAGGAAGTTGAGCCCCATAGTAATTGTAAAATATGTGAGACTGCAAATGTCACGGCATGTGTTTCTGCAACAGGCCATTATGCGCTCAATGGTTCGGCAGGTCCTGGAACGTTTTATTAGTCTGAAGTCACCTGAACCATTCATTCTCATTCCTAGGGGACAATGGTTGCATTGCACCGACGGTTGTGGTACTAGCTGATTGTGTTTCTTCCTGAAATCTCGTTAGATGATGCGACATGTTTCGTAGCGAGTTTATTTCTGTACTTCACTTAATTCATGTGGCACCCACTTTGCACATATTCAGGCCCTCTCTGCCTATTTGCTCTTTTAATTCCACAAGTGTCCAGAGCCTATAATGGTGTAAGCACTGTCCCACCACCATCACCCCATACATCCTTGCCCGAGGTCACAGATTGGCAATTGACATTCTGCTCCTTTTGAGGACCTCTGCCCACCTCGCCACTGTTCGATAGGGCAGGGAACGCGCACTCAATGCTTCCCGCAGCTCTGTGTGGTATTCTCGTGCATTCATGCCATGAAGAAATGCTATTTTCACATATGCACGTTGTTCACTCTTGGTGATCCCCCCATTCATAACCACTGTCGCTCACCAACTGAACTCACCGCCACGGGTGGCCAAGGTCGTTAAGGCGCGGATTCGTGAGCGGAAGGTCTGGCGTTCGAATCCCACCAGGGCTGTCCTCCCTGACTGAGGTTTTTTCCAGATTTTCCTCAGTCCTCATGACTGGCAAATGCCGGGGTGGTACCTTAAACTTAGGCCTGGAACGTTTCCTATCTTAAAAAATCCTTTCTCAATTTATCATTCCATTTCATGTATCACCAGTGGTCACCGCCTGTGGTGCCACAGTAGTAAAAACTAGCGTTAAACACCATTAAAAAAAACAGCGTAACTTCGGGGCGTGCTGAGACATGCAGCTCTGCTCAGATACACCATTTGGTGGCTTCATTCAAAAGTACATTGCATACACTTTCAATTGTATATCTTATATTTTTCGTGTTGTCTCTTGTTCGCGAGAAAAAAAAACAGTTGCCATGACTTATGATTATCCGTCGTTTAAACATTCTATATTAGATATTAAGAATGTGAAACTACTTAGTTAGTACCGAAATTTTCAGAAGTGTAGTAACTAAAAATCTGCGGGTGCTGCTGAAAAATGGATTACATTTTTGGATTCAGCATGGCAACTATATGGATAACAATGTTTTATTTCGGCACTATTTAAAAAGTTCGTATTTGTTGATCAGAACAGTGTCAGGTTAATACATTCCTAATTCAGATAAATGTTACAGTTCGTATAAATAAACAACTTACGTTTCAGTTCATAAAATGTAACGAGCAATAATAGCAAACGGAGCAAACACCTCGCTGTACAACTTGCAGAAACTGCCGTAGCAATTAGTTTTCTCAGCGAACATGCCAGCACTCATTGTCCATGCAGTCCTTTGACGGGGAATGCCTGCCGACGTCACCGAGTTAGTTACAGTTTGTCGGGTGACCGTGCTTTGTCGTTGCCAACTTGACAACCGTTAGCTGCAGTCGAAGGCCATCAGGTTACTTCGACACGTCGTAATTATCATAAGTCAGTAGAGGCAATTCAATTGCTTTTCTGCAGAACCAGATTCTCATTTTACTTTCTTGTTTTCTTTGAAAGAAAGAAAAATATGGCTTGGCGTATGTGACTTGAAACGCAAAACAACCTTCTGTCTGAAGCTGAGACCACAACATGCATCTTCATAAGCCACCTCAATAGCTACACAGGTTTTCAGAGCCAGTTAACAAAACGACGGTTTGAAGAGCTTTACTTTCCTGCAGCTTTTTGTCGCTTTTAAAATTGATTTCATGCTCAGTATTGTTACATAATTTTAAATACAATAAAATGCCCGTTTAACGTGTTCAATTAATTCAGTACATCTCGATACATATGCCCTTTTTATATTATTTTACAGTTTAAGCAACTGCCCAGCAATGTTGCCAGTTTTGCTTGCTTTCGCACAGTGGCGAAGCATAGATTTTTGATAGGGATGCTGAAATATACATACTCTGTAATGTTATCATAGAATGTATTCATGCTCAAAATTATGGCACTGTGATTAAATAATTAAGTGAAAAATCGTGAAATATTAGAAAAGTTAATGTATTGTGATTAAAATTTATATGTACATATATAACTTTATACTCCGGTCCTTTTTCTGCGCATAGAAAGAGTGTCTAGAAATTAAATATCGATTTTGTTGAAATAATGCCATGTTTTAGCACATGTTATGTTTCAGGCGAATTCCATTCACATCGCGACAGTCGGTCCTGATAACCTAGTGGTAAACATATTTCCCTTGTACACCCAAGATAGCGGGTTCAATCCCGACCAGTGTCGATGGATTTTTTGGGCATAAAATTCCTAAGTATTGTTTCCTTCGCAAGGGAAGTAAGGTCGCGGATCCCGGTCGCAGATTTACGGCATGTAAAAGAACCTCAGGCCTGAAAGAAGGGACCTCTGAGCAAAATTTATCGGCCAGTTCTTGCCTTGAATGGGACGCTGATAACCAGAGGTGTTACAGAGCGTCCGTAAATAAACCAAATCAACAACTCAATTGTCTATAAAAATTTCTATCTTGCACCTGATGTTTGTAATTGCAATTATTATCTGTTGGCAGTCATTCATACATGGAGATATGTTAGCGATATCCTTCACCCGAATTAGGACCCACAATTTAAGATGAATCACTTTGTCAAATGCTTTTACTTAGCCTACGAAGAGCATATGTGTTTGCAGATTATATTCTAGATTTTTCTGTATAATTTGTTGTAGTATTATAAACACACAATCATGACAAGATCTGCCACAAGTCCATGCTGATAGCTAATAAAACTTAAATTACGATATTTAGTCGTCTGGTTAAAGCTCGTAAAAATCTGTACCCAAAATTTAACAAGATTATGTCTCTATTATTTTAAATCGTTCCTATTCGTCTGGTATTTGAAGGTGGGGCAGCCAATGTTTAGAATGTTTAAAAAAAAGCGTATTTTTGTCAAATGGTATGCGTATTTTAATTCCACATTATCTTCCTTATGCTCTGGAGTATTATAATTACTATAAAAGAATGTAAGGTATAATTTAGTTCTTCACAGATTATATGTTCAACTTCAACTAAACCTTGCTATTTTGTTCCAAGTAAGGTTTTTCATTTCTGCTTGATTTAAATGTGTTCTGATATGCAGGATACTGTTTAGTCTCATCAATATTGCTTTCTTTAAAGTAGAGATATTGTGATATCAATTTCCGATCACAAGAAGTTTTTTTTTTTTATTGGAACCGTTTTGCACTTCCGCAGATTCACATTTTCAAGTCATCACGACTGCACCTCGTCACGAGCAAGCTGTAACCACTTCCTCGTTTTCAGCCTTTGCATAAAGCCAGTAAATCTGATGCAGCTTTCCAGACCCTTTAATTGTCTTATAAAAGATGATTCAATAATAGATCAAGTGGATAAGGTTATCGCGTGGTTATTAGCAAACTGTGGAGAAAGTCTTGGGATGATCGCACCAATAAATATCGACAAAGCCAAGTGAGAGCAAAAACCTTTTGTTATTAGTCACTTGCATCTTCCTATATGAAGGTAAGGTAAAATTTTATAAGCGAGTATTCGATGCAAGCAATGAGATAATCGATTAATTGTTTTAATCGAATGAAGCTCATTTGTTTATGTGTGTAATCGAAAAATAATCGATATCTTTACATATGAAAATATGGTAGGTCCAGTCAAAAAGACTCAGAATGTTTTTTTTTTATGCATGGAATACAGTGGTCTCGGTTCAGATTGGTGCGGTCTTTTTCAAAGTATTCAGAAATAGATAAAATACTTTAATAGTTGCACAATTTTCGCTGTATTTTGAACTCGTGTTCTTCTTCAAAGGCAGAGGATAAGCCTATTGTGTGATCATTTAAGTATTTTATCTATTCTGCTTCTCTAGTTCCTGTTTTATATATATATATATATATATATATATATTAAATGTTTAATGCTCGCTCGTTTTTACTGCAGAGGCATCACAGGCAGTGGACATGAGATGAAACGATGAACTTCGAAAGCATATTTTTTTTTTTTTAATTAAAGAAACCTTCCTCACCTAAATTTAGGGTACCTCTCTGGCATTGCTATTTATGACTACATTCTGACCCCATTTTTTAATCAATTAACGGAAGAAAATAAATTATATGCATCGTTTCAACAAGATTCCGCCACTGCTCTTACAACAGAGGAGTCTCTGGGTAAAATTAAGGATGTGCTTGAAGATAGAGCAATTAGTGCTGGTGTATGGCCCTCTCACTTTCCATTTCTAACAGCCTGTGATTTTTATTTGTGGGTAACCTGAAGGACAAACTTTACAAACAAATTCTCACACATTGGAAGAACTCAAGGAAAACATACGAAGTGGGATCAGAAACATTAGAGCGGTGAACCGTGTCAACCGGAACGTGTTTACCCAGTACATCTAAGGGAGGACGGTATTTCCAGCATTTACTAAAGGGTTTAGTGTCACCAGTCTAAAGGGGATTGAAGGCAACTGTGATGAAAAGTCTGAACAGTACTTCGTTCAGTAACAAGCATTGGAGCTTCCAGCAGAATTCAACTCCAGCTCAAGGCAAGGTCCATTCAACTTGATTTGACAGAAATGTTCCAGAGATTATCAGTCTTCAAGATTGAATTTTCAGCAGTCCTGTCTTGAACCCCCTAGATGAAAAACTGTGGCAGAAAGAAGAAAAGACAACTAATATTGACAGACTGAAGCAGTCCTAATAGTCAGCAGTGGCTGATTTCTCAATGCATGCTATAGATGAAAGGCCAGTGAGACATCGGCCATATATGAGAATAAGAAAAATTTGATTCTAAACGTTTGTAATTTATTTGCCACATATTATAGATAGATGAAATATTAAAACACAAGTCGATGTATATTTTATTTGTGAAGAAATTCATTCTTAGAGACCAACAAGACTAAACCCCCTCTTTGAATTTGTCACTGGAGCCTTTGAGAACATCAAGAGAAATAAAAATTACATAAAAATATTTCTAAAAGTGTATCACAGCGGTCTGAACTATGCTTAGGCAAAGACAGTTACGTTTAGGACACTATGCATTATTGATATTATGCATTTCTAGGAGTGCTCTGTTATTAACTGCTCTACTGTAGGGGCAGGGAATTGAGGCAAGATTTAAACTGCATTATAACAAATTTTGGGGAAACTCTCTCTGCTTAAAATTTATGCTGTGAATGTTATTAGCAATAAATATAATAAGGTACAAATATAAAGAACTTTTATTAAAGGGCCAAGAATGATAATGAAAATTAGTAAAATAATGAACCTTTCTGCCTAAAACTGACTTCATAAGAAAAACAGGATGAAAAAGGCAAACATCTCCAATTCCAGAAAAACTGTTTGTTCTCAAGGCTTCACCTACTAACGGCGTTAACTGAATGCCGTTCTTTTGGCCTTGTTCCAAAACATAGAAACGTTACTTGCAGCTCTTTTACACAAAGACCTGGCCTGGGTTCACATTCAAAATGATTGACGTGACAGATCGTTCATAACAGAATATAACAGCTCTAGACAACCTAGGACCCATCTTTAGCTATACTTACACCTGCTAGGAAGAATCATTATGATCTAGCGATGGGTTTATTCGATCATTTTGTTTCATTAAATTGTTCTGTTGTTTTACAAATAATTCCGTTATTTAATATTTGGAAATGTAGAAAATGAGCTGATGACTAATTTGAATGAACGAATGTAGACTGCTTATTGCTCGAAATTTCAAGAATAGCAGGCAAGCAGACGGCCGTGAGTGATTAGGGGAGCAGGTCTTGGTCGAGACAAAATCGTTTTAGCGAGCGGTGAGGACATATTCTGGAATCCCGGTATATAAGATCATGTGAAGGAATGGCGGTGTAATTTTACAATTTAAAGTGTAATACAATTTATGGATTTAAAGTCCCTCACTTTGTTGCGAAAATCCGACGGATCATTATCTTGCTCCAAAGGAGATACAGGCATTTTTCTTATTTTAGAGGTTGATGTTGATTTGTTTTATTTACGGACGCTCTTTAACATCTCAGGTCATAAGCTTCCCAGTCAATTCAGGGCGTGAAACGGCCGACAAATTTTGCTCTTTCAGGCTTGAGATTCTTCTTTTTCATGCTGTAAATCTACGGCACAGGACCCATGGCTTTACTTCCCTACCGAAGGAAGCCATACTTAGGATTTTTACGGCCGAAAAAATCCATGGATCCTGACAGGGGTTTGAACCCGCGATCTTGGGTTTACGAGGCAAATATAGTTACCTCTACACCACCGGGACCGACTCCCATGTGAATATAAAACATTTTAACGCCATAGACATACATATTTCTTATTCTTTTACTAGTATTATGTAAACTAATAAAACCGTATTGAAAGTAAAAGAAAGGTTTTTCAGAATGTTTGAAACTCTTCATATCAAAGTCTGTCGTTGAAGACCGCAAATACGTACAATTCAATAGAATCTTCTGTTGTGAACTGTTTGGTTAATCATTTGTTTCCAACATAAAATTTTCTCATTCTTGACATCAAAATTCGTCACATCTTAAAAGCTGTTGGTGTATTCCGTTAAACGCTTTCTACAGCTGAAAATTTCAGATTTATACAGGCTAGAATCCTACAGCAAGACGAACAATAACGCAGAAAATCTTCTGTGGAGAATGTACCAGACGTGTTCGGTACTTGCAATTGAAGGACAACCGTATCTCCTCCACTCTATGCCACACATGAACGGTTCTATTGTTCAGCCTTGGCATGACATTGCCACCTTCTACTGGCCGAGAGAGTTACGCAACATTTGACTTCTTGTGACCCATCTTAGCTTCAGTCACTCTTTAACATTTTGAAGACAACGAAAAGCAACGAATATTACAAAGAATTAATTACATTTATATACATTAAAAATAATACATATCACGAATTCAAACTTGGCCGAGGTCGATAGATCTTTTGAGGTAAAAATCTGGAGCGCAAATCTCCCGGGTTGAACCGGTAGTGGGTTTTCGTGTCACGGATTTAGGACACGTTAAAAACTCCATACCTGAATAAGAAGTCCCTAGACAAAATTACCAAGATGGCGACACACTATATGACACCTGAAGATATAAGGATTTATCACCTATCCTGACATCTGTAGGAACTAACCGTAACGAAATTCAAATGGTACAATGATTTATCAAGAGCCGGAAAGAACATTAGGACATCTTGTATGTCAATGATGATGATGATGGCGATGAAAAATAATCCACATAAAAATATGTAGACATATGAAAGTAATTTGGATAATACAAATATAAAGTAATTAAACTGTGTATTAGAAATATATCCAATTGAAATGTTAAAGTTAGAAACCGCCTAAAAGCTAATTAAAATTAAAAAATGGATCCAGCAGAGTGTGATAATTTAAATATAGAAATTTTAAAATATAGTCCATATAAATACAAACAAGCATTTAAATTAGTGAAAAATTGCTGGTTTAAGAATGAAATACTCAACTACCAGCATATGGAACTCACTAAACTCATATTAAAAATAATATATACAATTGTGATATTTGTGGTATATATTTTTGCAGTACATATAAAATGTAGAAAAAGATAATTAACAAAATATTACAAAAGCTTTCCTCTTCTCCTTTCAAGGATTAGGTGATTTCACCTGTTCCGGTTTCTATCGTCACGCCACCTTTTAAGGGATCTATCCAAGTCTCTCCTCCCAATTGGTTTATAACCTTTTTCTTCTTGGGCAATCTATTCTCTGTCATCCTCTCAATATGATCTTTCCATTTCATTTTATTTCAATCTATCCTATTAATTGAAAAAAATTAAAATCTGATCTCATTGTTAAATGTCTTATTTTATCGACTTTATTCCCAAAACGCGGATTCGAACCCAGCCAGGACCGGTGGATTTTTTCGGGCGTAAAAATCCTAAGTATGGCTTCATTCGGAAGGGAAGTAAAGCCCTGGGTCCCGTGTCGTACATTTGCGGCACGAAAAAGAACCTAAATCCTGAAAGAGAGGCCTCTGAGCAAAATTTGTCGGCCTTTCACGCCCTGAGTTGAATGGGACGCTGATAACCTGAGATGTTAAAGAGCGTCCATAAATAAATCAATCAAAAAAATCGACTTTATTGCATCCCCCTTATACATCTCATCTCCGCAGACTGTACACGTGATCTCTCTCTTTTTGTCACTGTCCATGACGGAAGGATTTATATAACAATTTATTTATAAGTCTACAACATAGGACCCACGACTTTACTTCCCTTACAGAGGAAGCCATGCTTAGGATTTTTACGCCCGAAAAAACCCGTTCATTCCTGGTCAGGATTGAATACTCGATCTTGGGTTTAGGAGGCTATTTGGTTACCACTACATCACCAGAACCGACGATGTTGGTGATGAGGGAGGTTTCTTGTTTGCCCTTAGGATCGAAATGGCTTATTCAAGTTTCATCATCATTTAATACCTGCATACAAACGTCTTTTATTCGGGAACTAGAAGTCTTGGAATCCACCGAGCACAAGCACCTCTCATGTGCAACTTTTCATTTACAACTTGCGGGTGACACCCAGTGACATTTTAAAAATGTTAAAAGTATCCTTAATATTATTCGATAATGCTCTTTCACAATTATATTAGCGATGAGCTGTTTTATTCCTTTAAAACACAAACTGGATTAATTATCCCTCCTCTTTAAACATTTTGAACCATCTTCGAACTGTACTACAGGAGAGAACAAACTGTTCATATGCCCCTTTCATTGTGTAGTGAAACTGAACATGTCTCAATTTGCATACTGCTCACAGTGACAAAATGAAACTAGTTCCGCGTATACATTACACTTTAAGCTGTAAAGTTATATTTTAGCGGGATAAATTATTCCTGTAAAACAGGAACCAATGTGTGTTGGCATACTAAGCTAAAACAGCTTTACTGTCATTTTTGGAGGATGGGAGCAGTTTATCTGTTTCATGTTATATCATTAAAGTTATTTTCTTTTTCTTTTCAGAATCGGTCTTTGTGGCTTCGACAATCCAATGAGGGATCCAAAAACAGAAGATATTAAAAGATATATTGGACATGTAAGTGAACTTTTATGACAACTCTGTAGTTCTGTAAAATTGGTTCATACTATTTGATGAGGTGGTCTTACTTGAATGTGCATTCAGGGCGTTTTAATAGATGCATTACGTTCTAGTGTAGAACTGGAAGTGCAGCTATAAAGCAATGAGATAATTAAATGCTGCTGGAGAAGGCGACAGTCCAACATTTTCCTTTGTCTCATAAGTTTATTTTTCGGGGTTCCTGGATAGACTTAAAAATTGGCTATCATTAATCACTTCTGCTGAATTTATTACGGAATAATTTATTTAATTCTTAAGAAACAATTGCCCATTTTCTTTAAAAATATTTCATTTATATATGAGCTGTTAATTTGTTTCCTTTATGATGAATAAATGTCAAATAATGATTAGACTAATTAATTCCATTGTGATTGCCGCACTATATCCGTTGCGTTTGCTTTGTTAATCCCTTACATTACAGATTATATCTTACCTCAAGATTGTACAACAATATCACCTGCCAAACGTTAAGCCATGCGACCCAGAGCTTTCTCAGAGATCACCAAAGCCGTGTTGCTCTTGCATGACAATGCGCGTCTTCATGTTACCAACAAGTTAATGAGACACTGCAAAATTTCAAGAGGAAAGTCCTCGAACATCCTCCATATAGACCCAACCTTGCTCTAAGCGGCTTTAATTTGTTCAGCCCTCTTGAACATCATCTTTTGGATGAACATTTCTTGACGATGAAGCTGTAGAAAGGGAAAGCAGCACAAAGAATTCTATTTTTTTCAAATCATTACTCTCGAAAAGTTCTAAATGCATCTGTAACTACTATCCCATTTTCCATTTATAAGAATATGATATATTTAAAATTGATTTTTTATTCCTTCGTTTACCCTGGTGTTCACTCCTTAATGTAATAGCCTGAGTGAGAGAAATGAAGGCAGCAAAGCTTAAGATAAAAGTATATATAAAATTAGAATGTGTTCATTATGTAGTTCTTAACTCCAACTAAATGCTCAGGAGAGGTGTTTCTGGACGTTACATAGTTGATACTCGAAGAGAAACTTTTGTTTTAGGGAGTGAAAGTGAAGATGGACGACCAAGGTAACATTCTCGTCAAACGCGTTTCAAAAGGCAACGTCTACGTGAAGAATACAAGTGCTGGGGAAGAGACAAGCATAGGCAATGATGTCCTCAAACTACCAAACTGCGCCCTGGAGATGGAAAAACCGGTCAAGGTGAGTGCCGCATCAACATTTCTCCAATTTACTTTTACTGAAATAAAGTAAATTTTATATGTATAATTTTTTTTTTTTGGTAAAAAGATTCAACACACACTTTTTTATGCTAATACAACTTTTTAGAGTAATTTTTGTGTAAGCTACATCGTCGATAAGAGTTTTAAATGCGCTACTTTGATTTTATATAATCTGAAAGAGAATATCCTCCAAAATAATTAAGTGAATAAACCAATTTCTTTAAATTAATATTAAATTTATATTTAATTAATTTTGCAATTGCTACTGAAAATAACATCATAAATTTATGTTGTACATTTGATATATTTTTTGTCCCCATAATGTATCATAAACAGAATGATGATTCTCTAATTAAAAACAAAAACATAATTTTATGTTGACAAAGCCAGCTTCATAATACAAGTACAAATTAAATTCATCACATTATTACCGTTATGTATATCAAATTGCTAGGATAAGATAGGATAGACAAAGGGTCCACTTTCTTGATCTAGTGGTTAGCGTTGATTACTGGCCGGTAGGCCTGGGTTTGTTAGGAATTTTTCTACTACGTTAGAGAGGTCTGGAACGGGGTCCACCCAGTCTCATAAGGATAATTGGGGAGATGCCTGATGGAGAGTTGCGTTCTTGGTTCTAGGGGAATTTTTTGAAGGTGTTTAACGCCCGTTTTTACTACTGAGGCACCACAGGCGATGTTTATTGATGGTACATGAGATGAAATGATAAATTGGGAAAGGATTTATTTTTAAGGAAGGAATCGTTCCAAGCCTAATTTTAGGGTACCTCCCCGGCATTTGCCAGTTATGAGGACTGAGGAAAACCTGGAAAAAACATCAGTCAGGGAGGATGGTCCTGATGGAAATCGAACCCCAGACCTCTCGCTCACGAGTCCGCGCCTTAACGACCTCGGCCACCGGTGGCGGTTCTAGGAAGTCATGTGATAGGTAGTTAGAGTGCCGGCATGCTGACCACATACCCCCCCCCCTGCAATACTGACTTCAGTCTATGAACTCGTGAGACGGAGGTAGAGGAAGCAGATGTCGCTGCGGCAGGCCAAAGCTCACCACGGGTTCTAGCGCCAACGGGGGAAATAAAGGAAAAAGAAGAATAGATGAAGGACGCAGTAGATTCTGCACTTGAGCTTTATTGAGGGATTTTTGTGTTTAAGTCTCCGGGAGGACGGGATGAGATGACGGAAATACCGGGCATCCAGTAGAAAAACAACGGTATTTCAAGAATGTAGCGGGAATCCTACATTGTAGGTCCCAGAGATCGCAGGCTTATGAGGTCCATGATGGGCACCGAGGGACTCCAAGGCAGAAACCGTCAGAAATTTCTCCAAGGTGCAAATCAAACACCAACTTGCCTCGGCTGACACTTTCGGCCCTGCAACCAAACAATGGAATAACATGAAAAAGGAAAAAATACCTGCAAAGGAAATGTCCATCTCAAAGTCAGAGAACCCATTAAAAACCCAAGAATCTGATCCTGGGACCTCCCGAATGCACCCTGATTGCTTCAATGTCAAACTCTGCAAATCCTTCTTACATTGACGCTATTGCCCGGGTGAACCTTGCCTTCCCTAACTTACAAAATTCCTAAGCAGGTATCTGGAATCGAACCTGGCCTTCCTAACTCGTAAATATAACCTGTAAAATATTTGTATTAATATTCTCGTTTTCTTGAATAGAAATATTTGACTAATTTGCTACAGTTCCATTCTTTGAAGCTATTCAAACAACAGTTCCAAAAATTGTAAAGAATTGCAACAGTTCAGTATGAGAACATGTAATTAGTAATTTAACTCATCACAATGAAATTCCGTGTACATCAACATTACGCGACTTGTTCATCCCTGTACGGAAGAATGTAACAAATGAGCCTTACTTCCTTAAAGACTTACTAAACAAAACTGGAAACTCAGTTCTTGTAACAATACAATGAGAGCATCATTGTACTCGTGAGAAACCTTGAGAAAAGCAAATTTCTCTCACTTTCTCCATTTTACCAACAAACTGTACGTTGATAAGGGTACGCCCGCGGTTACACGCCTTTGAATTAATACTTCAATAAAAGCAAACCATCTTTGAAACAGTTGGCTACATTAATAATGTTCAGTTTGTTACGAATGGTGCAACTATCTTCATTAATACTGGTGATATTTCGTAATTTAATT
This sequence comes from Metallyticus violacea, assembly GCA_030762175.1. Taxonomy (NCBI): domain Eukaryota; kingdom Metazoa; phylum Arthropoda; class Insecta; order Mantodea; family Metallyticidae; genus Metallyticus; species Metallyticus violacea. The sequence goes on from CM060834.1 coordinate 20,805,558, forward strand.
GAGATTAAAGCAAGAGGTAGGTAGTTGACATGCGAGAACCATGCCATTTTTTATAGTTTTAGTATAATCATTGAAGAGATTTGGATTACCAGTTTGATCTTTTTCAAAACGTACACTAATTTTCATTAGCTTTTATTCCAAGCGGAAATCAAGATTAAATAATATACAACTGACCACTATTATAATAGTTACTATCTACTACTATTTTTGTATTAATTATGTCGTATTGTGATTGTGTTGTGATGAGAACATCTTTTGGGAAGCAGTGAGATAATCGAATCAAAGCAGAGGTGATAAAATTTATTGTTATTGGTTTTTCTTCCAAGAAAGACTACGAAGAAATCTGTAATCGAATAATAATTAAATTTGAGATTATATTAACATAAAAATTAAAGTTTTGTGGTATTTTATTGTACAATTATAATTAATAACAGTTCCAAGTTATGAGTGAACAGGAAAATGCATTATACCCCTAGTCCAATCAAAGGAGAAATTATAGGTACTATTTCACTCATGTGAGTCATCTTAAAATCGACCAATGAAACGAAACAAAATTTTTGAGTTTTGACCAATCAAAAAAGTGAAGTGACATTATCGAAAAAAATTATCAAACCCGTTTTATCATACGACGTGCACTTGTTTAGAGGCCAGTATAGCCAACTCTATACCTCCACTATATAATTCCTGAACATGTATCACTACCACTTTTACTAGAGGCGGTTGGGAGACATTGATAACAACAAAAGCATGAACAATGGACAATCATAATGCAAAATGGAGGGTTCTTCAAAGCGTTTTGGTAATGCGTCAAATGTACAAATTGATCTTATCATTTGGAATTCCAAACCAAAGAATACAAAGAAAAATACAGACACTGTATGTTATCTTTTTTTTTCTCAATTGGTATTAGAAAATCGAACCGATTGTATTGACTTTTGTTCATTTCAGTCTCACGGTTTCTGAATAGAATAGATATTTATATGTATAACAAGTGTTAATATGCTGTGCTCGAATTTTATATATATATATAACTTTTATTCTTATTTTACTCATGAATTAGTCCTAATAGTCCTATTTTGCTCTTCTCAATTGGCATACCGATAATCGACATTCTTCTGTCGCAAGATTGCTTAAAAAAAGGTTAAGTACAAATATACAATTATTACAATTCTGTAAGCGAAGTTTACGGAATTGTATTTAAATTCTTATTTTATTCGTGAAATAGCCCTAATAAATGTCACTCGAAGGCCTGAGCTATCCAGAATAATTCAAAGCCTAAGATCCTCTCGTGATATTACTTGTGATTAAAAAAAAAGATTAGGTTTTAGTTTTTGAGACCGTGCTTTAAAACTATCGATTACGTTCCATTCTGATTGGTGAATAAGGTGTCAGAGAGGCCGTACATTGACTGAAAGGTATAATTGTCACAAGAGGGTTTGAGATTTCCAAATAGATTCACGAACGTAATTTCTGACCAGACCCTCGAGTGATATTTATAAGGAATATTTCACGAATAAAATAAGAATTTAAATATTATTCCCATTAACTTCGCTTATATATAATAATTGTATATTTGTATTATGGATGTTTAGCTTTTTCAATCTATCACGCAACACACAAATGTCCATTGTCATTAATGCCAAAGGAGAAGAGCCAAATAAGGGTTTGGGACCATTTCATGAATAGAATAAAAATGTATACTTATGAATAGCTCCAGAAACAGTGAGACTGAAATAGACGAAAGTCGACTATTACAGTCGCTACCGTTCGATTTACTAATATCGACTGATAAAAATAAAACAGAGATAACATTTTACTCTTCTGAACAACGTCATGGTTGCTTAGGAAGGTACCATTATTATTATTTAATTTACAAAATATTTCAGACTGTTTGACTGAATTCGGAGAAACAATTGCTTGAATAAATGCACTTTAAGTGCTTGCTAGTAAAAGTGGTCAGGGATGCTCGCTCAAGAATTAGGTTGACGTGTGCAGGTGGCTACCCTGACTAGAAGACAAATGCACTTAGCATGGTAAAGAAATTTGATAATTTTACTAAGATATTGGGATGTAATTGGTAAAAATCCTAAAATTGCTTTCATTTCGTTCGTAGATTTTATGATGACGTCACATAAGTGAAACTGCTAATTTCATTTAGCACGATTTCTTCTTAATCTCCATGCTCTGACGTATGAATGTCTCTTTTTTTTCAGCTGTTTGACATGAAAAAATTCCAACAGAATGTGAACCGGGAGTTGCGCCGGGCGTATCCAGATAGACGCCGGTTGGAGTGTCAATGTCTGAGCGCCGTGGCATTCGTGAAGAGCGAACCCGAGCTGCTGGACTGCCCCATCTGGGTTCTCATTATCAATGTCGTCGCCATGGACATGCTCAAGTCTAAACTACCACCAGGTACGCTATACTTCCTTCTGTGACCAAACACATTATACGTTACAAAGTACCATGTTCGGAATAAAATATCTTCACTGCTAAATGCAGTCACCAGCACTTATCAGGATCTTCTGTCAAAGTGGTGCAAGTATTATTATTATTATTATTATTATTATTATTATTATTATCATTATTATTATTATTATTATTATTTTATTATTATTATCATTATCATTATTATTTTACTATTGTTATTGTTATTATTATTAGGTTTACTTATGGACGCTCTCAGGTCATCAGTGTCCCATTCGATTCAGGGGTGAAATGGCCGATAAATTATTTTGCTCAGAGGTCTCTTTTTTCAGACTTGAGGTTCACGTGCAGTAAATCTACGACACGGGACCCATGGCTTTAGTTCTCTTCAGAAGGAATCCATACTTAGGTTAGACAGAACGTTTTGGTCAGCTCTTTGAGCCAACGCATTGTGACATAATATTATCATCTGATTCTCTTGTTTTTTGTGGATTATCTGCCGATATAAATTTTATTAATTTCTATTAGCATTTAATCCTATTAGACCTATATGTTCGGGGTTGTCCGCAGAGAAGGAAAGAAAGTGGGTAAACTGAAAGATCGCATTATGTAACTTAATGGCTTTTCGTTACCTGCAAGAATAACCACTAGCTTTATTACTAATGCTGGCACCTTTCTCTATTGCCGTCTGCCGGAAGATGTGATATGTAATTAACTGTTCTAAAACTGGCCAGTTTCTTTATCAGCAGACAAGAAAAATGCCCCAAACATTTATCTTTGTCCCAGTTTCTGCCTTAATGCCGGTTCTGGTGGCCTAATGGTAACCATACTTGCCTCGCAGATTCAAGATCGCGAGTTCAACCCTGGCCATGCAGGGCGTAAAAATTCTGAGTATGGCTTCCTTCGGAAGGGAAGTAAAGCTGTAGATTCCGTGTCATAGATTTACGACAGGTAAAAGAACCTCAAAACTGAAGAAAGATGCCTCTGAGCAAAATTTATAGGCCGTTTGTTTTACGTCCTGAGTGGAAAGGAGCGCTGATGACCTGAGATATTAAAGAGGTCCTTAAATAAATTAAATAAAATGTATAGGGCAATATCAGTTCTTTTATGATATTATACACCAAATTTAGGGTCACTGTACTTCATTTTGTAAAATTTATATTCAGCATAAAATCTCCACGAATGTCGATGTCTGCCCTTGGGGTAGATGTGGCTCATTGAAGACCGTGACATATTCGGTTCAAATAGAAAAAAAAAAAAAAAAAAAAAAAAACAAGGATGAAAGTATTAAGTCAAGTGTCATGGCACTTTTTGTGTGTTCTGTCGACACCTGGACCTCTGTTTACCATAGCTTGCTCTCAATTTTACTTTGTGTGAAACTAGGTGAAACATTCTCTTAGGTAAAGTCATGAAATTTGAATTTAATGTATTCCGTCCCCTTTTTATGAATTGGGACTGTACTATGACATTTACATCCTAGAAGGATTACGTAATTTTCCTAAATGATTTGCAGAAAATGTAAGCATTATGTCTAAGCTACAGTAATCATTCTGCAGTGAGTTTGGGAGTGCCGAAGGTTGCGTTTTAATTGTTTGCTTTTTTATAAAGATGTGAAGTAAATTATTATATCTAAATCTCTTCCAGCATTCGCTTTTCTCTTAAGAAAAAATATTCTGGCTAAGATATACAATATTTTTCCTACCTTTTACGTGCTTCGGTTCCTTACATTAGATTTAATGCACTGTGCTTATGATTAAGCGAAGTATCAAAAGGAAGGGGGCCAAAATTATATTTTTGTTTTTGTACCATTTTAATATTTGGAATTTTTTTTGCTTAATTTGATATAATTTTCATTAATATTGCTTATTTATATATGTTTTAATACACTTTAATTATGTCACTGCAGAAGCCTTTTTTATTTTTATTTCGCCAGAATTAGTTCAGTTAAGTCTATATCTCAGGAACTATTTGCTCTAGAAGGCTGTGGTTTGTCTTGAATGATAGGAAAAGTTGTATTTCTAAATTGGCAGCGTTTAATTCCTTGACATTAATTTTTGTTTTTTTAGTGTGTTGGAGCTTCCCTCTAAAAGTTGGTTTTTCTGTGAAACCATTTTTGGGGCTGAAATTACTTAAAAACTACGGTTTTTATAAGTTTCCTATTTTTTGGAATATGTATAAGCTATTATTTCCAAACGTTTACCACTTATTCATGATATTGTTGTAATTAATGATATGGGTCTATTATGGTAGAGATAGGGACAAAATGTGACAACGTAAAAAAGCAAGTTGGAAAAAATAAAACTAAAACAATCAAACAATTGAAAACATTTTATTGCTTCAGTCGTGTTATACCTAGTAGTGAAAATAGATAGATAAACAAATTTCAATTATGTGCATCTGTATGTTGTAAAAGTTTCATTTCCTTGGAGAATGAGAACTGAAATTAGTAAATTTAACACTACAAGGATAGGTCATTCATATTCCCCGTAAGAACACCTAGTAGAGACATAAGGGCAATTTTTGTGCTGAACCTCAACAGAATACAAGCTGACATTTCTGAAAAACTGTACTGTCTATTCAAATTGAATTTACCGCTTAATTAAACAATTATTTATAATTTATGAACTGTTTTCTAATTTTCACTAACCTTAATTGTTTTATTTTATAATTATTTCAATAAACCAGAGAAAATATTAATTTTTGCTGCCTTACGTGCAATTTTCTCATGAACAATTAATTTCTGCAGCTTCAGATTTTAAAATTAATTTGAAAACACGTCAGTTAACATTGCTGGTGCAATAATATGTAATTTAAAGGAAAATTTAATTTTTGAAAATATTTGCATATAGTGTCATTATTTTATGTACATTTAATTTTTTCCCCTTAAGAGCTCTTTAGCAGTACAAGTTAAAACCTTCAACCAGCTATACTGTAGAGCAATGTGTTTTACACTGCACAAAATAAACAAAACAGCTCTGTCTAACATAGTTTTTTTAAAAAAGTACACTTAACGTTTAAAATATCAAATTGCGGCAAATGACAAACAATATGACGTGTTGACCAAATTTAAATTTCCCCCCAAACAAAAATTATATATGAGTTTAATCTCTAAACTATATATATAATAGTAGAAAAGCATAAAACACTAAGAAAAAGTCACACTTGAGATCACTTGTCTTCTTGCCATAGAAGGACTCCACGAGTCCGAAATATAGCGATCTCAAGTGTGACTTTTTCTTAGTGTTTTATCCTTTTGTACTATTATAATTACTGTTAATTTGTTACATTGTTAATAGTGTTACTTTATTTTTTTTATTTTTTATTACACATATCATATTATGCATAAAATGAAAAATTACTTTTTGACCCAAAATCTGAAAGCAGTAGAAGGCACTGATGCAGCCAGGCCATTTAAATTAAATCCATTTAAATGCCGCCTAACATACAAAACTATATGTGGGTATAATCTGCAAAAACCTCCACTGACTGGCCGAGGTCGTGGCGGGAGGTCTGGGGTTCGATTTCCGGCAGGACCGTCCTCCCTGACTGAGGTTTTTCCAAGTTTTCCTCAGTCCTCATAAATGGCAAATGCCAGGGAGGTACCTCAAACTTAGGTCTGGAACGCTTCCTTTAATAAAGAATTCTTTCTCAAATTACCATTTCATATCATGTGTCATCAGTGTTCACTGCTTGTGGTGCCTCAGTAGTAAAAACGGGCGTTAAACAAATAACTACGAAGTTTCATACTATGCATTGACCAAAACTTTATAAAATATTTATTTTATTTCCTTTTTCTCCTTTAAAACATTTCAGAATAAAAAACCACGAAACACATTGCTAGTGTTCCTCCGTTATTGTTTTGTGGATAGAGAAAGTAAAACCGCATTATGTTCCGTTTATTAACCGAAACGTTTGTCCACTCAAGATAAACGTAATTTATACGCACAAGTAAACACGGGTCCTACATTAGCAAGGTGGAAAGCGAAAACGTGAAGGCAATAAACCAATTCTTAATAATAGTGACCAACAAAACCACAATTTAAGCGTACAAAAATTTTGTTTTCTTTCATTCCGAGCTAAAAACTTTGTAAATAACATTTAAGTGTGACGTTCGTGAGAAAGCAACTCTAATACATTTCTACAAATTTTCTGTACCCAACTGTAAAATCATAATATTAAATGTGTTCCTTGACTTTGGCTTCATGTACTAAGGCCCTTTGAACACAGAGCTTGTCAAGTATTACTTAAAAAGCTTGCAGAAAGGTTTTACAGTTAGAAAATCGACCGCTTCCTTGGCCCAATAGTGTTTACGACTACTAATCCGTAGGTTCAACCCCGTCAAAGCTGTTTGAGTAAAGTTTTTTTTTCGGATTTTTCCATAGTCTGAGAACTTGAATATTGGATAGCTTTGAGGTGCCAAGTATTCGAGCTAATTTTCGCCATCATTCATTCACTTCACTCCATTCATAAGTACAGACTTACTACAGAATTCAGTTTACAATCTACAGGTGTCGCAAGAGGTCCAATGCAGTCAAAGCGACAATAAATAAAACATAAAAAAATACGAGAAGAAATTTGAGATAGAACATTTATGGGTCTGGCTGTTCAAATTTTAAGGTTGTATCATTAACTTTCGAAAGAACCAGCACGCCACTGGCTAATGAAACTTCCATTTGAAATAATACCGCACAAAACGAATAATATACGAGAAATGTCTTAATTTATAACAATAATATTTTTTCTTCTCGCCAACAACGGATAACACAAAAAATCTAAGATATACAATTGAAAGTACATGGAATATATACTCTTTGATATTAAAAAAAAAAAAAAGAGGTAACTCGAAAATATTTGTCGTACTCGTTACAGCGCGCGGTTCACAAGGAGTCCCAGCAAATTGCGTAGCCACGACAGCAGAAGCCTGGGGTGTTGTAGCCTCTCGTTCACAATACTGTAGAAATCTGACATCATATATGCCTAAAAAATGAGGCCTCATGCTGAGGTTTCATACACCCGATATTAATTTGTGTTTATTTCTGTGTGTTTTCACTTTAGATAAAAGAAGACAAAAGTTTCTTTTACTTAGTTATTAGTAAAGAATACATCACTTTGTAATTATTTTTTTATATGCATACGTAATGCCATAAAGTTCAAATGATACGGTAAAATATAACATAATATATACAGACAACATGATTTTCTACATATACACTTATAAAACCAGCAATAAAAAATAAAACAAAAGTGTTGCTTGGGATTTCAACCCAGGAACTTACGCAGAGGAGCAACGCTTTCCAAACCGCTCGGCCACCGCTACTCTACCCTAATAGTCTCTTACCAGATACTTATGATTGTGACCATTACGTTTAGGCAACGAGAACTGCAGTGTGCACTTGCTGCATGCGCGTTGCAAATACAGTGTCTACAAGCGTCCCCGAAGTTCTCTGATCGATACGCAGAATCTGGCGATAAATCATTTTTTGTTTGCCAAAGGGTGTGCTTTCGAATGAAACTTCCAGGTGGTGTATGTGAGCTGAACTGCGTGTCTGAGCACGCCCAAAGTTTAGTTGGTGAGCGACAGTGGTCAGCAATGGGGATCATGGGGAAAAAAAAAAAAACAAAAAAAACAAACGTATGTATGTGAAAATAGCATTTCTCTGCGGAGGAAATGAGAAGTACTGGTTTTATGGCTTTCTAGTGTTTTTAATATTAACAATTAATTATTTTATTGGCATATACAAGAAATATAGGCCTGATAACATAGTTTACTGGTATTTGTAGGGGTTAGTTTGTTTTACTTTGTGTTATTTAACTTTTCATATGTTAAGGGTAACCATCTGCCTTATTTGTTGAAAGAATACTCATAAAGCAAGTACTTAGATTCGTTTTTGAGCAAAAACGACCTTCAGTTAGAAAATTCCATATCATTAATGTAATTCGTGCCTATTGGAAACATTTTATCAGTTGCAAATCTGAAGGTTAAACTGAATGGGCACAGCTTTGTGAAGGACAGGCATTATCGTTCATCTCTAGCGCTAGCTACATAATTGGAGCTTGTGTGGGCAGAGCCCCTGGTGACGAGATATCAATTCAAGGTGCCCCTTAATTTACTGGTTTTGGCGACAGAATTCCGTCATATCGGGCACCATGCTAAAAGTGAGCCTAAAGGCTGTAACGACCTACACATTGAGTGAGTGGGTAGGAGAGACTGTTCCTAAGTTTGCGTGTTGTTTTATATACAGGTAAAAACCACAGAAAGTCATTCACTTATCTGTTGGGGTATTCTGTGCTTCTGTGTGTAAGTAACGTTTGAAAGTTGCGAACTTTTAGGACTTTTTGCAATATTAGTTTATATACTTTTAAAAAATAATTGTAGTCCGTCTGTGCATAATTCTTCTAACTATTACCGCCTCAGCATTCGTATTGGCGATTCAAAAAAACTAATTCCATCCACTTGACCTGCCACCACAATTGTTTGTTCGGTGAACTTAACTTTACGGCAATATTTCTTCCACTGTTGATTCCATATTATGAAAATAACTTGAGGTATAATGCAATACGAGGATAAATACCATTATCGGCTACCAGAATTAAATCTCTTAAGGCCTACTCCGGCTTCAGGAGAGAATATTCTCCCATCTTTTTAGGGATGTTTTTCTCAAAGTAGGTGATAGTTTCATGAATTCTTTGTACTTACGATGTCCAGTTTTGAACTACTTCATTCTCCATAAATTTGCAACTTTTCCCGTGTATCAGTCCTTTTCTTTTTATGGTCGAAGGAACTTTGTGCTTTTATTTTTCGTCACATTTATTTTTATCTGCATGCGTTAATGTAGTAATAATATTATTTGGCTTAGAAAATATATTTGTTAAAAATATGATTCATTCATGTCGCACTGGTTCTGTATTCATATGTGCTTTTACAATACACTAAGAAATACAAAGTTACATAAACCGACATTCAACTCTTAAGAGATAATGTATGTATGTATGTATGTATGTATGTATGTATGTATGTATGTATGTATGTATGTATGTATGTATGTATGTATGCATGTATGTATGTATGTACGTATGTATGTATGTATTTATGTATGTACGTATGTGTATATATATGCATGCAAAACGGAAGAAGTAGAACAAATTTTTAAAAAATACATAAATAAAAAAGAAAACCTTACAAAAGTGGATACCTTACATCTCACCACGTAAAAACACACAAACATACATATAAATAAAGTGCTAATGTTCCCCTACCCTGCTTTCCGGTCGTCTGCTTTTTCAGGTCTGAGTTGACTCATTTTATTTAAAAATTTACCTACTCCCTCCTCCTCCCTTTCAGCCGGCAAATTACAGCACTGTCACTGCCCCGGTAGGTATCTTTCTCTCAACCTAGGTCATCCTGACCTAAACCAGGAGAGCCCCTAATTGCTACGTTTGGCCCCCTTTAGGTTAAGTTTCATACGCCACCGTTTTAACTCCAGTTGTATCTCCAGCGAAACTTTTCTGTACACTCCGAAAGAGTCAGCTGCCTATTAACGTCCCTCAAGCTTTTGTTAATTTTCCTCCAAGTTAACCCCCTCTCCTGTTCCACATGTTTGTTAATTTCTTCCTGTTTCCTCGCTCTGCAATCCAAATGTTACCCATTCCTGTGTATATTTTCCAGACTCCTTCTTAATTTTGAAATCCACATCTTATTTTCCTATTCTCAGCTGATCATTGCAACAGATGTCCTAATGGTTATCTTATCTCTGAACAATTCGTAGGCAATACTTCACTGCTCGAATTCTGCATTCTATAATCTCGCTATAGGCACCAAATTCCCTAAGGATTCGGCAATCTCCTGTACCCTTTCCCGCTCCTAAAATACTTTTTAGAAAACCCGTCCTCACCCCATACAAGTTCCCTGTTCGTTTCCGACCCCAAATTTCGGACCCGTAAATCATTATAGATCATACTACTGGTCCATATGCCGTCTTTAACAGCCTACAGCACATCTGGAATTCTGCTTCGTATACCGAGAGTTTCTGAAGTTTATTATTAGCTCTAAATTTCTTCCTATCCTTCATTAATCAAGAACGTAATGTTATCGACTGCCTGACCTGTATATGGCCTGTCTCTGCTCTGCTATAAATGGTCCCGTTTTGTTTGTTTTCACTATAAATAACCAAACATTATAGCAAGTCTTCTGTAGTCTGTTTAGTGCACGCTGTAGGCCATTATCGTAAACAAACACTTGTTATGTCATGTGTAACAGAGCTGGCACCTGTATGTCTCCCATCGTATTGTTATTATCTGTTTAATGGTCTAAAACCCAATTTTAACAGCATGAGGAAAATTTGTGCAAAGAATTCACGAGTAAAAATGTGGTAAAAAGCATAGAAACATTAGCTATTGTCTCCAAGAAATATGCACCAAACGAGATTTAAACGTCAATTTTTTGTTATTTTCTAGATCAAGTAGTTTACCAGATATCATCAAATATAGTGCCTAGACTTCCAGACAGATCGGCTGCTGGTTACACCGTGTTAACGGCACACCCACTACATTATGTCATCAGAAAATGTGGCATGTAACAAATTAGAGATGGTACAAGCCCTCAACTGAACAGCGGTGTAACAAAATCACACCCAAGGACGCAAAGACACACTTGCTCATCGCCGAATTTGGCTACATGAAGTAACATTAGGACCTCACCCCAGGGCTTCAGCAGTTGTGACAGAATTGATAGATACCACAACTTCACTCTTACCTTGTTGTCTGTTCTCTTCTTTTACTCTCTCTTTTCTTTTTGAATTCCCCTTTAATTCCACTTCTTTTGTTATTAATCCACTTTTAGCTATTGAATGATTTTTGAAAATTTCTTCAAACCTACTAGACACTGAAAACGACATTGTGTGTGTGTGTGTCCATGTCTGCGTCCGATAACGCTCTAGCAGTTGCAATTTTTGTTTATCTCAAACGATACTCGGCATATACTCATCAATAAACAAACTTTTCGCCGAGTTGTTAACCACAAAATTAAACCATTGGCGGACGGGGTTAACCTAAAGCGAAAATTTATTATAAAAAGTTAAATATCATTCCAGCGGCCACTATTTTTGGGTTTTATCAAAGAAACTCGGCAAATTTCTTTAAAATAAATTGATAAAAATATTTTCCGAAAATCAGGGCAATCAGACCATTTAAATGGGGGATACCTGAAAAATGAATGGAAGTTAAAGCGAATTTTAATAATCACTCTAGCACTTTTAATTTTTTTAAAAAACACTTTGGCATATGCCATTGAATTATGGAAAAGAAATTAGGTTTTTGATTATAAATGAAATAGAACTATTAGGAGGGGGGTTCACCTGAAGCCTAAAATTTAAAATTTTCTCTAGCGGTACCAACATCTGCTTTTTCACAACGAAACTCCGTACATACCATTTAAATAAAACAAGAAAAATAATTTCTGAAAATCAGGAAAATCGGGGTCATTAAGAGTGGGGGTTTACCTGAAAGGCAAAATTTAAAAATCCCTCTAGTGGCACCACTATTTCTTTCTTCACAACAACCTTTGGTATATAACATTTTCAAAAATAAAAGAAAAATTAGTTTCTGAAAATTAGAGAATTTGGACCAATAGGAGTAGAGGTATATTTTAAAATCAAAATTTAAAAATCGCTCTTGCGTTTAAGTTTCTCTATGTCGTTTTAAAATATAAGGACAAATTAATTCAGCATATAAATTGTATTTATAACGAAGCATATGTTTTATATTTAACAAAAGTAATATCGTGAAGATAGCAGCTGATATTAATCTAAAATGTATGTGAGAATTATATTTGTGTGTAAGAGCTCTCTGTAATATCCTTCAGAAAATGTTTGCATTAAAAGCTTTTTACTACAATAACTTTTAAATTAAAATTTAAAGCCAATGAAAATCGTTGAAACTTTCGATTGTTTATTTTTGATTGTGCACATTTGCTTAGTACATTGTAATTGTTTTTAAATAGTAATATGTTTTTGTTTTATTGAAACATACGAAAATCTTCCTCTTAAATTCACAATGTAACTCCAAACTTTCCGTTATTTTTCTCTATTTAAGTGAATGTGAAAATATCAAGGGCTTAGTTCATAAACCTGGTTTTATTTAAAAATTTAGTGTAGCTTTGACTATCAGAATCTTATATTTAATTTAATTAATAGCATTTCATTAATTTTTGTGTTTTAATCTCAATAATAATAATAATAATAATAATAATAATAATAATTGAAAACATGGTTTCTCTTTTGTGATACTTATAGATTGCAAGAATTTTAATTTTGTTCCGCTATTGCCACACATTAATACTATAACTTATTTCATTTGTTTAATTAATAAGGTCATAATTTGGATTCTGTATTATTTTTGAAGTTACTTACTAGATGAGGAATTTGCTTAGTTTACATAGGTCTTGAGTGATAGATTTTTTTATATTTCGTAGGCTGCAATTCGTTTCTTAAATAATCATCGCTTCAATTTTTTCGGTAGAGTTCTTTCAAAAATTTTAATCACTCTCGTCAAATTCCATTATAATCATCGATCTACTAAATGTTTCAATAAAATCAACAATAACCAAAATAAATTATACTAAATTAAAAATAAGTTAGTTACGATATGGTAGTATAAAAATAGCATGTAACTCACTTGCTGACTAACTGCGATTCTCATATTATACTATGTTATTGCAACTTTTGAAGAAATGTATTTTTCCGTCAAGATGATCAATTTGAAAAGTCCATGAGCACTGTATGTACTGTGGAGTCATTTAATAAGAAATAAAATTTATATTTTCCAAAACAAATATTTTAACTTATTTGTTAAGTCAAATCCACTGAAGTAATTGCTGATAATAATTCTTTTAAACCGTTTCTAGCCTGTAAACTAGTTTATGATTTCAGAAAAAAAATTGGTTTGTGATTTACCCTCTATAGTATATTGTGCTCACTCGCGTAATTGATTAATTATGTTCGCTCTATGACTCAGAACAGCACTTTACCATGGTAAAGTCAACTCAATTTATTCAAAATAAATACATTTCTTTCGTAAGAGGCTCCCATGCACGAATGCTCTTAAGGCCCCATGGATTTGCCCAGAGAAAAATCAGAAAGTTCACGAACCTTCATTGAGATCCTTTCTGTTTGAAAATTGCGGGTTATATTTTATTATTAATGGGCTAGTTTCGTGCATTGTTTTCAATAAAATACATAACTGAAAGGCACGATTAAAACATAAATTAGCGAAAGCGGAAGATGTCAAAGGGAAGCATTAATCTCTTTAGAAGATGCTCCCTCTAACAGCAAAATTCGCTTAGCTTGCATCTGCAGACGTTTCCGTTCAATTGTTTCGCCAACAGTTTGGTCCAATCGATACGGAATCGCCTGCATATCGCTGCATCAAGGTTACCGGATGTATACTTCACACCAAAACTCGGGCTTTATAATAATGGCTCTGCTGTCAGAGTTATATTACCTAGAGGGACTGCAGAATTTGTGATGGTACAAGCAGTTGCCGGGGTGAAGGCCACGGTGAAGGCCTGCTAGTGCTCTCTCTGCCAGACCAATAGCAACTTAATACCTTAAAGTGTTCGGGCAAGTAGTTTGAAATGGGAAGATTGCAATCTTGTGATTGGTGCCATGAATGAATTATATACAAACTTTAGTCATGGTTATTATAAAATCTGTTGTGTAAACTATTGTCTAAGATCCTAATGAATTAATAGCTAAGAGACCCAAGCTTAAGCCCCGGTGGTACTAAGTGTCATTTTTATGTGGGAAAGTTAGATATACCATGAAACCTCCATATCCCGGACAGGTATGGTTCAGTGTAAAAATTGTCAAGTTTAACAAGGAGTAAGGGATATGACACATTAATACTTTATAAAAGTAAAATAAAAGTTACTGCCTTACTCTTATCTACATGGAAACTGCAGAATAAAAATAAACTTTTGCACTTCACACCACAACAGTAACTGTGGACAGCTCTGCTTATTTTAGGCATGCAATTGTTTGCTTCAATAACTTTACAGTAATGTACAGTGTACTTTTTTGGGAAATACGTAACCCTTTTACATTTAGTAAAAGAATCGAGGAAGTACGGCAGAGAATAAATGTTAAAGAAAAACCCACCCTTTCATACCACTGTGCATAATGACCCATTGCAAAGCATAGAGATAAATTTCAACGAAGCTCAAACAGGTAGCTGAAAGTCAGTTAGAGAAAAGCACCCATTCTTTTGATATTACAGTGCTGTGTACTTGCTAATGATCTATTTCAAACTTTTGAGATAAGTGCAGTCAATCTTATATAAATTAGCAGAAATACATAACAAAAAGAGAAAATTCCTAGCAGTGACGATAAGAGGTGTCAGCTTCCGTAATTCAGGGGTGACCAACATACTAGATATGTTAAAGTTAGAACATTTTCTGATACCAAGAAAAGATGTCAAATATAATAAGGTGTCTAACATTTAAGAGTGCCCTAATACAGAGGTTTTATTGTATTTGGGCTTTTTTTTCTATGGATTATACTTTTTTTTTTTTTTTTCCAAATTCCATTTCATCTTGTTAGTTGTCTGTCGTGGTGGTGAAGACAATGCCACCTCTCTGTTCTGGTAGATGTTCTACATCCGTTCCCTACATAATTCTCAGCTTGTAGTTCTGGCAAGAAAGTGTTGCGATATGTTGTCGTGCAAATTGCAAAACTTTGACGAGTTTTTGTTTAATAAATATAACAAGAGAGTTTTTTTTACACACATATAAGTCCTTCTCATCGTAAAAATGTTAAATCAATACTTTGGGTTTCCTCCCCGAGCCTTTATTATGGCATCACATCGTCTGGGCATTAAAAGTATTATATTTTTGAACTGGTCAGGCGAAATCTTACTTAGCCACACCTATGGATGCCTTCATCCAAGTATTTCTTTATTTCTTGTTTTCTTCTTTGCTACAGCATTGCCAATCCTCTTCAAACAGTTCTCAATGAGGTTGAAATCTGGGCTGTCCCTTAGGTGGAAATTCCTTGTTCAAGAAAACTTCTAACTGTAGCATTAAGAATTATGTAGATGTAACATGAACTTGGTAAAGTATAAATTTAGTTTGGTAAACTGAATAGTGTTTAAGGAAGGTGCTCGCTTTTCTTCACCTATGACATGGTGCGGAATCATTCTGGAAAATACAATTTTCTGGTAATACAAACTGCTCCGCAATTGCTGGCATTAAACTTTCTCTTAAAAGCATTATGTATGCATCTGTATTTACTGTTTCCTCAACAAAATGTAACGCACCCACTCCTTTGCTGGAAATCCAACCCCAGACCATGACACTTTCTGGGAAACTTCAGTGTTCAGTCCAAACATTCTGCCAGAAATTCTTCATCACTATGACGATGTTGTTCCATCGTTTCCTCTCACATTAAATTTTGATTCAGCTGGAAGATGACTTTACTCCACATCTCTTCAAGTCTAATGCGCATCTTTGGTCCATTCTAGTCGAGTTTCTTCATTTTAATTATTAAAAGGGGCTTTTCTGTGGCAGTCTAGTAGGTAAACCTGTTTGGGGGGGGGGGCTGACACGGGTGGCCGAGGTCGTTAAAACGCAAATTCGTGAGTGGGAGGTCTGTGTTTCGAATCCCACCAGTACCATCCTTCCTGACTGAGGGTTTTTCAGGTTTTTTCCAGGTTTTCCTCTGTCCTCATAAATGGTAAATGGGATGCAAACCATCCCATCAGAAGCTCCTTCCCATCCACTTTTCAACTCTACTGAAGTCGTACGCCGATTTTTCAGATAGATTTGCTTCAAAGTGCGGTCATTAGCAGCTGTAGAAGACCTTCTTCTGCCTCTTCCTTTAATTCTTTCCAAATGCTCAGTTTTTATATATATAACGTCAGACCGGATGTTTGTGCCTCTGTTAGCGAATTCTCACAGCGCCTAACGGAAAATTAGCGGCTCTGTGGTAACGTGTTGGCATGCAATATGTGTGTCACTGAGACCAGGCTGAATTCAGTAGATAGCCTTGCTCGAAATTACCCACGTAACTTTGTGCTGGGTGAAAGCCTCGTCACAGTGCCAGTAATTAGCTCGCCCATTCAGTTTCTTTATGTTGCTTTCTCTTCATAAAGCAAGAGAGCTGTCTGTAAGCCTGGATCAGATCATATTTATTGTTTAGTATAGCGGATAAAACCGGAAGTATGAACTGTTCTCTAGTACATTAGTGACAAAGAGATTGCTGTATCCCACCATACTCGCCCATTACACTGATATACCAATTTTAAATTTTTCTCTGGGCTGGCGGTTAATCAAAAGCAAAACTTTTTTTAAAAAATTGAAAAATTGCTCTAGAAGTCGCACCTTCTGATTTTTCTCAACGAAACTCTCTAGATATCTTTAAAATATACTGATAAAGGTATTTTCCCAAAATCAGGGCAATCGAGCCATTAGGAGTGGGATTATACCTGAAAAACGAGTGCAGGTTAAAGCGAAAATTAAAAATCACTATAGGGGCCGTAAAATTATTTTTTTAAAAGAAAACTCGGAATATACCAATAAAATAAAATACAAAAAATTTCCTAAAATGAGTGAAATCGAACTATTAGGAGAGGGAGGGGGGTTGCCTGTAACCCACTGTATAAAATTCCCTCTAGCGGCATTAATATTTGTTGTTCGCAACGAAACGCCGTATATTTTTGTAGTTGGTGGTCATCATTTTGACCTGTGAAGACCAGCTTTTGTATTTCTCAAGGGAGTGCTGACACATAGTACAGAAAAACAAAATGTAATATGTACCGTCTTGAAAATTCTGAAAGGCGGGAAAGAAAACCACACATACTAAATAAGAAAATAAACATACGAACATCATAGCCTAGTAACTAAGCAGTTGAATGGAACAGATAACTATACATATTTAAACTTTTCTTGCACTGTAACTCTGCAAACAATACCATGGGCGTTCTATTTACCTCTATTCTTATTCTTCATATAAATAGGTTTCATTTGGAGAAAAGTAACTTTGCTCAAGATATATACATTTTATTAATAACTAATATTTGTGTATGGGCTGCAATTATGAGCTCTTGTATTAGCTTCGATTCTGTGAAAGTAGCATGCCAATAGCGCACCTCCGTTTCTGAAATATTTGCGGTGCAATTTTAGGTGATTAACCCGGTATACTGGACACTTTGTGAGCTGCCACTGTCGAAACGATAAACCATTTCCTGGCATCATTCCACTCTTTCTGCCTTTTGTTCCTACGCAAAAGCAACAAATCATCCTTGTATTTGTGCAGGATTTCTGATAACTACGGTGAATGAATGTTTAATGACTCCTCTCTCTCTGTCCCTGTAAGTCACTCGGCAATTGATCTTCACTATGGCTTCTACACGAGCGATGTTTTCATCTGTGTCTATTGTTGCTGGACGCCCCTTATTCTTGTCTTTCAAGGAGTAGAGTGTGAAAAAATCTGTGTAATTTTTTTTAGGCATTCTTGTTCAGTCGCACATATAATCATAAAAAAGATCATCTCAAGAAAACGTTTTCGAGTCACTTAAATCTTAGAGCATCAAGAAGCGTGCGCACGACCACAATTATTGCTATTTTGTCGTAGCTGCAACAATTGGACGTAACGCGCTTTACTTTCGCTATGATACTAATCAAGAAACGCTATTTCCAGTGTTGCCAAAACGAAACTTATATCAAATCCTGAAAACTAAATAGTGACTCGTTATTTCTTTGTTTCTGCCACCTCTAAAGGACAATTTAGGGTTAACCTAAATGGTATATATATGCATTAAGTAACTCCCGTTCTCTGCTGAGGTGTATTTAGCTATTTCCTATAACGCCTACGGAAAAAATAACGAAAGCTGGTGAGCGGTCCTGCAGGTACCATCTATTAACAACACGATCGAAACTTTCCATTTTCTTGTATAACAGTTGTGTTAATATATTCCTATTGCATTAAAAGTGAAAAAACGGCGAGTATGAAAGTACATGCCGTGACTGTGTTATAAAAGGCCCATTCCTGGGAACAAAAGGTCAAGGTGCCAACGAAGGTCGGTTGAGACGAGATCTAGGGTTCGATTCTGAGCTGCCTTTCACAAATAAACGTAGCAGAGCATTGCAATGCATTTATGTTATTTTTGTTACATTTCCGTCATCTTGTTCTTTTTCTTTTGCCAGTGTCTTACTCCAAATTTTCACAGATGAGACTGGCGTAAGCATATACGATAATATCTACATATACACGCTTTTAGAATTAAGGTACCAATTTTATTTTTACAAACCAAATTATAAAACCAGAATGATAGTGACAAAGAAAGTTTGTGCTTATTGATAAAGCTGAAACACTCTAATAGACTCCAATTACATAAGACTATGTATTAGTGATTGGAGAAATAGTTTGCGATGCTTACGTAATCTCTGTCAAGGTTAGCTTGTTTTCAAAAGGTGTTATAAGAGGTTGCAGTGCTATAAATGTCGTTCCAGGTATTCTAACTGTATAATGACTGAAAAGACAAATGGTGAAGATGTTTTGATATTATTTCTCTTCAGACAAAGATGGTAGAAATTCCGAGTTTCTTTATTGTCACTTTTTAAGTATCCTTTATTTTGCGTTTTCTAAGTTACAGTTCAAAATCTTCCGTACTTCCACCCCTCAGTATATCGCCTTTCCATCTGAAGGAGAAGTAATGGCTATGGTTTTTTAGTACTCTCAAGGTGTTGTGCTCGTAAACTACATCCAAAAGGGCAGAACCATCGCCGGGGAATATCACGCTTCACTACTGGAGCAACTGAGGGAGGTTATTCGGGTTAAATGTCCACACCTTGCGACCTTCGCTTTCAAGTGCTACCACATCCTCTATATTCGCCGAATTTAGCTCCCATCGATTGCTTTTTGTTCCCAAACCTGAAGAAATGGCTGGGTTGACGAAGAGTCACATCAAATGATGAGCTTGAAGCTGAGACAGACGTTTATTTTTCACAGGGGGACAAATTTTATTTTACTGAAAGTATTACATTTTTGAAAAGTCGTTAAATTAAATGTATTGATTTACCAAATAACAATGTTGAAAATCTTGTGTTTTCTTGGTCAGGCCGAGAACTTTTAGAAGGTTTCTCGTAAGGCTTCTTAGATATTATTTACACTGTGGATTAAGACCAACCGGTATTTTATGTTTAGATATGTATAACATTTCAAATAAAAATATTGCAGTAATGTTTCATAAATACATCGCCGAAAGTTTTGCAGTGATACAATGTGCTCCTAAAACTAGGGCGTGTTCCGCCACTCCTTAGCAGCCCAGCCTGAAATATGAATCATTTGTGAAACACTTAGAGTTATTTAGTAACCTATGATTAAAGAGAACCTGCTTTAAAAATTAATATCTTGTATGACAGACTGATTGGATACCACCATCACTTCCTCGTCCAAACAAGACTTGTATTTATATTATGAATATTAACCAACTTCTTCACAGCCGGATTTAAACTTTCTGCTCCGTTGATGTACTGGTCCAATATAGCCTATAATTACTGTTTTCGTTTTTCTTCTTTCATTCCTCGTTTATTTGACTTTCTTCTAAAGTTGCCAATATCGCTATTGCAGACGTTCATCTATCGCATGGTTAGATGTTGTTAATGACATCTACAAACCTACAACTGCTTTCTAAATGTATATATAACAGAAAAACGTACATTCACAGTAGATGGTGAAAATGACCTCCTCCTTCCAATACGCACATACATGTCGGCCTCATAAAAAGTGTTCTGGACTCTATTCCGCAGTATGGTCCGAAAAACAGTGAGGGCCTTCCATGGGATTCATGAAGCATAAGAGTATTGTTGACAGCATTTACTGAATGATTAGACTCGACTGCTCATTCTCAACGGGGTTGGGATCTGGGCTGTTCTCTGGTCATATGAGGGTGTATTTTTTATTTTTTGGTTTATTTATGGACGCTCTTTAACATCTCAAGTCGTCAGCGTCCCATTCAATTCAGGGCGTGAAACGGCCGACAAACTGTCGTTAGATACAAATGGAACAAGAAAATGAAGGGGAAGGAGAAGATTGTTACACACAGGAGGGGGAAATGAAAAATTATGCAAATTGCAAGAGGACATTTGGAGAAGAGTATAGGATAAGAAGAAGAGAAACAGGAGAGACAAATAACAAATACGGGGTAGAAGAAAATAGAAAAGAGTACAGCGATGATGAAGAAGAAGAAGAAGACGACGAATAAGAAGAAGAAGAAGAAGAAGAAGAAGAAAAAAAAGAAAAGAAGAAGTAGAAGGTTTTTCAATGGTGATTAACGCCCGTTTTTACTACTGAGGCACCACAGGCGATGAACACTGATGATACATGAGATGAAAAGATAAAACGGGAAAGGATTTTTTTAAGGTAGGAAACGCTCCAGGCTAAGTTTAGGGTACCTCCCCGGTATTTGCCTGTTATGAGGACCGAGGAAAACCTGGAAAAACCCTCAGTCAGGGAGGATGATCCTGGCGGAATTCGAACCCCAGACCTCCCGCTCACGAGTCCGCGCCTTAACGACCTCGGCCACCCTTGTCGGTAAGAAGTAGAGGTGATGGTGTAGTAGAAGTATATAGTAGAAGATTAAGTGAGCTGGTAGATAGTTAGGGCGAGGAAAGTGCTGGTTATTGGTTTCCGATGAAACATTTTAGTTACGTAGTTAGCTGACTATCGGCTATTGGTTATGTGTTCTGGTCTCCAGTGTATTTGTAATTTTGTTTAATTTAATAATTTTGTAATTTTTATAACGTAATTCTGTTTGATTTAGTTTTTGGTTGTGAAATGTTTAATTTTATTTTAAGTTATGTCTTTGTTTTTTGATTATGTAATTATAGATTTAATTTGTAAAAATATTCTGCATGTGGGAAAAGAAATTTAATGAACGATAAAATTTGGAAATGCATGTCTCGTTATAGGTAACAAGGTGCCGGGACGGAGTGTTGCAAATTTTATTTTATTTGTTTATTTTATTCTGTTCATGTCTCTTATATTATTTATAATAGAATTCATATAATAACTTGTTCATTATGTTTCTGAACCCCCTTAGCTTTCCAACTATAGGCAGTTTAGTTGTGGCATCTCTTGAGCATTATCAGAAATCATGTTGGGAGGTTACATCGGCTCAAGGAGACCTGCATATCTGCATAATTTGCAAAGAGTTGCAGCCTTCAGATCGTCCGCCTTTTAAAAATCAGCAACAGTTGATTGAAGGAGCATAACGCCATTAAAATTACTAGAGATGTTCTTTACACTATAAACTTTTTGAAATGTTTGATTAAAAATTATAAATTTCACATCTCTGTCCCCTTTGTGAATATTCGACTTAAATATCTAGCAGTATAAACTTTACTCTTAACAGGCATGTGCTTATGATCTCATAAACCTAAGTTTCTAAGTGCCTACAATGGAAGCCTCTATGCGTACATAACACCTTGACACCAGACTAAATGGAAAAACGATGTAAAAATATCTTACTCATATTTATTTTTGTTCAACAAAAGTGAAGAGCAAGCTGTTTATGTATCTTTTAGTAGCTACCATTCACACCTCGGTGTGGGAGCAAAACCTTCACGCCTGAGGCAAAGTACCGATATAGTGCTGATGTATGAGATTCACCGTTCACTCTTAATCTTCTGAAAGTTAAAGCTATTTTTCTGTGTCAGTCCCTATGACGTCATGCCTTAACATATACAGATGAAGAAATTTGGCAGGGTGAAATATCATGGACCACATCCGTGAGGTAGTGACCTTGGTATGTTCTTTCAGGTAACTCGATAGTGTCATCAATTTAATAATATGATTGGTAATTTACGTAAAGGAGATTTATTTGTTAACCAGCTATAAATCTCACGTAATATGTTTATCAGGTTTATGCATTAGTTCATAGCGATTTTTGGCTGTATAAAAGTTTTTGTTTTGAGATGATAGCATGCAGAAGTTAATCAGTAATACAGAGTGTCCACATGAAAACTTCCTGATTTCAAATTCAATTTGTAAGGAAACTATCAATCCTAAAGATTTGGGGTTTGCAACGTCATGAAGAGCAACTCAAAACGTTTTGTATTGCCTATGTATTCACATCTACATGAACTCCGTTAGCTCTCAAAAATGTCCAGTGAATATTCTATCTCAGTGCTTGTGTTTTGTAGCATGTACAGAGTGGTTGAGTTGATGGCTGCTACAATTTTCTGGCGAAAATCACATACGGGTGTAGCGTAGATCATATATTGCACATAGCCCCACAGGAAGAAATCTATAGGAAGGCCATACAGTCGGTCCATCGCGTCCAATACAAATGTTTTGTTCAAAGACACACCAGTTCGATGGGTTACCATCCTGCTGGAATATCACGTTTGGCTGCAATGAGAGTAGCTGTGGGAAAGCAAACCGTTCAAATATATCAAGCTAAATGGGATCAGTTACTGTTTTATCTATGAAAAAAAAAAATGTTTCGTCCACTGTTTCTTCAGACGTGCGTTTTTTGCCCGAGCCAAGCGGTAACTGAAATTTTATCACACCACGCCTTTACTCTCTTAATATCTGGTGACTTCCGATCGTAAGTTCGTTTTGAAATTCCTTTAGAATGTAATCGATGATTTCATTTCAGCATATCAGCGCCTTGTGTTAAAAGAACTTTTTTCAGCGTGAATTATTAGTTGGAAGTTCCAAACTTGGAACTATTTTTGAAGGCGGGGTAATTAAATGTTGCTTAAGTTGTCAGGAACTTAGACAAACTTGTTTAAATAAAATTATTTCACATGATAATTCTTTCTTTGATATTTGCAAGAAGAACGAAGAATCAAACAAGCAAATGAAGTTATGCATGAAGAATGCATTATTATTCCTCCAAGGAAGAATTGTCTATCCTCCGTTTGCAATTCTCACTCCAGTGCTACCAACAATTCAAATAATTAATATAGCAACTTTGATGTAATACCAGTGTACCAAATAACTCCTCAGCTGTTTGCCAATTTAATTTTCCTACAGAACTGAACTGCGACTCTCAACTGTTCATATTGTTACAGTGAAGCGCGCCATCGACATACGCAACCGGCCGCGTATTCCCATTCCTGACGAGGATCCCTACAGCGTAGCTGGCAGTGGTGGCTCGTCAGGAGGCAGCTCGGGTGGTAATACCGGTGGTGGCGTTGTGGCTGCCACTAGGGAACAATTACTTCAACAACAGCAGCAGCTCCTACAGCGGCGTTCAGATAAACCACCAAAGTTGCCACCTCGCGACACCTACCCTCATGATATACCCAAGGTAAGTTAGTGCAACTAGATTGCTTATTTAAAATTTATATCTTCAGAGACTTACATTCTACAATGACTTTCAAATACTGCATGAATTTAAAATAATGATTTTTTAAACTTTTTATTAATTATCTGTTAAAATTTGAAATAAGTCAATTTTACAATGTAAAATATTTGTTTTTGTTGCTAGAACAGACATAATACGATAGTATTTATTTTCTCACTATTGAAAACCCATGTCCAAACTTTGTTGATATTATAGTGACCGAAATTATAAGGAAAATCATTATTGGAAATAACCGGACAATAAACCTTTCTTTTTGATCTGACTTGCCTTCAGCAATTCGCTACCTAATCTTACTACTATAATGTCATAAGGTATGAGTTAATAACTATCTACAACATTTAAATATTTTTCATCCGCTTTTAATTTGTTGCTCTCTCTCATCTATTCCTAAGCACCAATCAGTTCTCAAAATCACCCCTTTTGTCTTCACAAATACACTACCTCCAGCGGGAAGTTCACCCCTGCTGGCTCCAAGTAACTCTTGAGATTCTCAATATTAGGTGCGTTTTCTTATATGCAATATCCTCAAGCATTTCAACATAGTTTTTAGTTTAGGGGACCAAGTTCAGGCTGGTAGAAGGCCAGCCTTCAGCATTAATAAAATCTGGAACATTTCTGTCAAGTGTAGATGCCTTGTGAACTGGAGATGAATCTTGCTGGAAGCTCCGATGCTAATTCTCGAACAGTCTTTTTCAGGTTATTCTCCACAGGTTCAAGCAGAGTGACTCTATACACTTTGGCGGTTAACAGAAATGGTGATTGATGACTTCATCTGCTCAGGCAGGATGGCGCCTTCTCTGCACTTTGAAGACCCCTTACGCGTTTCTCGTGAAGTTGAGGCGTGCCCTCTGTTTGTTTGACGGTTGTAGCTTTCTTCATTACTGAATACTTTCACGTCATTAGAAGGAAACTTTCCATTGACCGTTATTAGCTTGACGCTATAGTAGTGTTTGCATCTCGACACACAATTTCTTCATTTCTGCAGTTATAAAAAGCCCTGTGTTGAGGACAAAAAGTTCTGTATCCCTAAGATTTGTCTAAGCCCTCTGGAAATGGGTCTGCTAGATATGCTTATCTCAATAGCCATTACTGCCTGCTTCCCAACTGGAAGGGCAGCCACTGCTTTGACAACAGCTGCAGTCTCACATTGGATCTATAACGGCTAGCTAAAAAGTACAGATCGCAGAAAAGCATTGGATCGTGTGGTACACGAACACCCACATATTTGCAGCTTGGAAGCTCTTGCTTGGTGATTTTCCAAACTTATGAATGATTATCACAGCATTGGTTATCATAATCTTATTTTTTGGCTGAACTTCAACTGCTCCATCTCAACTCAACAACACGGATGACAGTAGCTGGTAACAAAACTGTTATCTGATCGCCAAAACACCTGTTACAACTTCCTTCAAAAGCTTGTATCGTTATTTTGTCACATCGCTATGGGCGAAGAGCCCACCGTAGTTCAGTTGGTTAGAATTGTACAAAAACATATTTTTCTCTTTCAAACAGCTTTTTCATCCTGAATTAGAATTTTCTTTCTAGTTCAGCGGGTCTCGCATTATTCTGCTGCAAGAGAACTCTATTTTGATTAACTAGTGCTGGGTATCTCTGTCTCAAAACTTCATGAACTCGTTCCAGTTGTTGAGAATAAAGATTCGCATCAACTGCATATCCCTTTGGAGCAAACTACCACTAAATCACGCATTCAAAATTCCACCAGATACATAACACTATTCTGGGGTCCAAAATAATGATATGTTATATTTGTTATATTTAAACGTTCATGACTGTTGTTTTAGAAAGGCCCAACCTTGGTGCTATTTCTGTAACTTTGAACCGCTGGTCTTCCATAATTTCTCCTTCCATAAGAGCGATGTTTTCAGGAGCAAGTACCTCCAAGGGCCGACCTGCACGCTCTTCGTCTTCAATGCTTTCTCGACCCGTTCTTTTACAATAGAATATGAGGGAGATGCTTCCCCACATACACCGTCCAATCGCTGTTTAATTTCATTTGGAGTAAGTCCTTCTTTTGTGAAAAACTTAATAACAGCTGCATACTCCATTTTGAACATATCACAACCTTATACACATAGCCTTCTTTATGCAACTATATCACAGCGGAGCGGAAGTTACAGCTTCAATTATTTACTTAATAGATAAGGTATGACACCAAATAAGGATTTTGTGAAGGCGATAATCCTTATTGGCAAGGCCGGAAACTTATTGACACCCTCGTACCTTAAGTCTTCCAAGACGTAGTGATTGTGAACTTTGTTACCTTCATTTTATGATTGTTTATTAATAACTGAACTGACAGATGCTCACAGTATACATAATACTATCCATAGCATTGCCAAACAAAAGAAAGCAATTAAAATCTTACAAAACACAAAACTTAAAAAACATTCTGTAGGATACTTGCTTCATAGACACAAGGTCGCGGATTCAGTCCCTATCAGGGTCGATGGATTTTTCTGTCGTAAAAATCCTAAGTATGGCTTCCTTTGGGAGAGAAGTAAAGCCGTGGGTCCCATGTCATAGATTTACGGCACGTAAAAGCACCTCAAGCCTGATGAGCAAAATTTATCAGTCGTTTCACGCCCTGAATTGAATGAGACGCTGATGATCTGAGATGGTAAAGAGCGTCAGTAAATAAACCAAATGAATAAAAAACATTCTGAAGGAAGAATTGACGCTAAAGGCGTGACAAGTTTGTAGCTTACTGCAAACGAACATCTAAGCCATCAGAGTGGCTGCATTTCTTAGTACAGAAAGATGCTCAGATGGAGTTCATTAACAAGTAAACAACGTAGCACCTTGTAAGACCAAGGCGTGGCTCTCAGACCGACAGGTTCCCCTCCCTCATGCTAATCCCAGGGTACAACAACCCTGTAACGATGTACGTAGGCGGATTTGAACAACTACCACTATGCAAAAAGCTGCAACTTTACCCACCTGTCGTTTAATTGTATGTTGATAGTTGCACTGCAGTGTTACGGATTAAAAAACAAGTTTTCATCATTGTGGCGAGCATCTGCTTCATCTTGAGACACTCCAGACCGTTGCTTTCATTCTATTGAAACGAAAACTGACAAGGGATTTTTGGAGAGCTTGAGCCATGTAAAATTATGTACGAGGGGAAATGTTTATAATATGTAAATGTATTATTAATGGTTCTAACATTTCGTCACGGCCCATTTCTTTTTCCATCTTGTAATTTTTCAGCTTGTTGAATGCAGAATTCCCAGTCTTTGTGTGTCACGTCGTCAGTTTTTCGTTAACAGTCTTTCCACGTCTTTCATATTAAATGTATTATTTTCATTTACAAACCCTGCTTTATTTGATACCATACGTTCTCAATTGAATAGTAATGTCAATGATAAGGGGGCAATCAGTATTTAGTCAAGTTTATATATTTTAGACTGATATTTAGGTAAACCATATTGCACAAATTCATTTTTGTTTCCTTTGCAGAAAATTGAATGCTCCCCCCCTTTTTTTTGCAACCCTTGAATGGCATAACCTTTGAAGTTGATGTAGTCGGAATTTTGTTTATAGGGACCGAATAATAGGCATTTCCATTAATACTATACTGTCTCATTCCCATAGAAGCGACTAGCTTTATTACTTAAAACTTCCTATATCCTAAACTGAGGATTGTGATGATAAACTATTCCTTATTTTAATCTTACATTATCACAGGGATAGTTGAGTAACAGGAAATAAGGGAACTGCCTAAAAATAACACGTATTTATGAGTAAAGTATACTGATAACTTAATCGTTCAAAGTATTTCATATTAAACTACAACTTTTCTTTGTTAATGGCATCCTACTCTACTCACTTCCTCCTTCAGATTGATGCCACGCCATGCTATCTATCTCAACGTTCAAAAACTGACCTGCCTCTCTCCTCATTACCCATACCCATTAATAGACAAACTCTGAATTCCCTACCCAAATATCTAGTTAACAATATATAGTAATAATGCGTTGACAATTTTTAATAACTCATTCACAGTGCTCTGTAGCATTGTCAATGCATTATTACTGCCCATGTTTGCCACATTACTTCCCTATTTTAAATAATTTAGAAACTCATCTGGGAAAATGTAGGAGAATAACCCCATTGGACCACGGCCTTATAGTCCAGAAGACAAGGTGTGCATAGTTGACACCGGCTGTGAAAGCCTACGTTCTACACATTAGGATTTAGAGCGAAATACCAAATTGCTCTCTGGCACTAAACCTATTTTCGCCGATCCTGCATGACAAATGATAAGTCTGCTGCCCTATCCCAAAGTTACCTTCTGTCCACCATTAATCGAGAAGTCTTGCTTGTCAATGGGTTTTTGAGTGAGGTTTTGAATAACCCAAGTTTCATTTAGAGATGAGATGGATGAGATGACGGGGGGTTTAATGGAGTTTGAACAACCTACCTGTAAGACGTGCTTGTGCTACCTCATTGGTTTTTTAATTTCTTTGTTTAAGGAAACTCTTTAACATCTCAGGTCATCAGCGTCCCATTCTATACAGGGCGTGAAACGGCCGACAAATTTTGCTCAGAGGCCTCTTCTTGCAGGTTCTTTATCGTGCCGTAAACGTACGACACGGGACCCACGGTTTTACGTCCCTTCCGAAGGCTACCCCATTGGAAGAGACGCTTTCATTGTTTCCGAAAATCTGTTCCTTGAAGAAGTTGCCCTATTTTGATATCAATGCTGGAGTCCACTACCAGTTCTTCCCTAGTTATAGAAAGAGTCAGCCTCTTTCTATATATGATATTGTGTTCATTTATTCCTGGGGTCCCATATTCTATGTGATTATGAAACTAATATTGAGATAACTATTTTTGCTATTAAGCGCATTATTTAACTATGTTAAGCAATGGATGCATCTTATTTACTAATTTATTTAAGTAATGTACTTTTTGTGTATTATGAAAGGTGCGTGGTGGACCCTGGCGAAGGTTGCACAGTTATTAGTATGTATGTTAATTTGCATAAAATCACTCGTTCATTCATTCAACTGTCGCGTGACTATGTCTAAAAATTTGTCAGTTCTAGAAAGCAAGTGCTTTGTTTGTAGGTAAATTCCAAGTAATGTTGGTAAGACTGAATTACAGTAGTATCCAGGCGGAGTATCTCGCCTTTACGAGCTCTCCCTTTTTAGTCCTTCATGGGACACACTAGGCTTTTCATTCATCCTGAAAACATGATTAATTTCTCAGTAATACAGCATTCGAAGAATGAAAAGTTTTACGCACCATTAAAATGCATGCTTTGGAACTGAGCAAACTTTCCATTTCTCAGATGGGTGAAGGGAAGGAATGCACTCACGTTATCGAGTAAACCAACCCGACCTACGCCTACTGTGTTGTGTAACAGCCTTGACAACTGTTCCAGAACGGTTTTAATAACAGCCCGCCTTTCACTGTCCAGAGAACGAAGTTAAAGCCTTGTGTAAGATGAAGTCCGCTTAGGCATACAGTTTCCGAAGAAAAACAACTATATTTAAATGAACGTGAAAGTTTCATCCTTAAACGTCGTGTTTTGCAATCCCTGCTACTGACCTGCCGGTAGGAACAAACACTTCCCCAAGGTCGTATCATTTAAGTGTTCAGTAATTCGTATGACCGTCTCGCTCTGGGCGTTTGTTGTTTGCATTCGAATTTGTCGGCGATACTTCAATAAGTTGAAGGGATAAGTGAACTATGTGACAGAGAGTGCACAGTTGTTTGACGTATTTCGGTTCGCTAACATACCGAGAGCTTTTTTTAACATGGAATGTATAAATAATGTCAGCGAGATGAAGCGTGAATTATGTAGAGTCTCTCAAAACTTTAAGGCTTTATATGAGTAAAGATTTAGTTTTTACAAAACACTGGGAATATGTCTTCCGTCCAGAATACACCATGACACAGCATTTTGTAAGCAATATTAGGAGTACGCCAAATTTTTAGAACCCCAAAAATGAAAGCTACCGTAGAATTCACTCATCAAGTGGGATATTACCATTTGTAGCATTTTGCACTGTAATAGAGTAGTCTAAGGTCAGCTAGTACGTGTCTTTTTGCCCCGAGCATTTCAAGGTGACTCTGTGTTTAATGCAATATTATCAA
Organism: Metallyticus violacea; assembly: GCA_030762175.1. NCBI lineage: Eukaryota > Metazoa > Arthropoda > Insecta > Mantodea > Metallyticidae > Metallyticus > Metallyticus violacea. Next base: position 20,835,471 of record CM060834.1, read on the forward strand.
TTATCTAATGTAAGCTTTATTTATTTTTAAACTATTTATTTGGATTATTTATGGACTTCTTTTCATATCTCAGGTCATCAGCGTCCTAAAGGCCCATAAATTTTGTTCAGAGGTCTCTTCTTTTAGGCTTGAGGTTCTTTTTCGTGCCGTAAATCTACAACACGGGACCTATGACTTTACTTCCCTTCCGAAGGAAGCGATACTTAAGATTTTTACGTCCATCGACCTTGCCAGGGTTCGAAACCGAAATTCTGGATCTGCGAGGCAAGTATGGCTACTATTAGACCACCAGGACCAATACCAAAGTAAATTTTATATAATTATATTAATTAAATTTTGGTTAATATGCTTTCCGCTAGTTTATGGTAAAAATACCAAAGGAGAGGTACACAAGAATTATTTTTAAGTTCGTCGGGCAGGAGCTGCGTAAAATAAGCGAATTCCTCAGCAAACTGAATAACTTTAAATAATAATATAAAATGCACATTATAGCTTTATTAGTTAATCAAATGAAATAAGTTATGGCATTACTATGTGGTGTAAGAGGGGAAAAATTAGAATCCTTACAGTGTAAGTATCACAAAAGAAAAACCAGTTTTAGAATTATTATTATTGCTATTAAGATTATTATTATTGAGATTAAAACACAAAAATTACTGGTATGCTATTAATTAAATGAAATATATGAACACTACTAGACAAATCTGTACGGTGTGAATATTTTTAAAAATCTTTAAATGTAAACAGGTGTATGAACTGAGCTCTTGATATCATCTTTACATTCGCTAAAACAGAGAGAAATAACAGAAAGTTTCCAGTTACATTGTGTATTCAAGACGTCCATATGTTTCAATAAAACAAAAACATGTTGCTATTTAAAAACAAGTACAATGTACCAAGCGCATATACACAATCAACAATATACAATCCTAAGTTTCATCTATTTTTATTGGCTTTGAAAGTTAATTTAAATTAAAAATATGTAACGCAAAAACGTTTTCTGAAGGCTATTACAGAGCGCTCTTACATACAAATATATTTCTCAAACACATATTAGATTAATATTTTAAGTTTTCTTCATGACAATAATTTTGTTAAATATAAAACACATACATCGTTATAAATATAGTTTATATTCCTAAGTTAATTTGTCCTTTTATTTTGAAACAATAGAGAGAAAGATTAACTCTAGAGCGATTTTAAAATTTAGCTTTCAGTAAACCCTTTATTCCTAATGTTCCGATTTTCTTGATTTTCAGAAAGTATTTTTCTTATTTTATTTTAATTTATTTTATTTAAATCGGAATTTCATTGAGAAAAAAAAGGAGCAATTGGGCCACTAGAGCGTTAACAGGCACACAAATTCCTTCGGAATTCGCTATAAAAAAACGAGCAACGGTCAGGAATAAATGATTGATTCGGAAAATATAGGAAGTGTTCCCTGACGCTGGATTCACATTGCCACCTTTTATTCAAGTTCAAGTAATGCCATATACAGGAAGTGCGTTTGTTCGGACCGTGTACTTTGGCGAGCAAAAGCAGTGTCTAATAATAATAAACACTTAGGTTTGAATCCTCTTATACTTAAATTTTTATTGTTATTTTTTCAAGTAAAATTAATGTTGTCATATACTGCAATAGTATGTATTTTAATGAACAATATATATATATTTGAATTTGAAGGCATTTATGCTATATGGACAAGGCGCGATGTCCAAATGGGACATTCAGACTTCAAGAGCCGGATTTCTTTGTTAACATTACAAATATATGTAATAAACTGAGAAAAAACACTTAACATCAATATATGCAAGTATTACATTTTATCAGACAAGCCATGCGTTGCTTCAGTCACAATAATTTCCATCAAATTTTACTTTATACAGCAACAAGTTGATTGTGCATATAGATATGTGAGTCACCTAAACACATTTTGCACTAAGCTTGTCTGCAAGATGCGGCACAAGTAGACAATGATGGCTTGTGCTCTTCTCAGCCTAGGGCTAGAGGTGCCAATGACTCAAATTCCTTTGCAAATCTCTTTCAGCGTCTGTGTTTAAGAAACGGTGAATACAAGACTTACTGTTTTTCAATACCTATTAAGTATGTGCAAACCTCAGGGTGACATGAAACTATCTTTCTGAAGCTCCCAGCATCATCGAGGGCTATGGTTTTGAATAATATCGAGCCTAGGAGGGCTCGGATTTCCCCTATGTTTATTCTAGGGCTGGAGCAGTCATTGCACCAATCTTGACTACATTAAATGGTGTAACCTTCATTCTATTTATGGAAGCTTTACTGACCAAAGGTTAGATCAAATAGGTTTTCTAGCAATCACTGAAAATTTGAACATGCTTATTAATCTACTCAAGCAAAAAACCCAAAGCTGTTCTAACGTACATAGAAGACACTGCTGTATTAAGGAAAAAGAGCATACAATCTATTTTCATATCAACTGTTATATCAAGACAAATGCATGGTAATGCAAAAGACCCTAGGCTCCCTCCTGACATTGTGACAGATCACACCTACGCGTACACGAGAGTGAATGCATTTATATAATTTAAATAGTAATAATTGTTAATTATTACAGCCCTGTAGTAATAAGCAGTATCACAAAAATGTGTTCATGTCTACCTGGACGTATATCTCCTTGACGAGAAGAAAAAAGTTGCCTATTGTAATCTCTTGTGCTCTCACCTACTGATAATGGCTTGAGCAATAAATCTCTCCATTGTGACAAAGCTAAGTGCATGTAGGTGTCCGACATGAGCAGAACAATGGGTGTTTTGTATCTTTATTAGCTGGAGATGCTCCGAAATTCGTTAAAGTTAGAAAAAGGAACAGCTGCTGGCGATGACGTAATTATATCGAAGGATCATAAGCTCTCCAATGAGGAGTTAAAGAGGTGATGGATTTAAAATAATCGCTTTTGGGAACACAAGAACTCACCAATAACATTTTAATATTTTGAAGGCCTAGACTCCGTGGCGCTAATCGGTGAACCCCGTGAGCTCTCACGATCACTTTGAATTTAGTATATAAGTGGAAGACAAGACAGCGCAGTTCTTCGTTCAGTACCAGAAAGTCAGTCAGTAATTACCAGGACGCAGTCCCAGATACAGTAGGAAAGTGAAACACGAAAGGCACACAATGTAGTGTTAGGGCGGTAGATGCAGTTTCAAGCAACGTATGTAGCTCGTAGCGTTAATATCACAGAGGTAACGAACCCGGTAGCCGACAACAAAGTGTCGTGTGAATAAACATTTCTAGACTTTAATGAAACAACATTGTCATGTGATTTGAATCGTTTCCTTTCATCTCCCTCCTCCCGTGTCTATAGAGGCACAAAAGGTGACTTCGGGCTCCTGAAGGGCCCGGGTACGAAGCGGGACCTCGGATAAATATCCAACAACTACATCAACGTCGTCTACAGATCAACATTCCTATTAAAAACCAGCAGCAACACAACAGGAATTTATAAAATACCACGTGAGTGTGGCAAAGTGTACATAGACGTGAAGGAAGATCGATTAAAAACGTTTGGAGGAACATCAGCGATGGCCTTCGTGTTATTTAGCCTGAACGTTCTGCTGTAGTACAGCATACATAAATGAATGCCATGGCATACCTTTTAATAACACAGAAGTGGTTGCAAAAACACAAGCCAGGAAGGAGGAATTTGAAATACAACATCGAACATTTTTAACAGAGACGGCGAATATCGCCCAAGTAGCACATGGAAATCAGTTCTTAAACACAAGCAACTATCCCCTCCCCCTTCCCCTGCACAGGTAATAATGATGGACCTAGACAGAGACAGATCAATACTGTCGTCTTTAATCGTCCACTGATGATGCTACCCGCAGAAGTTGATGAAAGCTATGGTAGATTATTAAACCATGGACGACGGCAAACTCCGGAAGATTTTAACTGTTTTAATTTGGAGTAATATCTATTTGAGACTTCATAAGATGTCGGCAAGGAGGGTAATACAAATGCAGATGCATGAATCAAAGCTAGAGTCGTCTCTTCAGAAACCAACTCCGTTCTTACCCTCAATCCAAAAAGTTTTCCGGATCTCTTTGTTATAGTTGTTGGAACAAGAGTTCACCAGCTCAATCCTAAGTCTAATTTCATAGCAAGCATTGGCGATATTGAGATATCCTTACCTCGCAAATTTAGAACCCATTTCTCTACAACAAGAATATAGCTGCTATTTTTTTGAGGTGCTTAAGGAAGTTGAATGATTGATTATCTGGAATTTGGCTGCGCAATTATAAGCCAATCTTGCGCATCATTAATAACCAAGCTGCGTGACTGCATTAAAGAGAAAATAAGAGGAAAGCAGTCGTGTGGAATTCCCTTTCATCACGAAAATTCACAAGAGCCTCGTTTCTTTGAATGTAATTCATAACACTGAACTGAAAGCATATCTTCCATACTCGTTTTGCTTAGCTCCAAGGGAAAAATCACATTTTATTTATTACCAAAGCTCAAGGGGAGCAAATTTGAGAGGGATGGTACTGTTGGTGTAACAGTTTAGAAATTTTGTAACCATGTCACTGATTTTTTTTCAAGAAAAGTGTTTCTATACTATGATTAATTATTGTTCTAGATTTTTTTACATATTTAGTTTGTGCAGTACAGCCAATTTCAAGCACGAAAAAATTATTAAGCTTAGCGTAATTTCCAAAAATATTGGTGAGCTTTTAAGAGCATTTCTAAACCAGTCGACTTATCTGTTGATGAAAAAAAAAATTACTTTAAATGTCACACATAGTCTTTTGAGTACACGAAGAGATATTAATAAATTCTTAGCCTAACGCCGAAAATTTAATTTAATTATAAGTTATTTTATTTATTCAACATAATCAACCTTTAACTTTATAAACTTAGCAAAACTTCCATAAAGGCTTTCTAAGCCTCTTGAAAAAATTGTTAATCATTCCTTCACAATACTTATCACTGCTTTGTACCATGATAATGTATTGTCCTTTTAGCTTTAGAAATAGAAAATAGTCTGAAGAAACTAAATCTGGTGAATAGGGATGGTGGTCAATCAATTCAAAACTAACTTAATTAATTTTATGCATTACAAGCAGGGACTTGGGTAGCAAAAAATCACACCTATAGAAAAATTTTCCTCAAAATGTGCTCAGTAATGAAGAAAAATTGCTCCCATCACCTTTCGAATAATCTGTAACTATAATTCCTTTTTTGTCCGAAATAACACGTGAAAACCTTTCCTGCCGTTTTTTTTGGACGTGAAATTTCTTTGGGCAGGGTGAACCATCATGTTTTCATTCCTCTCATTGTTATTTTGTTTCTGGATCGTAATAATGGAACCGTCTTCAAATTGACGACAAATCCACTTAGAAGTAGCCACTCTGGGTCTATTATGATCAGCATTCAGGAATTTTTTGTATGCATTTAGCAGTGACTTTTCTCATAATTAAATCGTCAATCACATGATAAAGAAATATTCATGAGATATGTTCAAGGTTTCTGCTATGTTTTTATTCCAGTTCGTCGCTCCTCCAAATCCATACGTATTAAACACTATAGGTATTGACATTTTCTAAAGTGGACACAGAAATGAATATTCCAACACGATGTTCATCTTGGACATCTGTTCTTCCTCCCAAACTGTACAACCAAATTTTTATGGTGGTGCAGGAAAGACAATAGTTCTTCATTATAGCCACCATATCCGAATAATAAATGTCGTTGGCGGAAAAACATTTCAAAATGAAACAATTTATAACCGCTGAATATTCAACTTGAACACAATTCCAATTCTTCTCTGACATATTTACTTGAAACATTTACAATACAGAATCAGCTAATTTACGATTTCCAAAATTGGAGCAACAACCTATTAAACAACACACTTAGTGTTATTGCAACCGTGTTCGATCTTGTTGATGTAAGAGTATATGACTAGGAACTTAACAATACCTCCTGATATATAATTCATTTAGAAGTTAAAGTACTTTCAAGCTTAGTTACACTATATGCCATTGAAATTGGCCAAACATTTCAAGATACTTCTGTTGATTTGGTTTATTTACGGACGCTCTTTAACATCTCAGGCCATCGGCGCCTCATTCAATTCAGGGCGTGAAATGGCCAATAAATTTTGCTCAGAGGTCTCTTCTTTCAGACTTGAAGTTCTTTTACATACCGTAAATCTACGATATGGGACCCACGGCTTTACTTCCCTTTCGAAGGAAGCCATACTTGGATTTTTACGACCGAAAAATACATCGATACTGGCCGGGATTGAACCCGCGATCTTGGGTTTAAGAGACAAGTATGATTACCACTACACGACCAGGACAGATATCTCACGATAAAGGGTCATTAGATAAATATTGAGACAACAAATAATGAATACTCATAGAAATGTTTTATTTATCCCAGTTTCTCAAAGTTTCCCCCTGATAATGTGTGCAGCGTTCGATCCTCTGGAACCACTTCTGGAAGCATCCAAGCCGCTCAGTTTCCGGCACTGCAGATAACTCCTCGAAGGCTGCAATAGCTTCTTCGGGGCTAGAAAATAGATGACTTTGAAGTCGGTTCTGCACAGTAGGGAACAGAAAGAAATCGCACGGTGACAGGTCGGGACTATATGATGGATGAGTTACTAATTTTGCCTCAGCTCCTTGCAGAAACTCCATTGTTACATTAGCGGTGTGAGCTGATGCATTGTCATGGTGCAACAAAATGCCTCTTAGTCCTTTCTTTGGACGCCGTTCTTGGATTTTCTGAAACGCCTTCGGAAGGCATATATTTTACAGTAGCATTTCTCTGATTTTCGAGCACAATGGTTGCCACTTGCGTTGAAGAAAGTGGCAACCATTTCCTTTCCCACACTTCTTGATTTCTTGGCCTTGACGGGTGGTTGGTCATTCAGAGAAAACCCAAATGGAGGATTGGCGATTTGTTTCTGGATCGAACTGATATATTTATATTTCGTCACCCGTAAAACATATGAAACGCGGCGATACTTTCCACAGTTAAATCTTTGCAGCATTTTCTGCACCATTCCACCTTCCAGAACTTCTCTGTTTCAGACAAATTATGGGGCAACCATCTTGATGAAAACTTTTTACGTGAAGGTACTCGTGCAGGATGGTTGAAACACTCGGCGAACTAATCGCTAATGCCAGCCAATGACACTCTTCTCATCTTTAAGTTTGCGGCCCCCTCTTTAATTCTCAAAACCAACGGAACACAGCAGCACGTGAAGGAGAAAAGTCACCGAAAGTCCCCCTCAAACACTCAAGTAACTGCGTTTCATTTAAGCCACATGTTTATCGCACGAAAATGCTCTCTCTAAATCTCCATTGCACTTACAACAAAGTTTACACTTTCCGGACTTGAAACATAAAATGCAGACAACAGAGCTCTGCCTGCTACCATGGCAACACCAATGACTCAACAGTTTCGACCCAGCAACAATGCTTTCCTTATGCTCCGTATCTCAATACTTATCTAGTCACTCTCGTATATATTTTAGGGGCATTCTACAAATAGAAAATTGATTTCAGAAAGTTTGTTCCCAGCAGCCCGTTATGGTTACTAAATGTTGGTTTGTAAGCCTACATGAAAGTAAGGAGGGCACCTAAGCTAGAATATCGTTCTTAGAAAAAAATAAGAAAATAGTCATCTCTGATTAGGAGTACACCCATAAATTGTATTGCAAAGATCGCCCCAGACGCTGACCTCGGAACACGCAAACACAAGCCACACGTGTATATGAATCTTTCCTACATTTCGTGCCATTTCCAATTCTTCTAGTGGTTCTAGTTGAGAGAGACCTGCTAGCCCATTGTGTATTACAAGGTATTTTAGAAACTTCCTTACAGTGTTCTTGAACGTAATTTTAATGTTTAAAAGCGATTAAAATTCCTTTGAACGTTAGTTTCATCTGAAAAAAGTATCAAAATAGCTATGTTATATTCAGCATTGACAACTCACAAAATTCGAAGTTAGTTACTAGTTACTTCATGGTTAGCCCAACAACCCTGAGATCTAAGGCTTGCCGTGTGACCGCTGCGTCCTCTGTTTCCGTCTTGCGACATCATGGACATAGTACAGTATTGCAGGTGGAAATGTGATCAGTACACCGGAGTGTTGCGAACCATTTTCAATGGCCGTTACCATGTTTGCATCTTAATTTTCTCCATTTTCTCTTACAAATAAATGTTAAATTTCCCATATTTTCTCCAATATTATTTTACTTACGTACAAGAGTAAGTCATTGAAGAAGTTACAAATGAATATAGAATTTAGACAAATAAGAGTACTGATTTGAAAAATACTTTTATTTCGGTTTTAGACAAAATGTTCAGTTAATTGTTGACAGCTGTTTGTAGTGACCAGTGTCACACGAGCCGTAGAAAATGGAGGAGAGGGGCGAGTGTCATGCAGTTATTACTTTTCCTATTTAAGGAGTTGGGCTTTAAAACAAATCAAAGCAGAGTTGGATGAAGTTCATACGGACTGTGCACTCATTGAAGATTACACTTATTTCTCAGTGAATGAGTTTAAACGTGGTCGAAAAAGCATTGAAGATGAAGCGCGCTCCGGCTGCCAAGTTGAGGTTGTCACATAGGAAAGCGTTGGGGAAAAAATCCATGAAATTATCTTGCAAGATGTTCGAGTGAAAATATACGAGTTTGAAAAAGTGTGCATTGACTTGATAAATAGTGCCAAGAAACACAATCTTCGTGTAAAGGGACCAGTCAGAATGCCAACTAAAATTCTGCGCATAACAACATGCAAAACACCTTGTGGAGAAATTTCAAAAACTTGGGATAGTTTCCAAATGAGAATACACAAATAAGTGATTGATCTGCATAGTCCACCAGAAATAGTGTAACATATTTTAGCATTGAACCTGGAGTGAAAGTTGAGGCTATCATTGCTAATTGTAAATATTTTCATGTACCTGCAAAGAAATGCATTTGGATAATAAAACAATGTGATATGAAAAAAGTGGCGTTTACCAATAGGCAAATACCGCAAAATGATTTCATATTTAATTGCGTTGCTCTGTATAAGTCTAATTAAGCACAAACTCCTGCCAACACAATACCATAAAATTACTGTTGTTAATTCTAAACTATTCTTATGAAAATACTTATTTAACCACGCTCCCAAACTACTATTACTTCCTTAAGAAAACGTACAGCTGTTCCAAATGTCCTGTGCCCCTTACAGAGAATGCTAACTAACTCGAGAGTGATTTATCACGTTCTGTTCCGGTTGGGAGATGTCTGATAAAGGCAATTGCAAAAATGTCATGAGAAAAAGATGCCTTTCATCCGCCCTACTGGAGACATTTCAGTTCCAGAACAATGGCGACAACAGAATGATACTTTTGAAATAAACTGCCTTATTTGGAAACAGCCCAGTTGGAGGAAAGTTTTCTTCAAGGGATTCCTTCAGTGTTTTACACACAAACGTTTGACTGTCCTGATAAATGTTATCGGGCAGTTATATAGAAGTCGCAATATATCAAAATTTAGCATGCATTACACGATTAATTTCAAATAAAGATAAACGATTTTCAACTTGAGACTTTGCGCTCTATTACCAGCTCTTTTGTTTGTTTATTTATTATTTTTTTCTTTTATCTGGTAAGCTAAAAAATACAAATTTCACCAGTCATATGTTCTAAAATCAAATTAACTACATTCCGTTTTCGAGTCTGTGACAAAATGCCACATGTATTTCGAGATTAACGGTGTATTTTACCACATGGCGGATTCCAATATCTCTTTTTGAAAAACTGCTTATTGCTTTGTGGTTTACTTTCTTTGCCTCGAAATGTTTCAACCTTATAAAAGTGAGTCTATAATTTTCTTTGCTGTTGCTTTTTCTATCTTCTTGTTGGCTTACTCATTTTCATCGAGCCATTTGCTTCTCAGCTGTGTCTTCTATTTTCTTCCTTTTTGGTGCCCTTTTTCTTTTTTCGGTCGTTCCTTCTGCTCTCGGTTATCTTTTCATGCTTTCGTTTTTCTTCGTGATGTTTTACAAAACTTGAAATGCTTTAAATTAGGTTTCTGAGCAAGGTAAATTGTCAAATCATGCCTCTGAAAGGTTCCACTTTCTTTGGGAAATAAAGCTTACTTTTTACAGTTAATCCTTGAGTCATTATGGCTGAAGGTCGACCGCAGACGAGCAGTGAACCTCTCTCTGTGTGCGTGTGGGGTACATGGGCGGCGGTAGTTTGCATTTTATGGGCCGTTAGGAAGATGCTTGGGTTATTCTATTCATAGTCTTTTTTTTTTCTTTCACTCTTTTACTTTTTTTAGTAACGGAACTTAATTTACACTTGAATACCTTAAATATCATACTAAATATGGTAGTATGTAAAATGTTTCACAGCACCGGCCGTGAGATCGTAGAGCAAAGATCCCTCCAATCCAGCGGCGTTGTTGTTTAGTCCCTAAATAATAAAAACAATAAAAAACTCGCCAATTCCCAGATTTTATAGAAATTAAATTAAACATTTTTATGTTCCTGCAATATGTAGATCAGAGAGAGTTTCTTTACAGGTGAGCCGCGAAACCCAAGTAAAAGTAATTAAAACAATTCCATTAAATGTTTATTTTGAAAAAGGAATGATAAAAAATGTTCAAAAGCTCAAGTAGTTTTTTTACAGTGGACTTATCGGCTAAAACCTTACAGTAAAAGATTTGAGTTATTAATGAAAAACTTAAGCTTATTGTTTCTTATACCGAAGTTCAATTCCTGGTGGGACTTGAAGATAAGACACAGACCCGTGTTTTCTTTTCAACTGCGAGAAGTCCTCACGTTTGTTAGTACCCAAAAAATCAAATCACAAAAATAGAAGGTTGAACAATAAACTGTTTTCATTTGTTATTATCGAGCGGGATGCTGAAGCAGTAACGCTTGAGACTTGTATTCATTCAGGAGGTCCCGAGTTCAAATTCCTTGGGGCCGGTAATCCTGGACTTAGGTTTTTATTTATTTATCCCCCCCCCCCGTTGTTTCCCCTGCTCGTTGGGTGAATGCTGTAACGGATCTTTCCATTCCACTAATTTTCTGCCGCTGTTATAGGGTCAAAAGAGCCAGGACGACATGGGTTGGTGCAACGTGACGGTTGCTTGCGCCTGGGAAATATTTTTACTCCGGCGTGTAGTATAGAAGCGCCCTTCTGAGGAGTTTCGAGCTCCTTGGCGGGGAGTCCTCCTCGGCGTGGGATTGTTCTATATGTAAAGAATGTTAGAAACTTCACCTCTCTGCCAGTGGATCCAGGCCGCCCGGTGTCTCCTTCATTTCATCCTTTGCTCTCGGAGATGTACCCATTAGGGATGAAGACACAAACCGCCAGCTCTTGAGCAAGGCTAAAGTATCCAATTCAATTAAACAGCGCCTCCATGTGTGGCCATGGTCGTTAAGGTGCATACTAGTGAGCGGGAGGTCTGGGTTTCGATTTCCCCAGGACCGTTCTCCCTGACTAACTTCCATACTTACCTCTATCCTCATAAATGGCAAAAGCCGGAAAAGTGCCCTAAAATTTGACATGTAAAGCTTCCTTCTTTTAAAAAATAATTTACCTATTTATAACATAATCGGATGGAGCGAGATTGGGTGCTACACAACAATCAATCTGAGATGATATCTTTGCTATGGAAGTGTTGCAGTGTGGGGTCGCGCATTGTCAAGTTGAAGGGGCACTTCTGTCGACCACTTTCCCATTCGCCGTTGTTAAACGTTGCGTCTAAGCCGTGCAAGGGTCTCCGAGTATACCTCGCTATCACTCCTTGAGTCCATGTTGATGAAATTTCTTGGTCCTGGATGCTTCCATGCTTGAGCTTAGCTTTCTTCTCTGGTGTGAGGTGGTGACAGACCCGTCACCAGCAATTCCGGATCCTCGTTGTGCGTTTCCAGTAGCCGATGACAGAGTTCAATCCTTTTGTCATTCTGTGCCGGGGTCAAGTCATCTACGTACATCACTTTCATATTCAAATCGTCATGAAAACCGGCATGCAGGATTGCGCTACTGAGGTCGTCTGACATTTCATTTCATCAAAGTTTATGCACCTAATCTATTCAGATACACCTCAATGTTCCTGGGAGACCGCGATGTACTCACATTCTTGTGTGCAGATTCCCTGTTGCTGGCGAACCCAGCTGTAAACAGTCGTCTGTGCAGGAACTTCTTGACCACATACCGCAGTTAAATGTCTATGCATTTCTGCAGGTTAAACGCCATCCATCTTGTCTACGTCTTTCTCTACTGGACAACAAACGGACACTATTCGTTCGCTATCACTCTGCTTATAATCGCCATCGGGCGTCTGCATAGTGTATTTTAGTATCAAACCATAGCTACCCATTGACTGCGTGGCATTCGTGAAAAAAAACTGCCACAGTAAATCAATTCCGAACTCGCCACACATTTGTCTAATTTCCATCATAGAGCCACTTGCAAGAAAATTACGTATCATATATAAAAATTCCTCGGTATCAGCAGTGGAGCTCTCTGTCACTTGCTGGAAATGTTCTAAAACGTTAAATACGTTCAGCATGGTTTTTACTCGAATAGGAATGTATTCTTTAGGCTGTCTTTAAAAAGGGGAAATCTTAACATCACCGCATTCATTTCCAGATATAATCACCATTGCATTGTAAACAACATTAACAACAGGAGATCTATATTGTTTCTGTTTCCTTTTCAGCCGGACTACGATGATATTGAAGAAGAAAACAGACTGAAGCCATTCCCTAGTTCAAGAGGTAGAGACAAGAAGGATAGCAAGAAATACGGTAAGTGGTAAACAGAGCCGCGCTTGTTGGTGAATGTTTGGCATGCAAGGCGTCAGGTAAGGCGTCAAGGAATGCGCCTACACCTACAGATGCAATCAGTGAAAGTCACATTCCTGGTTTGGCTAATCGTCAACTGTTAAATTGAATCGGTTGGAGGTGTTTCTTCTGTATGTGTAGATGAGAGCGTACCTTAAAAATGTTCGGAATGAATCTTTTGTTTTTCAATTAACTTAATTTTCAAACTTAAAATTAATGCAGTTTATACAACGAAGCTTCAAACATTTTATGCCATCAAAGTTCAGATTGCAAAGTAACCCTCAAAGGCTGCTGTAAACCTTAAAAAAGACATGGAAGTGATGGAGTCAGATTAATAAATAAATTTAATGGTATGAAAATGATATTTAATTTAATTAATTTTTAAATTTACAACAGTCGTGTCGGGTAAGCTATGTCGTGAAATAAGACGAGTTTCTTCTTTGCAGTGGATGTTCGCGGCCTCTGAAATAATTGGAGTACTAATTAATTCTGTGGCACTGTGCATGAACCTCATAAACCTCAAATTATAAATTTTGAGATAATGCGTCATTTGTATTTTACCTCTAATCTTTCAACTCATAATCTAAACAGTATTCCTGTAACGGTACAGATTTTTCACAATAGAAAGCGCATATGTACCATGCGATCAGTTTTGTTTTCCCCTGAAGTGTTTTGCCTATGGGCGAGCTCACTGCTCGTTAGTCGGCTAGCCAGCCAGTGGGTTTCGGTGATTAACGGGATGACCAAATAATAAAATAAACCAATCATACAACCCTACCAAAAGAATTTAAGAGGCTCATTACTTAACAAAGTATCAAATGAAGTGTTAAAACTGCCTGCCTTCATTCTCCACACATTTTTGGCATTTCTTCAGGAAAGTATTCAGCCCTCACTGTAGTTCGTTTTGAGAAATCCGAACAATTATGTTATCTTTGAATTCTTGTTTGGTGTGCGACTTTGCCCTGTACACCCCTCATTAAATTATTGGCAGTGTGAGCAGTAGCACAGTCCTGTTGGAAAAGTGTATTATCACGCTCCCATGTCAATTATCTATTTTTAATTGTGTTTAACGCACGTTTTACCACTGAGGCATCACAGGCAATGGACATTGGTGATACATGACATGAAATGATAAATTGGGAAAGAATTTATTTAAGGAAGGAAACGTTGCAGACTTAAGTTCGGAGTACCTCCCCGGAATTTGCCAGTTATGAGAAAACATGGAAAAAATCTCAGTCAGGGAGGACGGTGCTAGTGGGAATCGAACCCCAGACCTTGCACTCACTAGTCCGCGCCTTAACGACCTCTATCACCCGTGGCGGTAAAAGGGGAGTTAATATGGTTAGTATTCACACAAGTAACAGAATCAATAGTATGCTCAAAAAAACTTGATCGCATTATTCTTTCACCACTGAGTTAACACATATACATCCTACATAAAGACACGCTGTGTCGTTAATATATGGGGAATAACACACTTTATATATACTGTCCATTTAAGAAATTAATAGCACAACACGCCCACCGGAACAGCTGTGCTACGACTGCAACAGTTAGCAAGGTCAACAAGTAAGCAAGCAGGCTTGTTACCCCCTTCACTAGGCTTGGTCAGAGAAAAAACACCACGCCGCAGGAGAAAGCACAGTATACGGTATATCTTTCCATAAGATACCATGTAATTCTGTTAACTTAAAATGCTATAGTCTCAAGAGCATGTTTATTTGGGCTATAGGGTGCATGCGCAATGCCATAGAATTGATCTTAATATAAACACTTACCTTTATTTACTATGACCGACTTCCACAGCGTTTATCCAAGTATTTTTATTATTGTTGCCCTCGACAATTCTAACGATACTACAGGACACTACATTTACACACAAAGTTTATGATACAGAATAGAATAAAACTCCACTCTATGCGAGACAAGTTATTGCAACCGTCTACACAGCTATTTCGCAGAGAATTCAGAAACGTGGCTCCGGCAAACTGGTAATGCTTTCCGTTTAGTGGTGTATATTTGTTATCCTCTTTAACACCCCGAAGGTTGAGTTCAATAGTCTGGCGGGGATATCTTATATTGTTCTCAATGTGGCACCCTTCTGGTTTCAAAACTGAGCACTTTTTGGAGATATGCGGTCACAAATTCATCATGATCATTGAGCCCATAAAGGGGTGCCTAACCATACTCCACCACTTAGACCCAGAACACTACACAGTGATGTTTAAAGAAAAGGGAGCGCTTTTTAAAAGGTAGAAAGAAGATATTAACTAATGTATTTTTCATTTACTGTTGGGAAGACATGTGACCATGAAACCATATGGTAGAACCACCTCTGCTTCTCTGTTAAATGCGGCTCTTTCTCTCATATTTTCCCTCTTTCGGTCAATTCAAAAATATGCTAATCTCATCTCATTGATTGTAAAAGTATTCGAAAGTACTCAAGATCGCATTTGTATATTAATGAACTAAATCCCAGTCTTTTTCACCGCCTCAAACCTCTTTCTTTGGTGATGAAATATCACCATGTTTCCATTGTTTTGGCTTTTTAATTACATTAGAAACTTTGGTTAGAAAGTTGTATTCTGATTTATTATTTCCTCAGGTTGCACCTTGTATGCAATTTTTCATGCATAATTATAATGATAAAATAGCAAATACGGTTTACTTAAAATGCCTAGAGCTTCAGCAATTTATAATATTAATCTGCGATCATCTATTGCCGTATTATGCAGTTTTTTTATTACTTGCAAGCGCTGTAACAGGTTCATTTACTTCGAATCTTTTGAAGACGATGGAACAGAATTCTCTGAAGTGTTTTTTTTTTTTCAATATGTTATAATCATTAGCAGTATTTGGTTTATTTACGGACGCTCTTTAACATCTCAGGTCATCAGCGTCCCATTCAATTCAGTACGTGAAACAGCCGGTAAATTTTGCGATAGTTAATTTTCGTTAATAAATAATATAACTCTTCGTATTCCGTAATATAATTTCAAAAACTCTTTTGAATCCTCAATATCTAGCATTTCAAATGTTTCCAAATAGTGAAATAGATTGCTAAGCTGGTAAATGCGTATAATTTATCACTTAATGTCATTTACCCATTCATTTCTCATGCCCTCTCATTCTAGCCCGTTTTATAAGATCACGAACTTGTTTCACACAGGCGAAAGTATAATTATATTTCAGTAGTGATTCAGTATTGACGGTACCTGCTCGCCCGTACGCCGTATTATTAATACGGCCATTAATCATTTACACTTGAATGCCTAAGGAAATTCTTCGGTCAGTAAAAGCTTTCGGTTTTTCGCTAACCACCACACGTTTTTTTTTGCAGATCATGCTAAGAAATAGTTAATAATTGTATGACTAATGGTGATGATCGTTTTATAAGCTATCAGAAGTACTTATAAAAATAGTAATCATACACCGGATCTCTGTCGACCAGGCTGCTTAAAATTACCAAATATCCAAGTACCGAGTTATTTTTGGCCTGTGTCCGCAACTCTGAGGGGCCATGGTCGCACCCACTTGTGGACAATTTTCCCTTGCATTCCAACTTGCGCATCTTTAATCGGTTAAATATTCTTCGCTAACACTTTGTAATGAATAACTGCGTGGCAATTACTTGTAATATTATAAAGACAGAAACAAGCATGCTTGCTACTGTAACAGCACACTGTATTTGATTGTTCACATGCAGTCAGCGCGGGAGCCGTTTATTATTATTATTATTATTATTATTATTATTATTATTATTATTATTATTATTGACAATTGACGTGTCTTGGCCAGGCGCGCTGAAATCAGATTCAAAAACTGTCCGATCATGACCTCTAATTTTTCCCGTCTGTCTCTTTGAGTTGCAGGAAGCTGTTGTTTTAAAACTATTCATGTTTTGTAAATATATACCGTCAGAAAACTACCGATTTCTAAATTTATATTTGCTCACGGCTGGCCCTTTGTGCCGACGCCCCCATCAAGCACCTGCGGGAGGAAGGGATGAGGTGAGGGAGACACCGGACCGCCAGGATCTACGAGCGATCGCTGCGCAATCGCAGAACGGTCTCTATAATATTTTCAGATAAAATACCTCGATCCGATGGAGGGCTCCTCTCCTAAGAGGTACTCAGAAGGCCCACTTCCAGACTCCGGGGCAGAAATAACTTTCCAAAGCGCAAGTCACTAACGCACCGCACCAATCTACCTTTCCTGGCACTTTCCACCTTATAACAGAACTAACGGAGAGAAATGTGAGAGGGGAAAATTCTTGGAATGCTCATTAATACTCGTCCCATCATTCGCCTAAGTGGCCTAGGTAAGGATGGCCGGGCCATCGCAGCCACCCGCTCGGTTTAAATTTCTTAGCGAAAACACTTGCAAAAATAAAAATTTCATTGAAAATGATTCTTAAGTACAAATTTCAAGCTATGTTATTAACAATGTTTATAGTATTAAATGAGTCGGTAGATAATGTGATTTTTTTCTTTAGGCAGAAGATCTGGACTATACCGGAAATCAGAAGATAACGAACAATTGATAAAGTGCGGGACAGCCTTAATAACCTTGCCCCATCTCACCGGGTTTCGAGTGTCCAGAAGCTATCGTTTTTGTCTAAGCATTTACACACTATTACAAGATACCTGGACATTCTGCCACTGTCACTTTCGTACATCAAAAATTGAGCAGAAACTATGAATATTTCTTGTTCCTCATATTATTAAGAATACCCGAGGTTCCCTTATTTATAAATAACAACTAAATGAATAAATAATCTATTCTCGCTTCTGCACCGGATCTCTGTTAGTACTAAATAGTACTGAAAATGATTGCAGAGATATTACAGCGTTGTTTTCCTGAGCGAACTCGGATAAACTTCAGGAGTATTATGTCAGCGTAACGTCAACATTTTCTAGTACAAATATTGCAACTTTCAACTGAACCATAAAGGTAGATCGTTCTTAATTACATCTTCGAACTGCTAGTAAAACACTTGCTTAGGTGTGGCGACTTAATGAGATTTCAGTCACATAATTACGTAGCGTGTCCATTAAAGGCTTTTTCATTCCATTCTCTTGATTAAATCCTCTTGGCTTAGGACCAAAAATCCTCCGTCGCTGGATTAACGTATAGGTATCAGTGAATTTTGAATGTGTCTCACGTTGCTTAGTTGTTTACCAATTCTGAATACGGAGGTGCAGTGAAAGATGGCATATGTCGGCGTGTGAGAGGAAGTTAGTTTGGTTATTGCGTGACAAAAAACTGCATGAAGACGGTTTTCGTGTAACTGTGAGTGTAAGAAATATATTAATAAAGGTTATTCAATTAATTAGACAAAGAAAACAAAAAAGAACTATGTTTTAAAAAATCAAGGCATATTTCATTGAAATTTACCTTTTTTTTGGGGGGGGGGGGAATGACCCAGAAATTTCATATGCAAAAGAATTAACCAGGTGTTTCACTCACTCTAAGCCTCTTATTTTCCTCGGCCATTAGATTTTCAAAACAAACATTATTCAAGATGTAAGATAATTAAGTGCGCCAGTTATGGAAAAAATGTGAAAATTTTAATATAAAAATTTTAGTTATATTTTTTGAGACAACAAGGCCAGTATCAAAAAAAAAAAAAAAGTATATGAAAATTTTTCCTCAATATCAAATTAACATATCAATAATTTTGGTCAAAATTATAAATTCTGAATCTCATTAGCACATAAAAGCAAATAAATATATGCTTTAAAAAAACTATTAAAGACATCATCACAGAACGTTTAACACTTGGATTATAGTGATAAAGCTTAAAAAATATAAGAAATATGCTTCAAAATATCAAGATTTAGAAATTTTATCTGTAGGTACCCTTATACCCTTTCATGGGGAGTTCTGCAGTCTGTTTTACACATCCTGCACTGTTGCTTTTGGTAGTTTCAGACACCCCCCCCCCTTCAGGGACCTGTAACAATGTTCTTATGGCTTTACAGTGTCTTCATGAGATACTGAATGTAGTACTTTGCCAGTGGTTCTGAGCCCTAAACTGAACAAAAAATTGTCTTTGCCACACTTTTATTGACATTGTTTACCAGAACATGTTTCGATCTACAGTCCATACCGTATTGTACGTGCTGTATTTCTCGTAACATAAAGGCACAATATAACTGTAGCACAACAGATGCGCCACTTACTTCCCAGGATATTGAACACACCATCAACCTTCAAGCAACAGAGACCACAGCTATAACTCATTCTTTTTAATGATGTTTCTCACACACCAAGCTAAGTTACATTTCACTGAAGCATATTCATTAATTTGAATTTCATAAAGATTAGCAGAGGCTGAAAGTGAGTGAAACAATCGATATAAAACTACTTTGAGTTTTAAAAATGATTTTTATAAATTAAAACGATATAAGGACTCTTAATTTTCACATTATCAGATTGGCTGGAAAGAAGTTTTCTTATATACGGCTTCTTCATTTGTCTCAAGAATTAAAATATGTCGGGTAGAAAGTGAGAACAGCAGCGAAACGGTTCATGCGATTCAAACATGGAGATACTAACTAGCTTTGAAGATAAGGTGCGCTCTGGACGATTTTCAACACCAGAAAATAAAGTTCTGCTCATCGCGCTGGAAGATAGCCACTTATCATATTCGTGAACTATCAAATAAGTTTAATGCCCCTTAAACAACAATGCAAAGAGCCTGAATCAGAACTTCGTCAAAGTCGTTAAAAACTGTGTCTATTTAAAGCTGATTCCAAACGGTTATGTAGTTGACACGAGTTGCACTGTGAGCAAATGCACGGGGTTTGCGAAGTTTTAAGACTACACTATACACATTAATTCTTAATCTTTCACCATTCAGTGAAACATTTTAGAAATTAATTACTCGACAAATCGTTGTAATTCTTATGCCGATAGAAAGAAAACTCTCCAAGTTTTGTTAGGAAACAAAACTGTATCGCTTTGTCACCACGGTTTCCCGCTAGAAGTGAATTATATAGTTCCTTAGCAAAGACATCAGTAACAATCAATATGGCGTTAAGTAAACGCGAGTAGTCATTTTGTGTTTTGAAATATGCAAGAACATCGTCATTGTGACTGCGGAATGATGTTTTGGAGCAAAACTCAACAAGGAATCGCTACATTAGAAAATGGTATGAGGCATTTAGCAATCAGGCTGCCTCTTTCGTCGCCCGGGATGTCTAGGAAACAGTGGAACGCATCAGCGCTGCTCACACGTTTAATGGACCCCAAAGTTTAGAACTTGAACTCTCACAAACAAAAGTGTGACGAATTCTCCATCAGCGACTAAAGTTAATACTCTACAACCTTCAGCTGCATCAGGCTCTCAGCTTGGTGACAAAAAAGTTTGATTCAATTGATGTACTGAAATGCAGGCGAAGTTTGAAGTTGATAATTTCGCAGACACGCTCATCTTTTCCGACGAAGTAACATTTCATATGTCCGCAAAAGTAAATCGGCATATGTTCGGATTTGGGGGACTGACAAACCCCACGCAGTAAGTGAACATGTGCGAGACCCCCTAAGGTGAATGTCTTCTGCGCAATTTCTAAGATGGAGGTCTACGGACCATTCTTCATGAAGCGCACCGTCACTTGGAGAACGTACTTAGACTTTCTGCAAAATCGGCGTGTGCCACAAATGAACGAAGACAGTGATGATTACGTCTTTCAACAAGACGGCTTTCCAGGTAGTGACTATCTAACACAAATTTACCACAAGGTTGGATAGGACGCTTTGGAAAAGAAGATGACGCCTTAATGCGGTGCCTTCGTTACCAGACTTAACACCTTGCAGATTTTTCTGTAGGGATTTGTAAAAGACATTAGTTTTGTACATCCACTCACCGCTAATCTTCAAGAACTTCGCTGCTGTTGCACTGATGGATCTTGACATGCTGACACGCGTGTGGAATGAACTGGATTATTGGTTTGATGTCGGCCGTATCAACCAGGGTGAACACGTTGAACATTTTGAGGTATTTAAAAAACTTGGAGTCTACCCTGTACTTCAGTGTGGTAAAATGTAGTATCCGTTATATAGTTTATTTATAACGCGTTATTCTACAATAAGACAGTGATCCTGCCCATCGGTCCAGATTGACGGAACAAAAAATTCAGAAATTAGAAGGAATATATGGATAATTGCTACCTCACTCAGCATAAAGTCAAGATGTGAATCTTCTAATTTTATTTTCAGTCTATAGCAAACTTTCTTCGAGAAAGGCTGTTTGATAATCTTGAAGAGGTCAAAAACACATGTTCAGAGTTTTTTGTCTCTAAATCCAGAAATTATTGCTATCACAAATAAATTCGAAAGCTGGCAGAGAATTGGATGAAAGACCTTGAAAATGACGAGCTTATACATTGTAATTTGTTATGTTATATGAAAAAACTTTCTAGCCAACCTAGTACTAATTTAAGTACAGGAACAAGTATTTTGCTTTTTCGTGGCTAAAAAACTGTTTGTAGCGAATGTTTACAACAATAACACAAAAGAAATAATACTACACATTATTGCAACAGCGAGGGCCTTGGCTAAGCGTGGTCAATGAACCGGCAAGACGGTCTTGTATCGAAACCTCATTTATGCATAAAGTTAAAGGTCACTCACTTGTAGCGTGCAGTGATCGATTATAAATCTTCCTTTCCCCAAAAGTGAAAAATTTACCGCTTAGCAATGAAATCACCTGAAGCAAATGAGGTTAAATCGAAAGTGAACAACAATACATCATCCCGCGCATGTTCTCATTTTAAATCGAAGTTTTGGTAACCAAATCTAACAATGTGTTTTAGGCAAGATTGGTGCAATGATAAGTTGTTTCTTCATGATTCAAGATGGATCTGAAATGAAATCATTTCCATATTATAGCTTACCATGATTTTAAGCTTTAGTTAGCGAGAGACAATCTCTTGAAATTTTGCAGTACGCATTTCGGGACTTTGTCTTTACAAACTACAGTTTATTAATGATGTAGTTTTTGAAAGGAAGAGAATCCCTTAAAGATAACTAGAGTTGAACATGGTCTTCAATAGCAATATTGTGTTAAAATGTAACGAAAATAGAGACGATTTTGAGATAGTATCTCATTGTATATATCAGTTGAAAATATTCTGGATGGAAGGAGTGTAAATATAAACAATTGCAGAAAATTGTACTAGGATATTTGTGCCAGAAAATGCTACTAAATTTTTGGCTTGGTCAAAAATATATTAAATACTGCGGCATATAAGTGGCTTAATAATAGTATATATGTGTTAATAATGAGGCTTAATAATTAAAATACTAATAATGTGACCTATCATTATTGTAAGAGTGAACTATTCTTAAAGACAATAATCGCGAGAATGCACACTCGTCTGGCATATGTGAAACAGAAAAAGCCATGCTTAGCGCATGCATATAGATGTAATGTTGGGAGGTTTCCATAAGGAAGAAGAGTCTGTCTATCGAGAGACGTGAGCGAATCAAGATGCACAACTCTACTCTAATTATACCACGAGATGATGCAAATAAAAAGCTGCAATATCATTAGGTTAACTCAACTATCTGTTCATTGTATTATTTGTGTATCTCTTTCCCTATGTATATTTAAACGCAGGAACATTTGGGATTCAAATCGGGAGCATGCCCCTAGTGTCCAACCTCGTCCGAAGTTAGTGAAAATATTAATGTAAAAGCGAGGGTTTCTACCGGAGGCTGCGACAGATTTGGTGTGAGGTGCCGGGCATACGATATTCAGAGATCATTTAGAAAAAGAAGAAGTTTTTGTGAGCTTTAATTTTTTATAATGAATTGATAGTAGAGTTCAGCTGAAGCTACTGCAGCATTTTATTGGAATTGCCTCATGGTATTATAATAAAATATTACCTGTGGCAGAAAAATTGTACATGTTAACCCACTCACGCCTCTATATAGACTGACGCCTTTTCCTTACGAAAACCTCCCAACATTGCAGCTATACGCATGCGCGGAACTTGGCTTTTCCTATGTTTCACACACGGCATACAAGTGCGCAATTAACTCGCGATTGTTGACTTCAAGAATACTTTACTGTTACAATAATGAGGGTCATGTTATTAGCATTTTAATTATTAAGCCCCAATATTAACGCATAATTTCCATAAATAAGCATGACAGGCGATGAAAACTTGATATGCCAAAATGACAAGTGGTCATCGGGTCAAGAAGTATTGGCAAGAAGATGAATGTTCTTGTTGTGATCAAAATATTAGTGATACAAGAGAAAACCTCTGTTCAAAGCTTTCGACGTATAGAGGAAGAAGTATTCACGAATGACTATATGGTCATCACATTGTAGAGGAAACTTTCTGGTTCTTAAAACTATTGAAAATAGTTCTGAAGCTGTCACCAGACACAAAGAAAATTGGCGTCTATCGTTAGTGAAATTGTTTTAGAGAGTGAACATGAAATGAGTAAATCTTCTATAGAAGTGATTGGAATTATTTCACTAACACTGAGATATTTAACATGAGCTAAAATTATCTTTACTTACTGAGAGACATTTCTTTGTTTAATATTAGCATTTTTTTAGCTTTTGTCCAAGAAATAAAAAAGCAGTATCAACAAATATACGAACAGCATTATACAGTTCAATTATATTAACTTTTTTTTCTGGATTATTTTTATAATTTTGTAAACAAACAGCTACACATGTATCTGAGGATAGTATATGTTCAATTATCTACACGAACAAATGTAACTTGACACAAAACAAATGCAATTTTAATGACTCCTAGATGGGCGGAAGTGATGTCACACTATTGTTTCCGTAACGCTTATTAATAAAACTGTTTAAGATCGTGCTTGGGCTTCGGTATTCACTGCTTGCAAATTAAGATTAGTGCCGTCTAAATTAATGCTCTTCTCACTTGTAAATGATTATCTAGTTCTGACCCAGCGTTGCAGAACACTTTCAATCAGTACGACTCAGAAATATCGTGAATTATTGGGTTATTTGTACAATTAGTGATAAAATGCCTAAACCGTTTCTTCCTACATAGTTCGTTAATAAAACTTTATATGGAACATAATGGATGAAGCATAGGTGAACAATTATCTTTTAAATAAACAGTAAAAAACAATTCATCTCTGCAACATTTTTACTGCTGTCATTAAGGCGAGAAATAGTCCTACGAGTATTTGTGAGGGAAAAATATTCCATGCCCCATTTGACTATCATTTATACAAATTGCAAAAAATATGTACAAGAATAAAATGGCGTTAGAGCGAGTCTTTCAATGCTAATTGCAAGTTTTTCTACAATTTACGAAGATATATTGAGAAAATTCCTGCAGTAAAATATGGCAAATCAACACAGCTGTATTAAAAAATCGTGCCAAGTGGGCCATTATTGCAAACATAATTGTCATTATTATCATGATTAACGTTATTTTTATTCTGGCTACCTACATAAATTAATAACTTATCAAAAAGAATTTCATTTCTTAACGGAAAATATAATTATATAGCCTATCAATGATTTAGACACAAGTAGGCAATATAAAATCAAACTGCGACCAGAGCAAAGATTTTTTGTAAGTATTTTAACATACTTCTGTATGAGCTAGTATTTTGTTTTTACCAGCCCTTTTTTGATACTCTGTCACACTAATTTGTTCTTTGACTACACTTTTACTCACTGCACAAGTTCATTTCGTAAAATAATTATTTTCAATAGAAAACCTACGGTTTTCAGATATTTTGAAGTTAACTTCATATTTAATTCTGATTCTGAAAACACCAAAAATATAAATTTGTTCTTCTTTCATCTTAAGCTTTGTTTCCGCTAGAGCTATAAACTGATTATGAGGAGAACATAAACAATACTTTTAATGAAAATAAAATACATTACTTTACGGTGTATTCAAAGCTAACCATTAAACAATATTTGCTACTGCTCTAGAAGTGCACTTTACAGCTTAGGTTTATGTTAATATCCTATTGTTCTGTTTTAGGACATAGTTTCACAAGGGGCTGTGTGTTGGAAGGAATGTATGCCGTTACTTATCCTTTTGGTTTTATTTATACCTTTTTCCCTTAACGGAATGTGGCTTGGCAACACTGTTGACTGGATTTGCGACCCGAAAGCGTCTACTGTTTGTTAGGGTTTACGAGAGACCTCGCAATACATTTCGGTCTATAAAAATGGATCAGTGAGGACGAAAGGACTCTTCTAAGAAACCAGTCTATCTAGAACATAAATTTGTACAAAGTTCAGCTTATGGCCTCACATACCTTCTTTAATCTGCGTAGACAAAGTATTATTCATGAATAAATGGAGGCTGTAAAATGTAGCACTTGCCTTTCATGTTGCTTTGCTTAATAAAAGAAAATGTCGTTTTATTACATGACCAATGCAGTTTTGGGTATTAAAATCTTTATCTGGTTAGGTCTACAACAATCTGACGTATGACTTGGTACGACAATTGTTGATGTTATGTTCTTATTTCCGTTAAAAATATATATAAAATTGCATATTCAGTGGCAGAACGTGTACATCAAATGGTTGTGCCTAAAAGTATTACAGTTCAAACTCGGGGTTAAAGTAGCGAAGTAGCTCGAAAGATATCCCTTGTTAATGGTTAAGAATAACGTGTGACAGTGATTCAGAAAATTTAAAGACAAGGACAAACTATTAAGGATTCTTGAGGACAAAATAAAGGACTCGTGCAGAAACAGACATGCCTAAAACTTGAGGAAAGGTTCAATGTTCCCTGTAGAGGGGGACTGCATATTCCGGCAGTCACTCGGGAAGCTGATTGTAGTGTAAAACAATGGGCGGTGGGAACGCCACAGCCATATTCCACTTTTTAAGTACGTTAGAAGAAATTATACTGAAACTCCAGTGTTTGTACCATCAACTTTTAAGAAGCTGCGAATCTGCGAATCTCTAGTATTGACCAGTTGTCCGTAAACAATGACTTATCGGCCGATAAAGTACCTGCCGCTGAGTCGGTCATCAGATAATTTGATAATTCAATAGTTAGTTCTATTTCTGATATTAAACTTTTCATTTCCGTTGCTTGAACTCTAGTTTCATCCTTTATTTCATAACTCGTGATTCGCTGCTATGCAATACGGTTCTATAACATTGTTATTTCGTTTCTGTTGTTTTATTTTGTAATGTACAACTTACTGTTCCACACAAATAATTGTCATTTTATATTGTATTACTGATATCCATTTCTTTAAGAAACTTAAAACATTTAATGATTTATTTATTCTTTTTCTTTTTTATTTAACCATCTTTAAATCTTGCAGGGTACCCCTAAAGCCATAGCCCAAAACTTTGTTTTTGCTTTCATGCATTTTCAAATGATATTCTCTTAGAACGGCATTTGTTTTTTAAAACTAAATTGAGAGGCATAATAAAGGCAACACCTATTTTTGGGGGAATATTTTTAATTTTTCGCATTATTATAATACATTCATTTTTTGAACATTAAATACTTTTCCAAACTTTTTACAACCACTCTTATGTATTCGGATATCATTTTGAGTCTATAATTTCTTTTATTATGTGAGCGTGAAAATGAATGCTAGTTAATCACATTCCATAATGATCTCGTTTTCACTTGTATAGTAACACAAGGTAACACACCTGCTTTGCTAACACAATGACGTACCTTTCAACACTCAGTGACACTCTCAGAAGCAGGTGTTTCCTCCTCTGGCTTGTATCACAGCTTGCAGCCTTACGGGCATGCTGCGGATGAAGGTCCTTAGGTTTTCTTGTGGTATTCTCTCCAATTGCTCACGCAAAGCCTCTCGAAGTTCTTCGAGGTTCTTAATAACACGTTGAACAATTTTTCCCTATTATTTCCCTAACATGCTCAATGGGATTTAGGTCAGGGCTCCATGCTGGCCAAACAAGCGCCTGAATCCCCACCTCACGCAAGTACTGTGTCACAATGTGGACCACATATGGACGGGCATTGTCATGCATGAAGCGGAAATCATTACCAACAAATGCAGCGTATGGTATAACGTGATCCTGAAGAATTTCCTCAATGGACCACTTTGCATTCAGAGCCCCCCGTTCTCCACAAAAACCAACTCAGTCTTGGCTTCCACATTGATACCAGCCCACACCATGACAGAACCTTCCCTGAAAGCCATCTTCAATAAGAAGATGCAAGGGATACACCTTTCTCCACTCCTCATCTATACTCTTTTCCTGCCATCAGGCGATCTCAGGCTGAACCTCGACTCATCCGTGAATAGGACAGCTTTCCATTGCTCCACAGTCCATTTCAGATGCTGACGAGCAAAGACAAGACATGCTTGCCAATGTTGCTGGGTAAATAAGGGCCCCCTGCTGGTCTTCTAGATATGAGTTGTGCTTCTTCCAATCTCTTTCTCACAGTTCTCACGCTGACATTGACTTCTGGTGCCCCTTACAAAAGATTTTGAGCTTCTACGGCTGTTGTGTGACGATCACCAACCCTTACAGAAGTCACCCTTCTGCGACCGATCCCGGTCTTCTACAGTAGATACCAAGTTCCTCGAACCTTTGTTCGCTTGCTCCGTCCATCTTCCAATAGGGTAACTGCTTTAGTAGCCTCCTCTCGACTTAACGGCATCTTTACTTCATAAAATTATGTGTTGAAATGATTGAAATACCTTAACAATATAATAAAACTTAAGTACCAATACAAGAACAACAATACCATTAGACATTTAAATTGGTTCAGGTGTAAAAGTGTGATTTAATTGCATTCATTTTCATGCTTATATAATAAAGAAAATTATAGATTCAAAATAATATCTAAATGCATAAGAGAGGTTGCAAAATGTTTGGAAAAGTATTTAATGTTCAAAAATTAATGAAATTATAATAACACATAAATTGAAAATATTTTAAAAATTGTAGTTTTTATGCCTCTCGGTGTAAAACAAAAAACTTAGTTACCAAACATAAAAAGTTTTAAGTCCTTTAACAAGTCTGCAAAAGGCGCGATAACTGTAAGCTATCGGAAAGACAATAAACGATTTTGAAATACTGAATTGCAAAAATTGAAAGACAAAACTTCAATTCTAAATGTATTTGTATGCTTTTTAAACTCTATTCTTTAAAGAATATGCGCTTTCGTGTTGCAGGTAACACAATGCCTCATTAGTCATAACGAAAAGGTACAATGAATGTCTTACTGTTAAATGGATTCCTTATGCATTCAAGCGGCCTAGTGAACCACATACAGTAGCTGGCAGCAGTAAAAACAACCGCCTTATTGGTAGCTGTTAGACGTTTTACGACTCACGATGCTTCCTGTAGCGTTAACAACGGAAGCGCAGACGGTTTTACGACGATGAGAATCATTACACGAAATACAGCTCTGTCATTTCTTATGTTTCTTGCAGTAATAGGTATTAAAATGGGAATAACAAACTGCTTTTGTTCATTCTGTCTGCACATTGTTTGTCATGTCGACTTCTGCAAACAAGTACATATTGTTACATCAATGCAAACTTGCTATTTTAATATAAATCTCGTTGGCAGAGGACGGATTGAAAATCCTCGGCTTAGCAATAAATGAGCCATTAATAACTTGAGCATTCCCTAAACAATATTTAGTATAATTTGTTTACGTCAATATATGCATTTATTCCATCAATGCTAATAGTTATTACTACAATCGTTGGGATATTAGCTTCATTACAGTTTGAGTGTGTTTGCAGAACGGGCGGTAATCGAGCCACCAGTTATATACAATATTTTATCCATGTTCATTTAATAATACCTACTTACATCGCATAATTTTAATATCATTTTATTTAATTTAAATGTACCAAGATTTAATGTAGAGTAGGCTTGTATTTCAGATAATAGTTGGTTTAAAAACAACAAATAATGATGTTAATTTGTTTATGATAACCAGAGCTTAGAAGATAGGCAAAATTCCTTTTCTGTCTGAGTGGATATATTTAACAGTCAGATAGAAATAGACATATTTTTTCTGTGATTATTTACGCATTTTAAAAAGCACATAGAGAATTTTAATATATGGAAGTGAAGAAGTTATAAAAATTAAATGGCATGCATGTTCATCTTACAAAAACATCTATTGAGAATCTTGTTATACGTTTATTTCTTTTCAATCTGTCAAAATTTTTCTCAACCCATTCACTTAGCTCTTTAAGCAGAACTTTCATTAGTGAAAGGAACGCATGGTTACCTGGGGCAATCGAATATCAGGAAATAAGAGAGGATGAGGGAGGTACTGTAGTTGTGAATGGTCCTGGAGAATTACCTTATATCGATCTACACGAGACAATTCTAGGAGATAACTTCTCAGGTGCATAAATGTAACGAACAGTTGCAAGCGAGAAAGATTAGAGCAGTACAACTGTGCATAAACCGTCCCTACAGTGTGTTCAGTACGGAAGTAAGAGAGATTCCCTTGTAAACGAATAAACAGAACATGAACTGGGTTAGAAGCCATTGCGCATCTTTTGCTCATTCGACAGGACTATTCAAGACTGCTTTACTTAGTCTTGATCAACATTTCCAGGATGTGCTGAAAAATGAATGGTCTGTTGTAACTGGTATGAAGCCTTCCGAAATAGGTTTTTGTAAATGTGCTTCAATCACTTCAGTGGAAGTAGAACGTTCTTTTTTCAAGATGAAAAATGATTTCTCTGACAAGTGGCTGACTATGACATCTGAAAAAAAATCTTATTGTTTGTAATTAAGAAAAGTAAGCTTCGGTAATTTAATTATGTGATAAAGAAATTATTAAATATCTTAAATACCTTCGGGGTCTGATGATAAATTATATACGATTAAATAGAAGTTCTATGAGGAAGTAAAAGTATTTCTCTTTCGAAAATTAGCGATTCTGAGGACAATTTACCTTTCGATACTGAATTAGGTGCTTCGATAATTGTTTCATCACTTCTGTCAAGTAAATCGAAGGTGAAATGTGAGTTGGTACATGGGCACTATGTAAAATTGTGAGAAATTAAGTGATGTAAATGAGAAGGTTTTGTTTGCATATTTTGAACATTTATAAAAATCATAGAAGCCGACGTCCATGTGGGCGTATTATGTTGCAGGCTGTCATCTCCATGTAAAGAAACTTCAATATATATTACTTTAATTGTATTTCAGAAAGAAAGAGCGAGGGATATAGAGCAAAGAAATCTAAATTTTTACCAAACACGAATTTGCAAAATTTTAAGAGAAGCGAACGATGTATTTCTATTTTTGAAAGTGGCACTTATTGGATTAGCTGTTGCTGTAGAAGAGATGAACTTGCGTTTATGTCAGCGGAAAATGTCAGCGATGAAGGACAATGTATGCGATTTTTCCTACCATCGACCATAAATAAGATTACAAGGGAGTTTCTGAACACATGTAGTTTGGATATGTTAACCATTGTCCGAAAACATGCTCATCTTCGTCCTGACGGGATTAATATGGGATAGAGGAATGGCAAATGTACCAGACAACATGTTGTATTTCTAGAACTGCCCAATCCTGAAGAATACATTAAATTGTTTCCGGAGGTGCTCAACATCGTTGTTGGTGTTGAGTTGAGAGATGCTTGTTGCATTGTGTACATAAACACAAGATTTTACATACCCTCACAAAAAATAGTAGCATGGGTGAAATCACACGATCTTGGTGGCCAATTTTGATCATCGATGCGAGAGAGGTAAATGTTCGACGCTGCAAATGTCCGCCGTCTTTAGCTCTTGTGTAAGTTCAATCTTAAAATTATACGCATTGAGATCTTTTGTTAAAATTTGCTGCAAACTGTTTCTCGGAATTATTAATTGTTGAGAGCGGCGGCGAATCGACTTCATTGAGCTTGTAGCAACGCTCAATCTGACTAGGGCAACACTCTCTTCCGATCGACGAGAATGTTCAGGTGATTTGATGTGCTCTGTTGATCCTTGTATCAAACATCCTTACCAGTCTCTGCACTATTGACACGTCGGGTGTATTTCGTCTACCAAAAATTACACCAAGTCTTCGAACGGTCTCTGCGTAACATTCACCAAACTTTCAGAATTTGGACGCTTTGATCATTTGTGTAATGCTCCATTTTAGCTGATAACAACAACAATCGTAAATCACAATACAAAAAGACGAGTGTCTGTTAAATTTTAGGTTGGTAACCTAACAAACCAACAAAGATGCTCAATTTAAAATTTGGTAGGATTATGACACGTTTATAAATTTGGTAGGAATTTCCTTTAGTGTAAACAAAGAGTATTATAAAGTACTGTTATCGCTGTAAGCTTAAAATGTTTAAATGCTATGTACTGAAGTGCTGCAGTGTGTTCGGCTCAGCTGAGAGATGCATTATTGTGTTACAGATGATCCATATTACTGTGGTTTGAGAGCACGCGTGCCCAACTTCGTGAAATCCAGCAAATCTTCTGGAGGCAACAAGATGGAAGGTCGTTACCCAGTGTCACAGCCCACGAGCATGGTGGGGCCACACCAATACCTCCACCATCACCATCTGCATCACCCGCTCCAGCAACCTCCACCAGTCATGTGGCACGCGAGGAGTTTTGACAGCGGCATGGGTGTGTATGGTCATTTGACCAACCTCTTAGACCAGCGTTGAGCACCACTCACATGGGTATTTCTGCACTTTCTCTAATACCAACTAATATGCCTTTCTGCCAGTTCTGCGTCCACAGGAGATCACAGCTTTTCAGAATGTACTTAATGTAATTTCCATATAACATTTAAGGGAATGCATCTGCGATAATAGCTGAAATCTACAGTTTTTATCCAAGTAATTTGAAAGTTTGGGATTATTTCAGTCATTTAGGTTCTAGTGTACCTATCACATTTAATTTTTATATTTACAATAGTTTTTGCAAAACACTTTCTTGTCATTATAACAAAATTATCACACAAGCGTGGTCTCACAATGTTCAACTCCTGTACAGCACAAAGACTTCACGTCAACTAAAGGCAGGAAAGTGAAGGGGAGGAACAGAACCAGTTAGAAACACGACTGTTCCATCATATGGCATACAGAACATTTTTTTTTATCCCTGATCAAAGTAGTGATTTGTTATGCAGCGTACTTTTGCAGTAAAAATGTCTTTATAATAATTTTGGGTGTATTAATTTAAACGCAAATTTTGAAAATTGTACTTAGAACTTTTGAAATTTCCGCTCTTCAACTATCGACGGATTTCGAAAATTGAATATATAAATATTATCTTAAAACAAAAAACAAAAATTCAATTTTTCATCATTTTTTGCCCAAATTTCACAGATGCATTCCCTTAAATCACTTTAGAGAAAGCAAATGTAATGTTGGTGTGTCTTCAGTAAAATGCACTTCAATAAGTAGAACTGGCCGAAGGCTACTGTAGCAATCTAACTGCATGCTCTGTTTATATACGGATTGATTCCAATGCTGGATCTCTGAGCCGTTATTTTTACGTCAGTTTTAAACATACTTTTCATCAAGACTGAAGTGCTTTTTACAGAGATGCTGTAACATCCCTGGAAGGTTGCATCATTGGGAGCTAGCTCTGCAAAGTAAGCCTGTGGCTTCAAGCATTCTCGTGAAGAAAAAGAAAACCTTTCTACGATATTCCTCCTTCGTTACATCTAGCAATTTTCAAATTAAATGTATATAATGTTGACCTGTTGTTGTAGTTCTTCTGCGCTAATAACCAATCAGAAATATACTTATACATCCTCCAAAAAATATGACTGCACCCCGATTTTCTTTACTTTTTGGTTTAAGAATCATAGTAATATATCTATGATTCGTCCATAGTACTTTATCTACAATTGACCAAAATTTTTCTGTCGGTCAAATTTCAAGCTTAGGTAATAATAATTAAATGCTCAATAAATAGTTTAAGACAGCAGGTTGAACTTTTCGTAGTGTTAGTCAGCATTTAGAAAACTTCAAACAAGAGTAACTCATTATAAAACCTACATTAATATTTATTTTATTGATATCCTTTTATAATTCTGGTATACAAATACTGGTGTACGACACTTGCTTGTATTGTTATGCTAGGGGTGTTCAAAAAGATTAGGAAAGTATCAAAAACATGATTAATCTACCATCTGTCGGCTAATTCTTATACTGTTAAGTACCCTCGACTGTCGCCAGGAGCAGTGTTTTTCTAAACTCAACCATTCTCCGTCAGTAGTGTCTTGACCTTTTATAGCTTGAGACACCTCTAAAGTTTAAAATGACATAAATACAAAAGCAATGTTACGAAATCAAGTTTTGTATTCAATTGAAAAATACTCCTTCAGAAATGCTTGAAGATCTTTGCAGAGCTTATGGTGAATCCACTATCTCTCGTGCTGGACGTAAAACCTTTAAAGATGGAAGAGAGAGCCTGCAAGGAGAGGACTCCCCCACCACAATCCGTATTGCTGTTAAGACTAATGCTTCAATCATGTGCAGGGACTCTCGTGAAACCGTTAGAGAACTTGCAAAAATGCTGTATATACAGGTGCGGCAGAAACAATAAGCGGGTTTGAATTAAAAGCTATTTTGTGTCTGGCGGAGTTTTTTGTTGCGAATATATGGCTTGACTGTAGAGTTGACTTTGGAAATGAGTTCAACAGTTGGTATTCTCTCTATGATGTGATAGTTACTCATGGAACGCTGGACAGTGAAGGAGCGCGCTTGCGCCTAACTTGTATATCAGAACCAGTTCTATCACAGAAACTCAAATAGCATTTCGACGGGAAGCGGATCGACGTGAAGGGATATCAAAAATGGATTGGAGGGTATCTTCCGAAACAGTGTGAGAAGATGGGAGTAGTACATAACTCGTAATGAAGGAGAAAATATTGATTTTGATTGCTTTTAATAATAACATTTCTACAACATCAGTTTCAGTCTTTATTGAACAACCCTCGTACCATTATTGCATTTGCAAAAATCAGAAATTTACTCCGCTCATTTGTTATGAGTTTATTGGTGCAATAAAGCTCATATTTTTAAATAAATATTTAATTTCTTTAAAGTAGAGCAGGCCGTGATGAATAAACAAATTAAATACCTTCAGCTGTGAGGATGTGAAGATTTGAAACATAGAAAATGTCCTGCATTCCTTAAGAATTTATGTTGATTTCTCTACTGTCAATGATTACGTAAGTATTTTAACAAATCTTAATGTTCTATCTGTTTCTATCAGAAGTGCAAACAAACAAACAAACTTTACTAAGAAAATAATCATCATTAACTGGTTTGCTATATGTTTTATATGTGAGCTGTATATACACATGCAATTTCTCTCTGATCTTCTGTTTATCACGTTCTTCTGTGCTAACCTTCTGAACACATTCTTCTTAAACTGAAGGGGAGTTTTGGATATACTTTCTTACTACTTTTCTATCCATTTCATTATTTCTGCTTGTGCTTTATTTCCAGGTGGAACATGCAGAACTCGTTTCTCTAATAATTGCATGTCAAAAAGGCTGTTGGTGAAGAATAACAAAGTGGAGGTTAAGTGTGCCATTAAAATTTGATTTTAACGGTATAACTATAACAAAAATGTCAAGATTCGAGAGCATTTAAATTATACAAGTTTCTGCAAAGTTTGATGTGAAATTTACACAGTGAACCAATCAAACTTTGACCGCAACGCACAATTTCTGTTATCGGCAGTTATGTGGATTGGATACCCGGTTATTAATATCACTTATAATATTGCCAAAATATTGATACTTGAAATAATAACTTGATTTTAAAAGATATTTTTGTGAGCTATTTTAAATCAAAGTTAGTGAAATATAAAAAAGCACTGGAATTTATTGGGCAAGGGATTTTAAAACAGAGTCATGGGTCGTTGAATGATATTGGAAATGATCTGATATCGCATTTGAATTTCTGAATGCCTACTGACTCAATTATAAAACTTGCGTGAATGTGACGATTGTATAATATCGTGAATCTAACTGCGGTCGCAGGTTTGTTGGATCACTCGTCGTTATATGGAGGGTGAAGCCACATGCTTTATCCAATGAACGACTGGCACACTTTTTAAAGAAAATGTAGAACTTATTAGTGCCAAAAGGATGGGGAGCAAAGAGAAAACGTGACATACGGCAGAACAGAATTTTACTCAAAATAAATTATATTTTCATCCTAAAACTGATATATATATTTTTTTATTCTGTTTAAATTAAAACAAAAATTATCTAACTTGAGAAGAGAGAGAGAGAGAGAGAGAGAGAGAGAGAGAGAGAGAGAAATGTGATTTGATAATAATTGAATCCTTTTTAAAATGTGTCTAAAGGTAGGATGGAGTGGGGCAACTTAGGTGGTAACGTTTTGCACTCCCATTCAGGAGGCGCCGGGTTCAGATCCCTTGGGACCGGCCACCTGATCATACGTTTTTTGTGATTTGCCATTAATATTTTTCTTTCCACGAATTTTCCGCTCTCTCATTTCATGTAGTTTCATTCCGTAGTTTGATTTAAAGAGGTAAATATTTATTACAGAAAGTTGAAACCTTTATTTAACAGCAGTTTACATTTTGTTTACTTCTTATTTCGCACAATGATGCTGCAAGCCGAAATTACACACAATGTTGAAAACTAAAGTGTGTTGAACGATTAGCGTTGTTTGAAACTGGCATCTAGTGCCTGTAGGTAAAGGGTTCACCTTTGTACTCTTTGTTTACATTTATGTAGTCAGTCAGCATGAGGTGGAAACTGTTCGAGCGGTCACATTGCTGCAGAAAGGTTGCATTATGCGTTCAGTAGGTGCTGAGCCTAAAGTGACTACATCTTTTAAATGTTCGTAGAACATGGAAGCGCTTCACTGAAACAGGTACGTGGTCTAGAAACCAGGCCAGGGTCAAAAACGTAAAACGTCGGCCAGAGAAAACGATATGTAGTCTATTGTGTTCTTCGGCGACGCAGAGCTACTGATGGGGACCACAAAAATGATCTGAGGGCGGCAATTGGTGCAAATGTCAGTGACCAAATAACCCAATGTTCTGTTTACAGACGAACCTCGCTTATGATGAGGTTTTACAGAAACAGCAGTCCAGGAAAGGGACAGATTTGGTGGTGGGTCAATCATGGTGTCGGTGACATCACTATTGATGGCAGAACGGATCTTATAGCGGTCAGAAACCGACTTAATGCTGCCAGGTACATAGTTGAAATGATACTAGAGCATGTTGCCTATTACAGTCGGAATGGAGGCTCGGTTTGTTTTGCAACAAGACAATTACTAGAGTGCATACAGCAAGAGTCGCAACTGCCACCCTATAGGAACTCCAGATTCAAGCAATGTACTGGCCTGCTAGGACTCCTGACCTTAACCCCATTTAGCATTCAGCTTATGGAATAAGCTGGAGAAACGAGACCGAAACAGTTCTATCTCCTCAGACTCTTCGACAGCTTGCAGATGTCCTTATCGAAGAATGGAGGAACGTCCCTCAAGAGGAGGTAATGAGCTTGCCTCGAAGATGTGAGGCAGTAATTCAGGCCATACCAGATACTGAAGTGTCCCTTTTTGTGCAAAATTGAAATTAATTGGAGTTTCTACTCAAGTTTTCAACATTGTGTGTAATTTCGGCTTCAGCAAACTTGTATGAAACGAGAAGTAAACAAGATGTACACTATAAACTTTCTGCAAACAAGTATTTACCCCTCTAAAACCGACACGGGCAGCTATACATATGTTCAAACCTTTGTCTCTATAATACTTTTGAGCAGTACTTACAAACCACAATTTACTTACTTACTTACTCTGCCATTACAGATTCGGAAGCACTAGAATCACCCTACAACCACATCTATGGCCGCCTACCTATTCCTACCAGAGGCTACATTCCGCCGACACCCAGAACAATGTACATCGGTGAGTGGGATTGAAGACATCATGGTGCACTGTTGTTTTGGTGTGTCGCTGCAAAAACTTCGACTGAAACATTCATCAGAAATTTTACTTCATTGTCAAAATTTTGCACATGTCGGCGTAGTCTGTTTTTTTTTTTTTTTTTCTGTTTCAGAAGAATTTCTCGTTACTGATAAAACACTGGCTGTTTTTAGCAGCGAGTGACCACTTCTGTTTATATGTGCGTGTGCAAGTTAAGATATTTATACCCTTCCTAGTTATAAGTATATAATAATTATATGTGTAAATAATAGTGAGTTGTGTGCTGCTGTTACAGTAAGTAACTGTAAAATAATTAGAAAATTAGATTAACTGAACTAGGCCTTAAATGTGCAATAACATTCTTTTGTTTGCTTTCTTAAGTTAGGTTTTTACTTGTGTATGAACTCTATTATTATGATGCCATTTTTAGAAGATTTAAAAACATGCAGTTATGTGTTTCTGTATCACATTTATCAGAATTATTCTTAAATAGAAGTCGGTCTGACGCTTAGCTACGTTCTATTTTTTAAGTCTTGGACAGGCTTCCGTTTAAATACTCGATTAAGAACTAAGTATCGATAGAACACTGTCAACTGTCGAACCAAGTAAAGTATGGAAATTTATTATAGGTGCCCTTCTTGTATGTACTTTTAAAATACTCGAATATAATTATGTATCAAAGATACCATGTATATGAAATCATGCAATGATTGTAACTTTTTCTATTTTGTAAGGAGAAGTAATAAACTGGTGATGGACATTTTAATCAAAGTATTAGTTATATAAGGTTATTAAGTTTTATTTAGCTCAGTTACTCCTCCCTATCCCAAATTAATCCTACACTTTTCCTACCTAGGAGAGAGACCGCCACGGATGGCCGAGGTCGTAAAAGGGGGTCTGGGGATTCGATTCCCACTAGGACTGTTCTCCCTGACTGACGCTTTTTCCAGGTTTTCCTCAGTCCTCATAAATGCAAGTACCGGGGAGATACCCTAAACTTAGGCCTGAAACGCTCTTACCTTTAAAAAACAATCCTTTCTCAATTTATCTTTTCATTTCATGTATAATCAATGCCACCGCCTGTGATGCCTCAGTAGTAAAAAGGGCGTTAAACAGTATTACCAAAAAAAAAAAAAAAATGCCTAGGAGAAGGAAAATCGGAAAATTCCGGTAGGAGAAATCTCTTTAGACAGGGTGAAGGCAGCCTTCTAAAGGAATAAGACCCCAATAGAAAACCCCTCGTCCTCTAGATTGGGGACTTTGCGCAGGGCTGGAAACCCACCACATATATATCAGAAATCTCACATTGGTAAATTGGATGGAATGGATAGAAACTAAACTTAAATTCGGAACAGGCCTGACTTAATCCGTGATGGAAGAAGAATAAGATTTATTTACTTACTAAAGTGGCTTGATAGGCAACTTGTTTGATATTAAAAAGAACAAATTCAGTTTCATAACGTTACTTTGTTTTAGCTATGATTTTTTTATCAAGGAAACTGCGCATATAACCATCAATTAACAAACGATTCATCCATTTTGTTAACCAGCAAAATCGAACCATTGGGAGAAAAGGTTACACTAAAGCGAAAATTTAAAAAAATAAATAAATAAAATTCACTCTTGCAGTCGCAATTTATATTTTCTTCTCAACGAAACTTGTTGCATTTCATTAAAATAAATTAGTAAAAATAGTTCCTGAAAATCAAGACAATCGGGTCATCAGGAGAGGGGGTTAAACAATAAAAATAGTTTCTGAAAATTATGGAATAAAAGAGTACTTGAACCCCGAAATGTAAAAAGCGCTCTTACGTTTAATTTTCTCTATATTATTTTATAATAAAAAGATAAATTAATTATAAATATTAATGTTGCATACATTTTATATTTGACAAAAGCATTGTCGTGAAGATATTAACTGTTTGTTTTATTTACGCACACTCTTTAACATTTCAGGTCATCAGCGTCCCATTCAAATCCGGTTTGATTTGAATAGGACGCTGATGACCTGAGATGCTAAAGCGCGTCCGTAAATATAAAAAAATCAACAAAGCAGATCTTTCAGGCTGATTAAGACGAAGGTATCGCTGTTGTTCCTCCAATCGTTTTCAATCTATCTTTCGGCCATGCTCATGTGCACTTTGCCATACTAACATGGTACTTTATACATTCCAGTTGTGTCAAAATTGTGCCTACAGTATTTTGCACTACCAAGCATTTGCCCTAATTTAACAGTTGGTAGGAAGATAAGATTGTATGCTTTTTTTAAATATACGTGCGTTAACCACAGTAACTTTTCTATGTATGTTAGAAAAGACGGGTTTTTTGCTTCAGTAGGTGTTAGGTGCTGTGTGTGCCTAGGACGCATGGCTCTGCCAATATCTTTGTTATATCTATTGGCCTTGGAAACATTGCAAAAACAGTTTAGCTTTGGCTTAAGATGTTTTTGGTTCTGTTTATTAAAGACTTGATTACGGTTCTTTTTGTGTACACAATGGTGATTCAATCTGGCATAGAAATTCTTCCCATGTGTGTGTCTTCTATAAACTTGATGACCAAGGGCTTCTGATGATTTCCACCGAGCTAAAACATATAGAAAAGGAAGTATATCATTACTTTCTCTTTCCATAGTGAATTTGATATTTTCATGGACACTATTTAAGTATTTTAAAGAGAACTGTAGTTTGCGATATCCATGTGGTCATATAACAAAAGTATTGTCCACATACGAGGTTAGGTTCATAAGTTTCCAGCCTAACCTTTTTCTAGGTATGATAAAGACAAAAAACTATATTTCACTTTTCCATATACTTACTCTTTATTGCAATACACTTCTCACATCTTTGAATTAACATTTCAATCACCCCCCCCCCCAAATCAGAAGTCATCCCTGCAACATAAACAGCATCCCACTTCTTCGTCACACTTAAATCTCTTTCCTCGAAGGTGCCTCTTAAATTTTGA
Organism: Metallyticus violacea; assembly: GCA_030762175.1. NCBI lineage: Eukaryota > Metazoa > Arthropoda > Insecta > Mantodea > Metallyticidae > Metallyticus > Metallyticus violacea. Next base: position 20,875,175 of record CM060834.1, read on the forward strand.
GACGAGGAAATAAGTCACTGGGAGCTAGATCTGGGCTGTTAGGTGGATGGTCGATCTCCTTAAAGTCACATTTCTTCTCAGCTTCCTTTGGAACAAGAGCTGAAATAATCATAATACGTCAACAAAATGTCAATATCAAGCAGCTGCTTCAAAGCCTGTGTGCATAGGCGTTGTGAAGAAAGTGCACACCACCACTCAGCTTTCCTCGCCTTTTCTCTTTGATGGAAGCACGTAATCTGTGCAGTAGGCCAGCATAGTGCTCCCCATTTACTGTAGTATTCCTCTCCTTAAAGTCAATGAAGAGTATTCCTTCACAGTACCAAAAGATTGTGGTCATGATCTTTTTGGTTGACTGAGTGACCTTGGCCTTTAGAGGCGTGCTTCGCCAGGTTTATGCCACTCCATTGATTCTTTTTTGGGCAAGTTCCACCTCCTGTAACAATGGTACACATAGCTTTTCTCTCGTTGCCACGGCAGAGCTCCTCCAAAAATGCCTGACAGCTGATGACTCGTTGCTGCTTTTGGACTGAGGAAAGAAGTCTAGGCACTAACCTTATTCATGTTTAAATGTTCGTGAATAATTCAAAGGACTGTTGTTTTAGAAAGACCAAACCTTGCTGCTATTTCTGTAACTTTGAGCCGTCAGTCTTCCATAATTTCTCCTACCACAAGAGCGATGTTTTCAGGAGTGAGCACCTCCAAGGGCTGACCTGCATGCTGTCGTCTTCAAAGCTTTCTTGACCCATTCTTTTACGGTAGAATATGAGGGAGATGCTTCCCCACATACACCGTTCAATCGCTGTTTAATTTCATTTGAAATAAGTCCTTCTTTTGTGAACAACTTAATAACAGTTTGAAAGTCCCTTTTGAACATGTCACAGTCTTCTACACATAGCCTTCTTTGTGCAACTATATCTGAACAAGTGAACACAACAGGGTGGAAGTTACAGCTGCAATTATTTACTTAACAGATAAGTTATGACACCTGATAAGGGTTTTGTGAAGGCGATAATCCTTATCGGCGAAACCGCAAACTTATGGACCTACCCTCGCATCTCAACCAGAGTGAAGGTTGAGATATTCAGCAGTAATTAACCCTTCTGCTCAAAATGTTGCATGAAACTAAAAGGTTGTTTTAGTTATAACACCAGCAGTGAACGCCTAAGATGTCAACCTAGAGTCAATATGGAGGAACGTATTAGTAGAAGCGGTGAGAGTAAAGTAAATTAATGCAGATACAATAGAGATATTAGAAAAAATAAATTGACATTCCACACCTCCCATTATGAAGAACCAGCAGCAAAGAGCTTTCAGCACTCAGCGAAAGTTCTCTGCTTGGAACAGGTTTAAAACTCGCTAGCTTCACCACTGACATACTTTCCGGTCACTTGGCAGTGTGAGACCGCGTATACTCCAGCGCCAACTTCTCCAGGAAATAGCAACAGCTGGCATACCTACCTTCCTCTCCATGCTGATGACACTAGAGCTCGGAAAAGACAAAAAACCTTTTATATCTGGGTGGATAGATTTCAGAGTCAGATAGAAATGGACATTTTGCCGTACGTTTGGGTTCGGTAGGGATAGTTTTTGACTTCTGTTGCCCATTTTAAGGCTTAAAACTTTTTTTTTTTTTGCTTGTTTTAGATCGTTAGAGATTTTTTCCCTGTGAATATTTATGCATTTTAAAAAGCACATAAGTGCTTTGAAGTGAAAAAAAGTTATAGAAATTAAATAGCATTTTCACCTCGCAGAAATATCGATTAAACATCTTGTTATACATTTATTTCTCATTAAGCAGTCAAAATGTTTCTCCCATTCACTTAAGCTCTTTATTTAGAATAACTTTCCTTACTGAAAGGAACTCATAGTTACCTCGGGTACACGAATACCAGGAAATAAAGAAGATGAGGAAAGTGCTGTAGTTCTGAATAGTCCAGGCGAATGACATTGTGTCGATCTGAGCGAGACAATTCTAGGAAATTAGTGGTGGAGGTAACTTCTCAGCTGCTTAAATGTAACAAACAATTGCAAGCGAGAAAGAGGAGAGCGGTACGGGTGTGCAATAAACCGTCCCTACAATGTGTTCAGCACGGAAGTAAGAGATTCTAACTTGATTACCCTATAAAATGAACTCAATCAGAAACCACTTTTACTCATTCACCAGGACTATTCAAAATTACTTTACTTTGTCTTGATCAACATTTCCATGATGTCCTGAAAGGTGAATGTTCTGCTGTAACTGATATGAGTTCTTCCGAAATAGCTTATTTTAAATAAGCTCCAATCACTTCAGTGGAAGTAGACCGTTCTTTTTCCACGATGAAAAATGTTATCTCTGACAAGCGGCTGACTATGACAGTTGATACCTTGTTACAAGCAATGTCTTGTTGTTGCTCGTAACCAAGAAAAGTAAGCTTAAGTACTTTAATTATGTGATAAAGAAAACAATTATCTTAAATGCTATTTTCATTAATAATAAGTAATATTACTCTCTATTTTAACTTTTAATAAATGCTTATTTTAATTATATAATTACATATTTTCAGTATTTTAAGTGCATTTTGTCTGCGCCGATAGTAAATATCCAAGCAAATATTAATTGTAGACTGCAAGCTGTATTGTATTAATGGAAGTCGGCGTGTTTTCTTGGTTTTCACTATAAAATCTCCTTATTCTTATTGCAAGTTTTCGAGTTAAGGGAGTCGCAGCAAACAGCTGACGAAAATAAAGCAAACAATTTCATTTACTACAGAAGCTTGAACCATTATCCCCAATCTAGTTTTAATTCAGTTTGTGTATTATCGTAATACTTTTATATAACGTTAATAAATTTACATATTCTCGAAATATAGGATGACCCTTCTGTATGTTAATCGAATTGTTTTTTTTTTATTTTCAATAATATAATCTATTACATATAATGGGAATAAATGAATGGGTGGAAAAGTTGTACTATAAAAGACACTGGTCACATTGGTGCCCAAATTATTTGCCTTTTTGGTTTCACTTGGCAGATTTTCAGAATTTCAATAAGGGACACATATTGTTTTTTCTTTCTAACAAAAAAGTTACAACCAGTCAAGTAAATACAATACATAAATTTATTTTGCATCACATGACAATGTCTCTGCATACACAGATTTGATATTCTGCAAGAATCTGCAGTGACACTGATAAACTACCTACCGCACAGTCCAGATCTGCCTATTTGTAGAATTCTGAAAATTTAATAACTGTTCTCATACAATTAATTCATTACCCATCAGGTTAAGACATTTCAAAAATTGCAAAAGGCCAATCAATACGGGAGGACATTCTTGAGTAATCTAAGACTATCAAAAGAGAATTTTTGGTATATAAGACGAGTCAAAAGCCACGAGGAGGAATTTAGGTAAGATATAAATAAACACCGCAGGAGTATAACGTTACACATGGCTAGTTATATTTTTATACCTTCTTCACGTAATGCACAGATAGTTTGTACATTAGCAGAATTATGACTGTACTTTACGGTATTAAAGAGCGTCCATAAAATAAATAAACGTTGCGGTAGTATATTGTCAGAATTACTTTTTACAATTTTCCATTTACCTAGACATTCGTGGTTCACCCATTACTGACTAAAATATCTGCCAAGTCGGGGTAGTTATTATTTTGGGTTAATCTTGTTGGCAATAAAATTAATGACCTGTTACCTATCCAATTTAACGCAAAAAATAATAAGCCATAAATAAGAAAATTACCAGCAACAGAACATGGCAATCTAAACGAAATTCTTTCATGTTCCATCGAGTTGCTTCCAGGAACAGATTCCCCGAAGCTTGGATATATCTGTAGGAGGCAGGTCTGTCTTCTGGCTTAATAACAATGGGAGAAGATGAAATAGTCCTTTGTTGTTTTCTTTCTCTTTGAAATATTTGAGTATTTTGGACTGTATTCGCTTTGTATATTTACCACTATCTCCTATTGCAATTTATTACTGAGATTCTTGTAGATGCTTATAGTTAAAAAATAAATAGTTTCATTTCAAATTTACGAGAATGAATAGTTACCTAAGATAAGCTTAATTTAAACAAAACCTCTGTTCCAAAATAATAATCGCTATTCCTCAACGGCATTTGAAACTGTACTTACGGCCCACCCCACTAAAATGTAAACATAATATAAATGTCAGTTACAAACGTAATCGTATTTTAGGTATTATAGTTAGTGGCGTACATACCTTCTATGTATGTGTTTATAATACTGTATAAAGCTAATACAAAAAGAGCAAGCTCCTTGGTGTTTTGTTACGGTAGCTTAGAAAATCAACAGGGTCATTAAACGATATATTAGAAAAGGGTCGCCTGTGAAACTTTTTTCTTCTTTTTTTAAAGAACGTTTATTGCATGGTTAATGAACCTGAAGGACCTTTAAATTCATTAAATGGCTCTGACCCTTATCAGGGGTACTACAGCTACCCTTTTAAACTGGCCGATGTCAACAAATGTTTTAAACTTTAAAATAACAACCAATGGTACGTACGGCAGGCAGGTGAAAATGTATGTTTGAACTTTTGAAGATAGGCGCGAAGATTGCGCATGTCTTTGTGATTTCGTTGGCATCTTTAAGACCAACGATTACTTGATTTGAATTTAATATATTGCATTCAGTTTGATTCGGCAGTTCTCAGAATTAGTTTAAATTCGGTGTTGCTGAGGCACGCGACTATAATATCTACACGCGGCTAAAGATACAGACAGTTCAGTGCGCAGTTATAAGATCTACACACGGCAAGACACATGCAATTCCCAGTACTCAATTCATTATAAGTTCGATTTTCAGATTTACACACCGCGGTACTCATCTGTAAGTTTCACACGGGACAACTATGTTTACATTCGGCGCAGCTAAGCAAAACACCGGAGTACGCGAAAAATTTCGGACATCATAAAGTACCAATATATATTATGTCGCATCGCTTGCTTATTTATAATATTGAATTCCTCTCCAGGTCCTGTTGAGTCCCAAATCAACAAAATAGCATAAGCGCCCTGAGAAATTGCCATTGAAGCGTGGACAACATCACCGAAGCGACCAATAATTAATGTACCAAACAACTACAAGATTGACATCACAACGAGATCACTCGACGTCCACAACAGATCGCTTCAAGATTGATGCCCAACCTGGGACACATAGCCAGAGCCTATTAAACAGCTTCATAATTTGGCGCTCTCTGTGGCTGCCATACAAACCACTTCATAATTAGGCTCTAATTGTCGGGACCGACTAAACCGCTTCACATTGTTAGCTCTAGAAATGATATTGAAGAACCCAGATAGTCACAGAGCCTGATTTGTGACCTATTTGAGTGTTCAGTTCAGAACATGCATTAGTCAAGTGCAGTAGCTATTTCATAAATCTGAAGATTTTGTTGGCTTACATCGATACTATTGGGCAGTTTATGTGATCAGAGAAGCCTAGTATTGAAACAATGGGAGGAATGAGCATATTGGATATTATTTTTTAAATTCATCAAAAGCAAGCCATGGGCGTTAGTTTAAATTAATTTAAAACCAGAGTTTTCGTCGACACTACGATTGGCATCATCATTGGACGGAAAGTGTGTGGAGAGGTACAAGACATTTACCCTTAAGTAAAAAAAATGTTACTGGAGCTGCAGTCCCGAATGACAGCGAAGAGAGCCGAAACTCAGTCCCAAACGAGAGGCGCGTGAATATGAGTACTAGAGATAGCGGAATAGTGGGGATATAAATTGTTCTCTGTTTGCATGGAGTGTGAATAAGAAAGTGTAAGCGTGTAAAATTTACTAATAATAAGTGCATCAAAACAGTTCGTATGCCTGGAATATTGGAGTATAACTACAATAAAATTCTAAGACAGCGTGTTGCTTAACTACATCTAGAAAAGTTGAACGTTATCGCGCCTGTTCTAAAAACACAGCAATCGAGTGCATCAAAGCAGTTCGTATGTCTGGAACGTGGGAAGGAGTATAATTACAATAGAACCCTAAAACAACATGTTTCTAAAGTACATCCGGTAAAGTTGAATGTTATCGCGCCTGTTCTAAAAAGACAGAATTCGGCATTTATCACAGTGAAATGTGCAAATAGAATTTCATTTATACATCCAACTTCAAAGGTCATCAGCGAGGATTCAGCTAGAAAGAAGCAATGACGTACAGTTCATGTTGTCATGAAGCAACAACGAAATTTCTTTTATTTGAGTATTTAGAACCAGTACATGAAATAAAAGTAAAATCGGAAGAACTACAGTTCTCATCCTTTGATGATAACATTAAACGTTTCCGGGTGTACTTTAGAAACATGCCGTCTTAGATTTCTATTACAGCTATACTCTTTTCCACATTCCAGGCATACGAACTGCTTTGATGCACTCATTATTACATAAATTTTACACAACACTTACACTTATTCACACTCCACGCAAATTATCTCTCGTTCTGGACTGAGGAGTTCGACTCTCTCCGCCGTCTCTCGGGACTGCAGCTCCAGCAGCAATTTTCTTGCTGTAAGAGTAAAGTGTACAGAATCGTTACAAGTGGGAGATAGGAGTGTTGGGAGAATTGTGTTTCAGACGTTGTTTGTTGACAGTAACGGATTCTAAATCTTGCTTATTTGTAAAGGTACATCTTTGTTTATATTATCTGCATGCTGGTCTGTTTCTAAGGCCTCTCTCCTATTATATATAATACGAGTATGTAATGAAAATGTATGCCTCCGTGGTCTAGTTGTTACGTTTGCGACTACTATTCCGGAGGTTCTGGGTTCGATTCCCGGCCAGGTAGGGGTGAGTTGTATGGGTAATTTTTTTCTTCTTTTCCTTTTTTCTGCCGTGAGAAGATAAGTGCTAGTTTTCTTAAAGGCGCCTAGGACTCTGAGCTCATTAATTCATTTCATTCATAACTACTATTGAATTCACGTCCAATAATAAAACATTAAAACAATATAAAAAGTAACTGTTGGAACAATGTATTAATAAATGCAAAATAACTAAGTGGACACATAATATTAACATATAGGATTTAAACTCGATAATGTATATGAAATAATAGTTTTAAAAATGTCGAGCTTTTAAGTATTTAATTAACTAATTTGTACTGTAAATTAGAAAAATAAAACTGTTATTTTAGTATTATGTATGTATGTATGTATGTATGTATGTATGTATGTATGTATGTATGTATGTATGTATGTGTGTATATATATAGAGCACTAACCTGCAACATTTGAAATTCCAAGCTTGCATAGTTTTTTGAGAAAAGTTCCTTAAATTTGCTACAGTTTACGCATAGGGCATTCCATTCCCCTCATAAAATAGGGAACTTCTTTTATAAAATTAAGCACGAAAACAACGCAGTAGCGACTCGCGCTAAAGAGCACAAGGGCACGTGCCCATCTTATTAATTTTAAATAATTTCTGCATAAATTGCCAATTCAAAAAGATTATCGAATTTCATTTTTGCAAACCCTGAATGTTTCAGAACATACATTGTAGTATACAAAAGAGGCATGCAGTTTAAATGACTTCTGCGAATACAGACAACTTGGTGTGTGTATGGGTGAAGAGAACGGGCTAGGGCACATTCTCCTTGTGTCCAGGCTTAGCAGGATAGAATGCTTTGGTTTAAAAGACGTTTTTATGAAGCCGGTGGGCAAGGGATGAGGGGTGTGTTACAGTGAAGCTTCACGAAGGGCGTGCTGAATGTGTGGACTTTCCACGCACATGCGCAATGAGTCTGTCCTCCCTATCGTAGCATCTGCAAGAGGAGCTTTTCTAAGCGATTTGTCTTGACGTTAACGTTATTACTTCCCATCAGCTGTTTGCACTTTCGCACCAAAGGCTTATGGGAAATCTTAACTATAAGAAACTCTTCCACTATAAAGACAACTCACCTAACCTGTCCTTAAATAACATTACGTTTTAAAAAGAACCAGCATTATCATAAATAAGAGTAAACTTGAATTGCTAGTGAGAGGAGCCTTATGAGATTAAATCAACATTTTTTTCTGCCTATCACCAATTAGTTGAACATCTTAATACATTATCAAGGGGGAAAAAGTGACGTTACGGACAGTTGTTTAAATATGCTGCTGCATCCTAAATATTTATAATTGTTGCTGACATCAATTCTTGTATCTGAACAAGAGTACGTAACAAAGATCTGAAATGTACGACAAACTTAAATGAAAATGAATGTTGTGAATATTTTACGCGAAATAAAAATTGAAGACGAGACATAAAACTACTTTTGAATGAATTTATTTTCGTAAAAAAGTGAAAATATGGGCTGGCTGTACAACATTTTATCAGTGTGATAAATGCATGTTCGTGGATTGTATGTAATGTTATTTTTATAAATTATGACCCACTAACTAAAATGTGCACGAGCCGCCACTGAACCTAAGGATATCATTTTCACAAAAATAGTCGTCTTTGTAATTATTGTAGTGCTATAAAAACTGGAAAGAATATACATAGTGTACTGTGCCAAAATTGAAAGCAGTAGCTTATGCGTGCCGCCTTGTATCATTAAATCCCAGATTACCTTCAAAACAATATATCGTGCATATTTCTGGTCGATTATGGTATATGATTTAATGTTCTGGGGAAATTCAGTTGAAAAAATGTGTTTTATATTACAGGAAAAAAATGAATTACGAATAATAGTGGTACAAATAATAGGAAATAATGTGGAATTATTTATTTACTTATTCATTTATTTACCCCGCCAAGAATTAAGGCCATGGAATCTTCTCTTCCACTCTACCAAGCGAATAGAACGAAAACACAGAGTACAATATACAATACAGAAAAACAGTCAAATTAAAGATATTTAATATTGTTAGAAAGTTGATAAAAAGACAGTATTAGAATTTTACTTGATCGTCCATAATTTTTCTCGAGTACAAGGGGGAGGAAGGAGAGGAGGAGGAGGAGGAGGAGAAGAAGAAGGAGAAGAAGAAGAAGAAGAAGAAGAAGAAGAAGAAGAAGAAGAAGAAGAAGAAGAAGAAAGGGAGAAAACTACAATTTGTAACATTTCCTTCTGAGTATATTCTTTGTCTTAGAAACATTTACATTGAAACATAAATATGCAAATACATAATATAAACATAGACAAAAGAGTAATCTCCATGAACCAACTGCTCATTTATCTTGTTATAAAAGAGTTTATTATGCATGCATAAGAATATATAACGCTCTTCCAATTACTCTGAAACAGGGAGAGATAATGGGGAAGTTTCAAATCTGCTCTTACACAACATCTATGTGATAATCTTATTCATTGACGAATTTGCAGATGAATAATATATGATGTTCAAATGATAACAAAATATAAAACATGACAAAATATTACTGTAATTCATACAAATGCGTGAAATGTACTGCTCTATTTTCAACGAATTTCCAAGGAATTGAGGTTCTATCAATGAGACGATTTTTGAAAAAAAATATTCGATCCTTGCTTACTAGACAACAAAAAATAACAATGAAATGTGTATGTGTGTGTGTGTGTGTACCTGTTAACGGTGTAAAGGCCGTAATTTTTGTTTTTTGCTCAACAAAATTCCGCACATAACGATCAACTGACAAACGATTCATCTGGTTCAAAACAAGCAAAAATGGATCATTAATAAGAGGGTTAACCTAACGCGGAAATTTATAAATTGTTCTTGTGGCCGCAATTTTTGTTTTTTCTTAACGAAACTCCGTATATAAGGATCTATTAACGGGTGATTCACTGAGTTCAAAAACAACAAAGGGGATTATTAGGAAGGGGGGTTAACCTAACACGAAAACTTAAAAATTGCTCAATTTTTGCTTTTTCTCAAGCACTTAGTATATAACGATCAATTAACAAATGATTCATTGAGTTCAAAAACAAGCAAAAGTGGATCATTAGGAAAGGGGGTTAACTTAACACGAAAAATTGCTCAATTTTTTTTTTAATTTTTCTCAACGAAACTCGGCATATAATGATCAATTAATAAACGATTCATCGAGTTCAAAAACGAGCAAAAGTGGATCATTAGGAAGGGAAGTTACCTAACAGAAAAATTTAAAAATTGATCTAGCGGCCGCAATATTTGTTTTTTATCAACTAAACTCGGCATATAACGATCAATTAATAAACAATTTAATGAGTTCAAAAGCAAGCCAGAGTGGATCATTAGGAAGGGTGTTAACCTAACCTAAAACTTAAAAATTACTCTAGCGGTCGCAATATTTTTTCTTTTTTCTCATCCAAACTTGGTATATGACATTCAAATAAAATATGAAGTATATTTTCTGAAAATCAGTGCAATCAAACTATTAAAATAAGGGATTTGCCTGATACTATCATTTAAAGATCGCTCTAGCGGCACCAATGTTTGTTTTTTGCAACGAAATTCGGTATAAACCATTTAAATGAAATAATAAAATCTTTTCTGAAAATAAGGAAAATCGCACCATTAGGAGGGAGGGTATTTGAAAATCGAAATTTAAAAAGCGCTCTAACGGCACCAATTATTTCCTGGTAATAGACAAACAAGTCACTGCTTCCTCTCAATTTCTACCTGCTTGATGTGTGACTTCTCTGCTCTAACACTATGTAATAACCTTCACAAATTCGCTAAGTTTACACAGCTCTTGCGTGGCGGACTTTTTTCTTGTATTTTGAATTACATGTTTTTGTTACATGAACGAGATTCAGCATGTACATTTATATACTTATAACATCTTTCGACATGTAGATATACTCTTGATTGTATGTATAAGAACCCTATGGAATGCAAATCATAAGTTATTAATATTGTTCTAATGTTAGGACGTGGAATCCACCATATGCGATTATTATAAATGAAACAGAGTTTCCAATAATCTAAAAGCCTTATCAATTTATTCGCATTCTTTTAGCTATTTCCCCACTAGGGTGAGCTGTTGTTCTTTGTTATGTTACTAGCGTAAGGACAAACGAAGGGGGCTAGTCAAAGGTCTACCAGCAAGCAGCTCGATACCTGGCTTGGAAAGAGGAAACAAGTCGACGAGCTGGAGGCATAAAGTTCTAAACCAATTTCACTGTGTGTATAAAAAAACCGTGCTAGTGCTTCTAAAATGTCGCCAATTTGCGTGTATGTAATTAAGAGAAAAGCAAAATATGATTTCCATAAATTTCGGTAATCAAAATTTAACTAAATGAGTGCTAAAAGACAAACGAAGCGCGAATATTTTTTTTTATGTTCGTTTCTCAAGCGTCATAGTGCACCTTTTAGTAAATAACTGGCCTGTGTAATGCAAAAAAGGCATGCCTCAAAAAATTAAACGCCACTACTCTACTTTGCAACTACACAGTCAAATGGCGTCTCACAATAAATCGTGTGGAACATCGCATAACATACATGCACTAAATTTGTTTTTACACCAAAACCTTCTGAATAAATGTACATTGCAGGCGACATCAAGTTGCAGTACTCCTGAAGCTTTTGCTGCAACATGGAGCCCGTGTCGTCAAATGAAACAATTGGAGAAGTACGTACGCTTATTACATCCACGAGTTAAGTTACTAATGCAATACTCGACAAGATAGCAAAGTTTTAGAAATTCCTGACCATATACTTTCCTGTGTCATGTCACAGTGATGTCCAATGCTTCTGTCGAAGAGGACCTCATTCTACCAGTCCGTTAGAGAATTTGGACACCGTAGAACGTTTCGCTGCAACATTCAAAGCCATCGCTGGATTTACGTAAGTTGTGAATGCATTTGAGGAATTTCAGATATTTTGATTCCCATGGTAACAGCAAAGCCTGCACGGAATTTGCTTTAGAAAAATTTGGTGAGTACTTTACATTTTTTTTTTTTTTTAAGTTTAGTTAGTTCCTGGAGCATCCAGTGAGTTTGTGAAACAGTAGCAGAGACCTGCGAACGCAGTCCTTGTCACTTACAAGTACCACAGTAGCACACAATCTGCATTTACAAAAAATAGTGTATTTCTACATAAATAGTTGAAATATGTATAATAAACTAGTTTTAAAGTCTTGATTCACTCCACCATTACTAATGCACGTATTGTTTAGGAAGGATAAGATCAAAGTGATCTTTCCAATTCAGAGGTTTATCATTTATTAAACCAAGGAATTTTATATATTTGGTTTGTAAAAGCACACTGTTATAATATCCCATCTGCAATAGTGGGTTTGGAGATCTGTGAGAAATTTTTTTCTAATTTGTTTTATTTACGGACGCTCTTTTAACATTTCAGATCATCAGCGTCCCATTTAATCAGGACGTGAAACGGCCGACAAATTTTGCTCAGAGGCCTCTTCTTTCAGGCTTGAGGTTCTTTTACGTGCCGTAAATGTATGACGCGGGGCTCACGGCTTTACTTCCCTTCCGAAGGAAGCCATACCTAGGATTTTTACGTCCGAAAAAATTCAGCGATCCTGGCCGGCATTGAACCTGCGATCTTGGGTTTACCAGGCAAGTATGTTTACCACTACACCACCAGGACCGACATCTGTGAGTGATGAATTCATATTCATGTTATGTAGATTTAGAAACAATTTGTTTGCTTTGAAACCATGCATACAAAAAACAAGTTTTGGTTTAATGGCACAATCATTAAGGCTATTTCCATTTATCAATATGATTGTGTCATGTGCAAATAGAACAGTATTTTCTACATCTTGTATAAATAAGATATATCAGAAAAAGAAGAGGGCTTGAAACAGATTCTTGAGGCACTCCATGATTAATCATTCCCCACTCTGATGCATTGTTTTTATTTTTAAACGGATAATTTATTATTACTTTTTGTTTCCTTTTGTCAAGATAGAATATAAACCATTTTAAATAATGTTTTTTTTTACTTCTTAGAAAGCTAATTTATCTATCGAAATAACAAACAAATCAGCACAGCCATTGAATTTGACATGTTCCTTATTAAAGAATCAACGGAGCAACAATACGTAGCACATTTTTAACACGAATTCTTTATTTTTTAGCAATTTTTAATTTTTAAGATGTCTTAAAATCAATAGATTAGTCTGTAATATACCTATGTATTTCGTTTTGTAGATGGTTGAGAGAGATCTAGAATATAGAACGTGTCAAAAAAGCAAAGCAAAAAAAAAAAAAAAAAAAAAAATGAATATGTATTAAGTCCAAAATATTTATCCATACTGTAGAATGTATGAGCTATTAAGAATTTCTTGACCGAATTTTTGAAAGATATGAATTTACATTCTTTTTCCTAATACTTTAATTCTGTTGGGTAGTTCATCCATTAGTTCAGTTCCACGAGTTCGCGAAGCAATCACGTCTTAAGAACATGAACTTGTCATTTACAATTATTACAGCAGCACACGTTCTATATTTGCAAAAAATAGTTTTTACATCTGTATAAATGGTTACAATAAAATGAAAAAGCAACACTTAGAACAACTCAGCCCAAGCTACAAAGACCAGAAACAGACAAATCACTGATTTATTATACACATATGCATTGATATAAAATGATTGCAGCGTTTTTAACTCTGTATAATATTGTAACTCATGTTCCTTTCCAGAGTAATAAGCATTTGTATAGAGGTATTTTCTAAGTGCAGATTTAGAGGTTTATTAATGCTTTTAGGCTAGGGGTAAGAGCATTCTAAAATGCATTTGCAATACTCCTTTTTGGGGGCAGGAAGGTGTTGAACCATTATATACCTTAATTGCAGGATAGTATGCATACTTCTTTAGAGCTAGTCTATCTATACAAATCATTCCTGTTTCTACTATTGAGTCTATATGCACTAAAATTAGATTAAAAATATTTACATTACCTATCGTGTAACATATAAATTCTCCTGTGAGATTAAATGCAGGCAATTTTTTGAAAAGAGGTCCACAGGATTCTCTCTCTTTCCCTCACTCTCCCACATATTATTATATCTTTTCAAACGGAAAACTTTTTCTCTATAAGAAGAATAACACCACACACACGCACGCACACTAATCCGTATTTCTTTACAGAATGAAAATATACGAAGTATCCCTTATTCAAGACGTCTTTTGGTTAAGAGATCATTTAAAACTCTTAGAGCAAAACAGGCTGAAATAAGTTACGGAACTATCATTTCAACACGATTCTTCCAGTTAAGATTTTGATCAATTTGCAACCCTAAGAATTTTGGGTAATTATTCCGAATAGTTCATCCAGCACTTAGGTCCTTTTTGCACTCACTTATTTTTGTTTATCAGACTAGTTACTTATAATTTCTGCCGCTAGATGACACTACGTTCGTTTTACTGCAGTTGAAGGGGATTTGACACCACTACAACGATTGCCCCCTAACTGACAGTACATAATCCGCTATCTGCTTACATTGATGAAAAGAAGACGAGCGTAGGCGTCACGCCAAACCACTAGGTTCACGATTTTCTAGGATTTACCCGAGGTTAGCGTTAGGTTAGTGTTTGTGTAAATGAACTAATTGCAAATTTAATTTTTTTCTAGTTTCCGATATAATTGCGCTAGAATGCCATTTATGTTCATTCCTAGATCCATCTGTAGAGGGTGCAATCGTCACTAGTGGGAGGAGTTTGTGACTAAAGTAATGCACCGCCTTGGATAGCGGGAGAGGCCTGTGGGAGGAGATTATTAGATAGTAGATGCAGATCTCCAGCAACATAAACTATAATACTATTCGGTTTTTACCTTTCTGACTGCAATATGTTGTTCCTTATTACAAAACTGAGTTTTTTCAAGTATGTTGAACTTCATTTTATCAATTTTTACCGCGCGTTGTCTTACTACGCCTGAATTGCGGCGGAACTGTTGCCGTGTGCAAAAGCAGCATATGCACTGGACGAACTATTCAGAACTTTTGCCGAATTTTTTATAAATGATTTCTGTTAGGATACGATATTGATAATTTATTATGGGAATTTAAATATGCTTATTTTTTATTCTGAATCAAACAAAATATGTCTTATCTTTATTCAGAGACATCTTTATATTGGTTTGCAACCATAAATTTATTACATAAAAATCTTTTGTAGCTGTATTTAATAGAAGTTCTTGTGATTTCCCTGTTTCAAGCACATTAGTACCATTTGCAAAAAGTAGTACTGTTGATTCATGACTTAAGTTATATGGCAAGTCATTGGTAAAACATAAAAAAAAAATAAAGGACACAGTACTGATCCTTTCCTTATAACCCCTACCAAAGATGATGGTGACTGGTTAGAACTTGTTTTAGTGCTAAATTATCTAACCCATAGAAATATATACAGTCAAATGTATTTAACTTACAAAATATCCTCACAGCATATTCCTTCCTATCTGCTGTTTCTAAGATTTCTAGTGAGTTTTTCAACGTCGTCTTGTCAGTTGATATGACATTTCTGAAACCAAATGCTAAAGTATCATTTAAGTTTAGGTAATTAAAAACACAGTTAAGCATAATGTTTTCCATTACCTTTGAAATTGAACTTAAAAGTGATATAGGCTTGTAGTTAAAAGTAGACTTGTCACCCCTTTTGAAAAGAGATTTAATAATAGTATGTTTTAGTCTTTTTGAAAATATTCCAGGTATTAATGATAGTTACAAATATGAATTGAGAGGTTTACTAAGTTCAGATGAACAACTGTTTAATAGTTTAGTACTTATTTCATCCAGGCACATTTTTGCATTTGAGTAATTTAATACTTTTTTTTTTCAATTTCGCTGGGAGCAGTTTTCCCATTTACGTAATAGGAACTGTTCCCTTAAAACTTGGTTTGCTTACATTCTAATATCTAGTTCTTCACACATAGGACATATCCACATATACCCATTTTTATCCCACTTAAATATATTACCCCTGTTCTAAACCATGCCAGCCTTATCACAGGTTTCAATATATCTATGCTATATTAATACTATATAATTTCAGAAATTTTTGGCATTAATATTTGCCCATATTTCCTGTTTTTCAACATCCTCTCTATTCTTGGTTTTTTCTCTTTCCAAAATCCTTTCCCCCCTGATACCATATTAATCCTATGCCAACTTCTTGAAGAGTATTTCAGATTTTATACATCCAAGTTTCTCTCCCCTTAATTTTTGCTTGTGTTATCAAACACTGTTCCCATCTTCTAGTCTCCCTATTCCTATACCAAGTCTGGGACAATTCTAAAAAAAACATTATATTTATCACATTTATAGCTTTCTATGCTCCATTTGGCCCCAAAATTTCTATTCCATACGTCATTCTGCTCTCTAATATTGAAGCATCTTTAGCCATTTTACTTGCATATTTGGTATTTTAGTTACACAAGATCTGATTACATTTTCCCTTCTGCAAATTGGTCGCTCCATTTCCCATTACTAGATGGTCTAAGTAATCAATTTTTCTTAAACTTCCTACCCCCATTTCTCCTATATATAAAAACCTGGATGTTCAATTTCATTAACCATACACTAAAATATATAAAAGTTGTATATTATTTCATTAAAGGAAATTCAAGCGTCATTGGATCTTAAACTTTGGTTACATGTAAAGCAGGGTTGACATTTTTTGCAAAATAAATAAGAAATAAAATATTTCTTTACCAAAATTTGATATTTTCGCCCATTTTCCAAACAAAGAAGTACATTAGATAGATATTAATTAATGCATGTAAGTCATTAATATAAATAATAAACAGTACAGGGCTAAGATTAGAACCTAGGGGATTCCAGTATTGTTTCTCATGAAAGAACATTACATGTATTATTTATGCATGAATTCTCCACAGAATGTGAAGGTATTTAGCCCGTTAGAACTTCAGTATGTATGTATTGGTTTTAGTTCATTAATGGATGTATTTTAGGAATTTTACTTGGAAATGACTGCACCTTTACTTATTTTTATGGATTTTAGCCACTATAAATTTAAATTAAACTGATTTTCCCATTCTATTTGAATGTGTTACTTAGTTTTGTTTTCATTCTTTGCACCGCGTAGGGTTTGTATTATGTGTTTGCTACATATTTGGTCTGTGTTGGATGCTGAAGGTGATTGCAGTTAAGCATATAGAAACCACAGTGCTGCTGAATTTAACTTCACCTAATGGGATAGTAACTGTTAAAAGACAAATGCTTACATTAAATATTTCGGACAAAGTTCCCACAACCGAAATCTGTTCAAACATACAAAACACAAATAAAAAGATTTATTCCGTTCCGACATGCGAAGCTGTAAATCTTATGACAGGTTTCAACTAAGTATTACTGTAGTGTTGGAGTCCCTCCCTTGACAACGGAAGTCACGCATTTCCCCCTATGATTCCGCGGGCTTGCAGTGATGTGTTTTAAACACCACCTTGCAGTCGCGACAGATATGCAGACATTGGCCCCACTGGACTGTAATGATGTACCGTTTTATCAACTACTAAATAGTTCTCAAGTTACTTCCGTTGTTTTAGTTACGCTAGAAGTTCCTTAAAACAGAATATAGCAGTAAAGTGTTGTGTAAAATTCTGCTGTTAGTCCCATACTCATGGAAATACTAGCAATAGGGACTGAAGCAACAGTTCTGGGTGGAAATGCTAGCTATAGGAACTGAAGCAACAGTTCTGAGTGGAAATGCTAGCTATAGGAACTGAAGCAACAGTTCTGGGTAGAAATGCTAGCTATAGGAACTGAAGCAACAGTTCTGAGTGGAAATGCTAGCTATAGGAACTGAAGCAACAGTTCTGAGTGGAAATGCTAGCTATAGGAACTGAAGCAACAGTTCTGGGTGGAAATGCTAGCTATAGGAACTGAAGCAACAGTTCTGGGTGGAAATGCTAGCTATAGGAACTGAAGCAACAGTTCTGGTTGGAAATGCTAGCTATAGGAACTGAAGCAACAGTTCTGGATAGTGCCGTGATTGGAGGGAGAGAAATTGTTTTTGGCCTTCTGGTTTAGTTTGATATTTTCATTGTGTTAAACTTCGTGCAGGAAGATGCCTTCATAATAAAGGGTCATCGAGAAGTTACTCCGCAGCCATTGTGCACCCGAGATTTCACTAAAGCGAATTAGGATTGCAGGACTGACGGCGTATAGCTTTTGTTTTCACGTAACTACCAGTGAAGCACGAGCTCCAAAGTTCAAACCTTAGCAAAGGGAGCGGATTACCTGCTAAAAAGTCTGTTTCGTAGGAATGAATGAAGAGTACCACTTTCTCCTGTGCAGTGCACATTACCTAAGTGCAGAGAAACTTGTCGATAACCTGTTTCACCTGTTTCTCTAAAATTTCATAACTAATATTAAGGGTGTAAGGCCAGTTGAGCACAATAGGCCGAGCACTCCCAATCCATTTATTGTGGAATTTGTCGTTTAATAATTCGCATAAAGTGTGGTGGTGCTCCAACTTTTTGGTATCACATTTTCCCCGTACATTTAGTGGAACTTTGTCTAAGAGTGTAGACAATCCCTTCCTGATAGTTATCAGAAATGTAGTATTATTCTTTCTTTCCAATGGTTTTTTCACGAATTCACAAACTGTATTAAGTGTTCAGAGCACACTATAACTTCTCAAGATTTAATTTAAAAAGTATTTAAACAAATGTTGCTTAATTTATTGAGCATTATCTAAAAATATAAAAATTATACCACCGTCTCATTAAAAATTCTGAAGTTACCTCTTCTCCCGGAGCCCCATAAGGGCACCTACTTAAGTTTTGCCCATGCTGTTCTTTTGTAGACCCCTTCCTGCAGTAAATTTAGAAAAAGTCAGCATTTAGTTTTATTGGTACATTTAAGTATATTGGCTTGTAACGCTTAATATAAGCCACCTTTATAAAAATATTTAAGATACACATATGTTAAGGAGTTTTTCTTTAAGTTCATCAGTTTTCTTGTTTTAATGCTATAAATTTATTTATGGAAGTGAATTTCAAAGGAAATACAACCAAAGACATAAATGCTAGGCATAAAGAAAATTTAACTTAAAAGATGAGGCTCCATGTTGTATAAATTCGGCCTTATTTTATAAAGTTCAACAAGGATATTAAAAAAATCGCATTTTACTAACTTCTCCAAATAAAACGGCTACTGCTTATAATATATCTAAGCTTATTATTTCACCAAATTTTACATTTTTATTTCGTTATTTCTATATATTGTGTTACAAACAGATCTGCTTGCATGTGTTGCTATCTAGTGGGAATTTACACAATATGTTCGGTATTTTCATATAAAGAATATTGAGCAATTTAGTTCCGATATTTTCTTTTTCCTATTCAGTTGCACTACATCTGTGCTTACTGTCAGCTGCTGCATTCTATTTGGTTATTTTCACAGACAAGCTGACAAGTCAAGGTAAATTTAAAAAATTGATAGTACTAGATAAAATCAGCAGTTTTAATAGCATTTATTAGTCAATTCTACTAAAAAACACAAATGCCTTCCCTCGCCCTTAAGATTTATTTGAAGCCGCATATTTGTCAAGATTAAACATTGCAATTAGATTAAGAAATAATTCTTTCACACTAGCCGTGTGTGGAAAGGAAGAAAGAGATTTGAAAAATTCGTGTTTAAAAAAAAACTGCTTCTATCTGGATGGATATATTTAAGAGTCAGATAGAAATGAAAACTTTTCCGTACCTTTGGGGTAGGTATAGGGTCAGTTTTTATTTTACGCCCCCTCCTTTTTGAATTATTTTGGCTTCTGTTGCCTATTTTAAGGTTTAAAATCTTGTTTAGCCTGTTTTAGATTGTTATGCATCTTTCTTCTATTATATGCTTTTTTTTATGAAGAACATAAATAATTGTAATATATCCAAGTGAAAAAAAAATGATAAAAATTAAATGATATGTTCACCTCACAAAAATGTCGATTTAGAATCTTGTTATATATTCATTTCATTTCAAGTAATCAAAAAACTTTCTCCTCTACCCATTCACTTAAGCCTTTAAATAGCAGAACCTTTATTAGTGAAAGGAACGCAAGGTTACCTCGGGCATACGAATACCAGGAAATGGGATGAGGAAAGTGCTATAGTTTTGAATAGCCCTGGTGAATGACCTTGTATCGATCTGTGCGAAACGTGCTTGGAAATTTGTTGTGGGAGTAACTCCAAAGCAGCACAAATGTAACGAACAAGTGCAAGAGAAATATGAGAGCGGTACAGCTGTGCAATAAACCGTCCCTACAATGTGTTCAGTACGGAAGTAAGAGGAATACTAACTGATTTCCCTATAAACGTAAAAACAGAAAATGAACTCTACTAGAAACCACTGTGCATCTTTTGCTCATTCACCAGGACTATTCAAAACTTTTTTACTTTTCTTGATCAACATTTCCATCATGTCCTGAAAGGTGAATGTTTTGTTGCAAATGGTATAAGCCCTTCCGAAATAACTTGTTTTAAAAATGCTCTAATCACTGGAAATAGAACATTCTTTTTTTTTTTCATGATGAAAAATGTTCTACCTGACAAACGACTGACTATATCAGTTGACACCTTGAGAAAAACATCTTGTTGTTGCTTGTAACCAAGAAAAGCAAGCTTAAGTACTTTAATTATGTGATTAAGGAATTATTAACTATCTTAGATACCTATTTTAATTAATAATGAGTGATATTACTCTTTGTTTTCTCTTTTAATACATGCCTATTTTAATTATATTACCGCCTATTTTCAGAATTTAAAGTTCCGTTTTTCTTGCCCATTTTAATCAAAATAAATGCCTGACCTTAGGGGCTCTGCTGGTGATACAGGAGATGAAAAGACAAAGTAGGAAAGAAGTTTTTTCTAAAGGAAGGTAGAGCTTCAGACCTCAGTGTAGATTGCCTCCCCGACATTTGCCATTTATGAGGTCTGAGGAAAAGCTGGAAAACATATTGGTCAAGGAGGACGGTTCTTGCTGGAACCGAATCCCAGATCTCTCTCTCGAGAGACCTTGCGGAGGTCTCTGGAATATATAGAATCAGATATCAGATGTTCATGGTTCCGTGCTTGAGGCACGGTAGCGCAGTTGGTTAGAGCCGTAGCTGAAGATCCGTGATTCAAATTCCAGCCATGACCCGTAGTTTTAAAGTCTCATTTCCAGCTTATGTCTTTTTCACATGCAATTGGGACAGCATGTGACCTGAAGGTAGAACTGCCTCTGCTAAGAAGCAGGAAAAAATGTCAACTACTTCAAAATCCCCTTAAAAAAAACTGGGTAATTCTTAGATCCTTGTTAAATTAGAAACTGTAAATATACCATTTACTAAAGGGAACAATGCTCAAAGCATTCACCAATGAAATCGTACTTACTGACAGCACTTTGCGACCAAAGTGTTGACAAAAATCTTACGATAGTTTTACAGAGAGTACAGTCCGAAAGTCTAGATGTTAGATTTTCTTGCCTACTGTTCTGGGAATCCCTGGCTCGATTTCCGCATCTGTCATTGTAGTTTTTCATCGTCGAAAGTGAGTCCGCATGTGACTATGTGAATTAGATATTGTTGAAATAGGTTTAAGGCATCTCCCGATCTCATCTCTTCCGTTCAGCCCTAGTCCCCTTGAGCGCTGTATCCCATCCCTATAGCTGTTCTGACTTCTGATGCAAGTTACACTTCTGCCACCGTCAGTAGAAGAAAATTCGATTAATCTCTGACCCTGTACATCGGCACGTAAATTTATGTACACCTCCTTGATTCGCTCTGCATGGAAAATAAGTAAAGAAGCATAATGAATATTAAATTAATTAGAATTTTAGTTTTATTTAGCCAGTGCTTAAGCTCCCCCCCCCCGCGCCCGCTAGGTCAAACTGCTGCATTTACAGAAGAAGCGAGTTTATTTCCCGAGCACGTCACTGCAGTAATTGAAACTTCCATCCTTGTCAAGTGTGAAATTAGGAAGGTGAACTAGCAGTCCCCTCTGGCCACGGCTACCACAACATCATCTGAAGTATATGTCCGTTGACCGCAGAAATGGTTCTCTATATGTTACCTGACCTGGTAGGAAGCCAAAGAAATGTAAATTATTAACTCTAAAGACAGTACTAGCTTCTGGTGTTTGGAATACCAATATAAAAAACGTTGATTTATTTACTCAAAACAGGGAGAATATGTCGATCATGTTTTTGTACTGCAATGCTGCAGCAATTTCGTTTAAGAGAAAAGTAAATCTATTATTAAGACATTTATATGTTCTCCAATTACAACTACACTTAATAATATAAATATACATGCACCTTACTACGGGAGACGTTGGAAGTTCTGTCTGTGTTTTAGGATTTCGAAGTGGTGTCGCCTGCAATCACACGTGTCATATTTTAACTTGTATTCACCAAAATCTAGCTTGTTCCTAAGATTGAACTGCTAGATACTTCCATACTGAAAATTAAAACTTTAGCTTGATTGGAACAAAAACTGCTCCAGCGAGGACGTGATCATATAAAATGAGCTATCTATATTTTATTATTGTATTACAAACCTAGCGCATAAGCCTCTTTTGTAAACCGATAATTTGTTAATAAAACCACTTGACAGAACCTGGTACTGCTTTAAACCGCACTATTTAGGATTAAACCTGTTCAGTCTTCTAATTGATGAGATATTTTCACTACTTCACGGTGTGTTTTCATAAATATAAATTTAATTTATATCGACTTTCTTTCTATAGATTTCCCTTAGGTTAATGCGCTAAATAAAATGAAACGCGTCGTTAATTATAGTTTATACATTTCAGGCAAGAAATCAACTTACTATCTCTAATTTTGTTCGTTACACGCAGAATTAAAATCTCTTGTACTGTAGTGAATGTTCTTTAACTAATACAATTTACTAGTGGCGAACTGTAACTGCCAGTCATATTAATATGAGGCGTGATCCATAAGTTTCCTGTATGGATTATCGCCTTCACAAATTCCTTCTCTGGTGACTCTGTTCTCTTTATCTGTTAAGTAATTGCAGCTGTAACTTCCGCTATGATATAGTTGCATAAAGAAAGCTATGTGTAGAAGTTTGTGACATGTTCAAAATATAATATTCAGCTGTTAGTTCTTCACAAAAGAAGGATTTACTCCAAATGAAATTAAACAGCGATTGGACGGTTATATGGGGAAGTATCTCCCTCATATTCTACAATAAAAGAATGGGTCAAACTTTTTCAAATGGGTCGGGAAAGCATTGAAGACGAACAGCGCGCAGGAGGTGCTCACTCCTGAAAACATCGCTCTTGTGGAAGAAGAAATGATGGAAGATGGCGGCTCAAAGTTACACGAGTAGCCCGAAGGTTGGCCCTTTCTAAAACAACAGTCCTTCAAATTATTCATGACCATTTAAACATGAGTAAGGTTTGTGCAAGATGGGTGCCTGGACCTCTTTCCCCAGTCCAAAAGCAGCAACGAGTCATCTGTTGTCAGGCATTTTTCGAGAAGCTCTGCCATGGCAATGAGAGAGAAGTTTTGCAAACTATCGTTACAGGAGATGAAACTATGGTCCTCTTCTATGATCCCTTGCCCAGAAGAGAAGCAATGGAGTTGCGTAAACCTAGCGAAGACCGCCTCTAAAGGCAAAGGTCATTCAGTCAATCAAGATCTTGACCAAAATCCTTTAGCACTGTGAAGGAATACTCCTCATTGACTTCAAGGAAAGGAACACCACAGTAAATGGAGAGTACTAGGCATAGATTACGTGTTTCCATCAAAGAGAAAAGGCGAGGAAAGCTGAGTGATGGTGTGCACCTTTTTCATGACAACGCGCCTATGCACATGTTCTTGTTGCAAAGGAAGCTGTGAAGAAATGTGACTTCAAGGAGATCGACCATCCGCCCTACAACTCAGATCTAGCTCCCAGTGACTATTTCCTCTTCTCAAAACTCAAGAAGGATCTTCGTGGGAGGAAATTTAAGTGTGACGAAGAATTGACGAATGCTGGTTATGCCCATTTTGCAGACAAGACTTCTGGCTAATTTTTTTTTGGGGGGGATAGAAAGGTTAATTCAAAGATTTGAGAAATGTATTGCAATAAAGGATAACTATATTGAAAGGGGAAATATAGTTTTTGTCTTTATCATACCTAAAAAATGGTAAGGCCGGAAACTTATGGATCTACCCTCGTATTCAATGCAATTGTTGCGTAAACCTTTGTTTTATTTACGTACGCTCTTTAACATTTCAGCTCATGAGCATCGCATTGAATTCAGGGCGTGAAACTGTCAATAAATTTTTCTTAGAAACCTGAACTTGAGGTTCTTATGCGTGCCGTAAATCTAAGACACAGGACCCATAGTTATACTTCCCTTTCAAATGAGGCACTTAGTACTTTTATGCCCGAAAAATTGCACCAACTCTGGCCAGGATTTAACTATTTTGGTTCTACGAGGAAACATAGTTACACTGGAACATCAGTTTACTGAAGCAACCGACAAAAAAGATTATTTTAAGTATAATTTATAACACGTTATTATTGTATGGTGCTAATGTTTCGCAATGTAATTTTTACTTCCTGACACAATTTGGGATAAACACTGTTTATAACATTGTACGATATTTTCGACTTCGCCGCTCGTTTCGCTTCCCACAGTCATCTATATGTGTTGTAACAACTATACTAGTGACTCCACTTTAGGCGGTAAAATTAGATGAGACGGGTCGTAATGTTGTTATAGTCATCAATCTCTAGTATTTAAACTTGCCCCAGTACAAGAGTCTTTGAAATGTTTTAATAAGATGTATTTAAGGCTTATTTTTTAAACACCGATTATATTTCTGAACGTAATCTGCATTGAGGCTAGACACTAGGCGCAACCTGTAGTTAATTAAACAATACCTTCGGAAAAATGAGTTTTTAGATATTGATGTGTGTGAAAACCTTCATATGTTATTAATGCTATACTAAATGTCTGGTTCCTTTCAGTTTATACTTTTAAAGGATAGCCATATATTAGTTTTGGTATCACCATCACTGTACAAAGTGACCTACAGTTCCGTATGGGACTGCAGGAGTTCATCAGCCGTTTGACGAGGTGTCGGCGAGATTTGTTCCAGACGGTTTAACGACCGAATCTTGGAAATTTTGCACCAAGCCTGTCGAGGGGGGGGGGGTGTTTTGTTGTGCTCCTTATTGTCATCCTGGACCAAGTACCTCCCTGGTTAAGGGGTGGGCCTCACACCCACTGCTTCGACTTGAGTCATAATTGCTCAGGGCTTGTCTAGCACTGCGAGTGTATGCTTTCTGCCCTAGCCTTCTTAAGGTGTCGATGATGTACTCGAGGCCAGAAGTTTCATGTAGGAAAAAATGAAGAGAACATGAGATCCGTACCAAAGATTCTCCTTAAAGCAATGTTTTGTACCCTTTACAATAAATACGGAGGATACAGCTGTGTACAACATAATTGCCGGAATGAGGGTATTGTCAAGGAAACTAGGAAAAGACTTATGAAATACTACATAATAACATCAAGATTTTAAAGATATAAATTGCGTAACGTGATTTAAATATAATTTTTTTTTAAAAAAAACGCTTTTAATAAGCGGGGCGCAGATATGGAATACTGTTGAAAATTTAGTTTAGTTAAAACTATTCATTAAAATGATGAATCGAAACTTTTTTGCACGAAGAGAACAAAAGAGCTTCTATTCTATTCTATCCTACCTTTTCATGAAAAACCACAGCCGCACACTTCCTGCCCTCCCATTTAAAAACGTGATATTGTTTCTTTTTGCTAACTACAATATCATGCTCTACATGCTAGCCTAACATTATTTACACAAATATAGTACTGTACAGTACTAAGATGACCTTGAAGTATTCTTTGCAAACCTCCTTATATTTGTTTCTTCCACTGTCAGTGGTCTGAAACTCAAGGCCAACGTAGCAATTCCCATACGCACCATCTCATGTCGCCCGGCTGACCTTCATTGATGGCTTATTCCTGTCTCCTGCCGCCATGACAGTCATCAGATAATTGGATGACCCACAGAATGATGAATATAACAGAAAATAAAATAAACTAAATTTGGGGTCATGAAATCCTCACTGACACAAAGATAGTACTTGTGGAAATATATTTTATTTTACATTGTTGTGATCTCCCATTTGATTATCTTCTAAAGTGAAAGTGAGAGTTTTACTATGAACGTAAATTATATTTTAATTTCAGTGTCACTGACTTAAATTTTTATCAAAATTTCCAAATTTAGGTATTTTATTAGCGTCTTTAGAATAGTGGCATTTAAAGTGCTTTATGACTGCTATGTGCTGCTTAGCATGCATAAAACAAGAGAAATGACCTTCAGAAACGACTAGGAAAATAGGAAGCACACGAATAGAAGGAAGAGAGAAAAAGGAAGTGCAAGAGGGGGGAGGAACAAAAGAGAAGAAGAAAAGAGAAAGAGTGGAAGATTGAACAGATTTGAACCACAGCAGGGACTAACGAAAAGAGGATATGTTGTCCATATATCTGAGGTGAGATACTGATCAAGTAATTAAACGCCTGGTTATGGACAGAAGCCACCCTGGGGTGATAGGATGGTTTGTGTTCTTGTACAGTGCTTCCCACCTTAGGAGCATTACCTTTTTACATCGTGTGGTTTATTGCTTTTACCTCTTGATATGCCTCGAGTGAATCTAATTTAGAGAGGATGAAATATGTAGGAATAACTTTTATGTTCTCATCTGGTGACTGTAAACACGAAATGAGTATTATTTGCGTCTAAGTTGTATACTCCCTATGTCTTGAAAACTCACTTTTACTCATATATTACGGTTATTCAATAAGGAAGGATATTTTATTGACAATAAACCATTAACCATCCTTATTTTTGATTATATTTCTCAAAGTAGTCCACGTTGAATGAAATGGATCTACCCCAGCGTTTTTGCCAATCTTCAAAGACACGCTCTAAAACAATTTTTCTTCTGATGATGGAAAATGCCTCCTACAAAAGAAACTTCTTCAATTTGGGGAAAACTTGGTACTAAACCTGGTCAATAGGGATGGTGAGGGATAACCTTCTGTTTAATTTTTGTGAAATATTCAGCAACATTTTCAATATGCGGCCGTGCATTATCGTGATGCAGACTGCATTTCGATTGCATGGAAATGTAGCATTTTATGTGTGATTGCCTTGCACAGTTTTCACGACCTCTCTATTGTAATGCCCAGTTATAGTTGTGTGTGCAGGTGCGACATGCTGGTAAACCATTCCTGAATTTCGAAAAAATTTGATGAACTCAACTTTCCCAGCAGAAGCAGCCACTTTTACTATTTTTTGGTGTTGGTGACCACACAGAGCTTTGCTGATTGCTCTCATGATCGAAATGATTTAGCCAAGTTATGTCAGCAAACTTTGAAAGAAACTTCGCATCTTCCTGTAACATCACAAACCTGCGCGCGCAGGTTCTTTTGTTCGGGAATCAGCAGTCTTTTAACCCATCGTGCACAAACACCTCTCATATGCAGCTTTTCAATTGCCAACGTGCGGGTGGCACTCAGTGACCTTCATTGATTAAGGAACCTTCTCTTCATTGATTAGGGAATGTGGAATCCATTTTGCACAGATTTTTTGCAGTTTTAAATGTTCATGGAATACACTTCTATGCTGCCAACACTGATACCCACTTCCATATGTATTAATATATTAGTAGTAATTTTTGAACATTCTTCCACCAATTTGCTCACTTTTTGAATTGTTCTTTCTTTCACAGCTTCCCGAGGTCGGGCAAAGAGAGGGTTGTCTTTCAAAGACTCTCGCCCTTCTTCAAATGGTCGAATCCATCTGGCAATGATATCAAATGAATACACTTGATCTTCATGAAAGCTACCATAAGCTCCTGGATTTTTCCCCCTCTTTCATCTAGCCTTATATCGTGAAAATGTGGAATCTAAAGTTTTCTTTAGAAATATTAATGACTTTTCACCATTAACACAGGGCTGTACGAAAGCTACTAATGCGAGTTTTAACTTCTATTATGCATATTTTGACAGCTTAAGGTCCATTGTTGCCAGCTGTGTTAGTTTCACTTTTGTAGACATTATTGTCCAATAATGGATAAACCGCTACGGGTGGTCGAGGTCGTAAAGGCGCGGACTCTAAGCGGAAGGTCTGAAATTCGATTCCCGCCAGGACCGTCCTCCTTGATGGGTTTTTTTTTCCGGGTTTTCCTCAGTCCTCATAAATGGCAAATGGCAAAACGGGAAAATACCCTAAGCATAACCTGAAACCCTTACTTCTTAAAAAAAAATATAAGTTTTCCCAATTTATCATTGCATTTCATATCATCAGTGTCCACCGCCTGTAGTGCCTCAGCTGTAAAAACGGCGGGCATTTTAACACTATTGAAAAAAAGAATTAATAATGGATTGGTTGGTTGCAAAACTTTTTGAAAGTAAAATGTGTTTTCCATCACTTGGAATTAACGTCACTGTCCATTTAAAAATGAAATGATTTCACCATCACAAACGATTATCAGAAAGCTGCAAGTGTGACGTTAGTGTGTTTCATAGCCATTTACAGTGACAGGCTGTTTGAGGCTTTATACTCCGAGGTCAAGCGTGGACATGAAAAGTCAATGTACATATTAAACCTGACCACTCTGTTGCTAAGAGAAGATGGCACATAAACCTATCAAAAATCGCAATAAGACAGACTGCTCCAAAATAAAGTTGTCTCAAAGCAGAGCTCGGCGTGGGTAGGGACTGTCTGGCGCCAACTGTACACAGAGGGAGGAACAAGCAAAACTCTCGCCCACGGGGTGTGTGCACCTAATACGGTCACTCAAGAAAATGAATAGGCGCTTTATTTGACGTTAACAATGTTACTCTTGAGTTTCTTCGTAGAGTGGAGTGCTTAACCTCTTCATGCGAGGAGTAGAACTAAAAAAACTTAGGCACAGGGGGTGTAATAATGGTTTTTGAACGTTGTCTTCCTCAGGAAAGTTTGTATGCTTCGTGCAAAAGATAGGATTTCTCTTGTCTGTACATAGCAACAACGTCAACAGACAGACTCACGTGCATAAAAACTGACGTATTTTTTGGGATGTCACTTGCCAATGTACATAAAATCAAGTTTTGTGTGCGAAAAAAAATGGACCAATTTCTGGAAATCTAATTACAACAATAAGGTCTTATGCCGCGATTATTGAGACTATATAGCGCTCTCTACAAATATAACAAATAATTTAACTACACTTTGAGAAAGAAAATCTAATGCAAAATGCAATTTACCTGATATATATTTAATTACTGAAAAGTTTGAACTTTTTACATTTCTTGATTTTCAATCCAAGTACCTCTGTAGCTTTACTTTTTACTCTCTGATTTTCAAGTTTTATTTTTGCTAAAAGCTTAGTAACATTTTTATCATCTACTGCTGTTGTATATGTGTTAACAAACATGTTTGCTAACTCTTTAACACACTTCCTTACAATGTTTATTAAATGTATATCACAACTACATTCACAATCCATATTATTCATAAGCTAAACACCCAATGTTATGATAGCATTTCTGATTTTTTCAAATTCAAAAATTCAGTCTCTTAACTACTGCATAAGTTCATAAATTTCACAACACAAACATATGAAGCCAGAAGAGCACTTCAGTTCACCTTTATTTAGTTCCCTAAAGTAAGAAGGAACGTTTTTCCTATGGGAATCGAGCATCATGTCTTTAATCGTTTTGTTTCTTACACTCTACTCTTTTCAATTTTACCTACTTTTCTAAAACGTTCTTACATATTTGTAACTATTGTTTTGAATCTCAAAAGGAAATAATGCAAACGTTTTTTCCAGTGCAGATTGTAATTTGTCTAAATTTTCTATAACTTTTTCTTGATTGAATGTAACCGCCAGACCTTTCATAGTAAATATTCCTAATTTAGCATATTTAAGTTGCAGGAAACTTGAGATTTTGGAAAGTTCTTTCAGATTAAAGTATTTTGCATAGGAAAAATGTCCTTCCTAACCACAAATTTTGATTCGAAATGTTTAATACACACTAGACTTTTATCGTTAACTTCAAAATTTGCACGGCGTATCCTCTATCCACTTCTTTTTTAATTTAAATGTGGTAGTATGCGGTACATTACCATAGTTAGTGGCACAACCAGGCAGTTTCTTGGGTAATTAATTTACATTAATGTTAAATTAATAAAGAACAAAAGCTAACAAGCTATTGTTGATTTACTTACAAATAAAAACTACGTGACTGCAACGAGACAAACAAACCGATATGCTTAAAAGCAACAACATACTTGAACCTCTATAGCCGCCATGTTTTATACAATCGATACGTTTTAGTATTGGGAGCCTCTTGATTAAAAAAAAATGACGTTGCTTGTCTTCTGCACTTTTTAAAATTTACAATGATAATGCCATTATTCGATAAGAAGTTTAACTAATACTTTTAAAGTAGGAAATGTTATTATTTGCAGACAATCAGGTCTTGCTTGTGGAGAAGGAAGACCATCTGCAAATTGCAGTAAACTAATTAAATAAAGTCAATGCTCAATATAAGATGAAAATGAACATGTCAAAAACAAAAAATATATAATTTTGAGAAAACATCACTTAAAGTGCAAAATTGATACAAATGGACAGATTATGGAGCAAGTAGATAACCATAATTATTTAGTATATAGTGTGTATCATTGCAGAAATGAAGACATTAATACAGTTAATAAGTTTAATAGAATATGCGTTGCCATTAGATGTGCTCTGAAAGATAATCCAAGAATATGCATACAAATAAAGTTGTAAAATATAATGGCCATTTCAATTATCACTAATGGTAGTGAAAATTGGATAATAAAAAGGTTTGATAGAAGAACCGAAGCGTCAATAAGGTTTCTGCGTTCAGCAGAATGATTCACCATTTTAAGTAAACAAAGAGTATAAATACAAGAGAAACTTTAGGTATATTTAACTTATCTGATAGACTTAATGCTTTGAAAGATAATTGGTTGGCACATATACAAAGAAATACAGATGACAGACTTCAAAATCAAAAGGAAAAGTAGCTTACCGACTAGATGGCAAAATAATCTCTCTCTATATGGAAACAGGCTAACGCCTACCCAAGAATGAAAAAGTAAAAGAAGTAAATTTATTCATTTTTTGCAAAACTTTTACACATTAAGCGAATGCTTCAAAGTAAGGATTGGCTTATTTCAATGCGGTTAAGGTGCTAAACGTACCAAAAGTAGCTATTGCATTATGCCATTATCTCAGAGATGACGTTAAGGTCTAACCTAGGCGGTGTGTGGGAATGCGTGAGTCAGGCGAATCACCGACCGACCTCGGCATGTCCGGGCAAGGTCGGCTCCAAGACGTGCTGAGAGGCTGTGGTCGTACACAAATAAAAGGACGTATGAAATCTCTTCTTGGAACCCTACCATTTCTGATACGTCAGAATAAATTGAAGGTCCTGTAATCACCAAGTTCATCGTTCAGGACAAGAAAGGTGAAGTTGAGAGAGTTGGCGTGCCAATGACCCTTTGTTGAATAGCTTATTAAAGACTATAAATAGCATTGAAGGTGTATCTGATTATACAGTGGGTTTGGCGAACCAGAACCTGGCATTTCTTGGTACACACGTTTCAAGGACCCCATTAGAATTGTTAAATTTCTTGCTTATTCAGTGGTTAAGTCAGAACTTCTGCTTAAATTATAGTTGCAACTTTGTGAATATAAAGTAATGCCTTCATGAACATTTATGTGGATATTTTAATAAATATGTCACATACCCTACAGCAGCAAGTTAGAGATTTAATATCTCCACATTACATCATCCACCATACAGTCCAGACATGTTGCCCTCGATTTCTAACTTTTGTAGTTGAGAACATTTGCAGAAATAGTGGTGAATTTTCCTATTACAACTTCACGAATCTTATTAATATTTTGTGATATAATAAATCGAGAGTGTGACGAGAACGTGTTGTGATATTAATTAGGACTATTTTACGAATAAAAATATATTCTTAAATTCCTGCAGAAATAATTTACAGTATAAAATCTTTAAACTGGCATTTATGAATCTCTATCTATAATTCCAGCAATAGATAAATGACTGATAACCCTGGCCTACAAAAAAGATTTTTGTTTGTTTTTTTTTTTTTCTGAACATTCCACCTGGATATAGATAATATGAATGACTTCAATACAAATATGTTTTCAGTTTTACTTTATCGGGCTAGTTTTTAAACAAAGTCACGTCAAATGTAATAAAGTACTTATAGTTTGATGAAATAAGTTTTAAGACAAAACTATTTCTGTAGGGTTCATTTAAACTTAAAAATTAATATATTAAAAAA
The DNA here is from genome assembly GCA_030762175.1 of Metallyticus violacea. Taxonomy (NCBI): domain Eukaryota; kingdom Metazoa; phylum Arthropoda; class Insecta; order Mantodea; family Metallyticidae; genus Metallyticus; species Metallyticus violacea. Next base: position 20,907,425 of record CM060834.1, read on the forward strand.
AAAAATATCTTTGTGTCAATAATTATAAATTTACAAATATTTTTCACTATTAGGAAGAAAAAAAACGTCTTTTTTTTTCGAAGTTCTGATATGTCCTTTACTAGTGTCTCTTTTAAAACACCAGCAGTAATCAGCCATCATTGATATATCCCAATGACGTTGACTAACGGGTTTCAACTAAACCGCTCACCTAGTTCACTCATTGCACCAAGTAATCAATATGACTGTTGAGAAAATGTACTTTAACACTCATTCTACACCCTAGATTTCTAAAATGTTGTAACATTTCCCTCACAATTTTTCTACAGTTTTCAGATTTCTTGTTGCTAAGGAAGTTTTCTGTCACTTTATGTATGTCAACCTTGCTGACCTCTTTAACTTGCGTCGAAGATGACTTAAGGTCCACAAGGTTGAGTCTAACCGAAACGAATGTGTTGATTCATCTGTTAATTTTTTATATATTTAAATACTTTTTTATTTGAGTAGTGCGCCCTCTGGTACGTGGATTGCCGTTCACTAATTATACAGCTGAAGGCTCAGCCTGTATTGCGCAAGCACAGTAATAAGTTTGCAAGTCACTGTCAAGGAGAGGTGAAGGAAATCTACTTTGGAATAGTCGTTACTGTATATGCCAGTCTTGGTCTTAGCCTATTCGATTATGTCTGCCCTCTTCTGAAGCTTAACATAACTGATGTGACCATATTAATTTAAAATATAGTATTTCGCTGTTTTATTTTAGTTTACTTATTTATTTTTTGCTGTGGTAATATGAAATGTAGTTACTTTAAAACTAACTACTATTTACTATGACTAATTATTATTAAAACTCATTTTACTCCGTTAATCGTATTTTCAGATAACTGTTTATTTTACAAACTATACACACGTGCATTGTATCCATCTTATGGATCCAGAGATCTTACATGGTACTATTTAACACCGGCGGACTATATTCCTATATACCAATATTATTTATATAAAATATTAACACACAAATAATTATATTACGCAGATAATTATATTACATAAAACACACGCTTTCTCTTTCATATGTCCATATATCACAACTATACATTGTTTAAAAACACACAGTTTATTAGGCATACTTTACATAAAAAAACTCGCCCAGATTTAATCAATTTTCTTCCTGCTCAAGAAAGTACCTCCATGCTAACCTGCCCCTATTCGAGCATGTAAACTTGACTCCAAGGTTCATCTACTAATGATCTGTGTTTGGACAAAGTGCCAATAAATGTTGCCAATCTTCCAGGTTTCCACAAAGAGGGCAAATTCCATCACTTGTTTTATTTGTCAGTTCATGTGCTTTCCAAGCCGCCAGGCTAAGTCAAGGTATATCTGATATCGGTCCTTAAATTTTATTTTATGTGTGTATAATTCCTTCCCCCGGTTTATTTTTATCTCCTTACTAAGTTCCAACTTTTTTCTCTCTCCATGCTGCTTCTTTGCCATAGTTACGCTGAACTGCGGAATGTAATTCTCACTTTATGAATGTTTATAGTAATTGTGTGCAACTGTATCTTATTAGGAGTATAACATTTACAGAGAAACGGTAAGAATTCAATTCAATAGTGGCTGATGTATATAAAACTGACAATGGGGTCGAGCTTGCACAGGTATAATCAGATTAATTAATAGATGAATAATGGAACATCAGCTTTTGTAATATTGCTTGTAATTTAATTTTCACTTACATTATTGCTAGTCTCAATCCCATTATTTGTAACACGAAGCATTTTATGATAGCATTAGTCTGTTAGCATAAATTAGAATTTTAAATTTATTTCGACATTCCATGCCACCCTTTCCCACTCACTGAGAATTGTTTTTTTATTTATTTTTTGAACGGGGGGTATCCAAAGCAAGATATTGGTAGACTATTTGAACAAAGGTAAAATAACAACAAAAGTCCATTATGGAACCTTGATGTCTTCTTTGAAAAATTAACTGAAAGAAAAACAACCAAGATTGGCAAGCAGGCTGTCCTACAAATCGACAGTTGTAATGGCAAAATTTGATGAACTTAGAATCCTTAATGTAGACTAAACCTCTAGAAAGTTCTTCCTATTTCTAAACTTAAAAATTTTACTTCACTGGTAACAAAAGTTTCTTATGAAGATTTCATGACATTTGTCAGTGACTATTTAGCAAACTTTGACAGAATTTTTTGGACGGAATAAGTTGCTGAATAAAATTGATAGTTTTCAAAAAATGTGTTAACTTTTTTTTTTTAGCACACTTCTCTAACGACGCTCATATACGTTATATTTTAAATATATTCACCATTGTACATTGCCTCTGCACTACTTCCAGTGTGTTCATAGAGTCCTTCATTCGTCCTGTTTATTATGTAAAGGTAATGGAATTCACCTTCTGAGAATTAATTAATATTCTATTTTGTAATAAATTTCTTCGCTGTGTGAGCCGTCCTGTAGAACAAGTTCATCACCCGCACCTTAACACACACACACATGCCAGATATAAGATGCTGCATGTAAACTTAATTAGAACTGGTGCCAGATTGATGGGGTACATTTTTATTTCATAAATACAATGTAAATGAACTGATACTGCATTGGGATTTAGAACTTTGTTAAATTGAAAAAAAAGTATTAAAATTAATATAACATTTCTACAAATCATGTAAATAGAATGTAAAACGTTATTACTACGGCCCTGATTTTAACAACTTTTGTGTCTTTTTTCTGACAAAGGTTGGGCATATTCAAAATAGCACGTATATTATCACTAGGAATGAGATCCAGCCAATGTATCAATGATTTTGTCCACCATATTATTTTTTTTGCGGTTGACAAGCATTTTAAAGTAGTTTTATAGTAAAAATAATGTTTTGATGTTTTTCGCTAGTTTTAATATCTTTTTTTAAAATTCTGTTATTTTCAAAATAATATTTTGTTGTTTTTCGCTAGTTGTAATATCTTTTTTTAAAATTCTGTTATTTTCTTAAAATAAATATCAAGTAACCCACAAAACCAAAACAGCGGCACATTTCAATAAAAAAAAAAAAAGGAAGGAAGGAGAATAGAAAATAACTCGGCAGTTTTAGACACGCGGTCATTGTAGTGAAATGTTCATTGTCTTCTAATAGCGTCTTAAATGCAGCATATGGACACGGCGTGGACTCTCAGTAACAGCGAGATATGTCAGTTGAACACCACTTGATGAAACTGACTTGACCAGCTGCTACACAGTAAATTCATTACGTGAAGGGCATGCGAAATGTTCTTAAGCTTAAAAATAAACTGCAGTGGTTGGATAAAATAGAAAAAGTTGCCAGTAGGTTACAAATAATGGAAGAACAATCGCACGCTACAACTTCTACTTCACAGATGCAATCAGTTGCGATGTTGGCTAGCCTGATCTCGACCACTAACCATTAAGAGTGTAATTAAATTTTTGATTTTTAAATTCCAAATAAAGAACACCGAATTTCTACATGGAAAAATGCTCTTGCATGTAGTACTACCTATAAAAGCATTTACCAGCTATCCTGCATTGACTTTGTCCCACAGTTTCCGGATAAGAGAGATTTCACTGTACATAGTCCTTCAACATCTCCTGCTAATTATAATTACAATAATAACCTAATTTTTTACTTAAGATTGTGCCATGAAATATCTCGACACATTTTAAGCTCGTTTGCATTCAAACGCAGTGCTTCTTCTTGTGAAATGAATGTAATTTCTCTTCTTATAATGTCTTTCAGAACTTTCAACATATGCGGGCTGTTCCTATACTCCATTGTCTTTCAACTTCACATAAATAAAAACACATACAGTAAACTTGCTGATGACGCTCGCTGTTAATGACCCTATCCTTAAAAAGTTTCCCAATTAGGGCACCCGGTAGGCCAATAATCGGATAAAACTTCAGTTTTTTGATTTTGGTTATGTATTATAAATCAGACCATCTTTATGTCTCTCTGCCGTTTCTAAATGTCTTAATTATTTATTTTGAAAATATATAATTTGTTGGCGGGTGTGTATGTTAATGTCGAATGTTTGTTTCATTTTCAAATCTCGCACTTGAAATAGGGAATTTTTGTTAAGTGTGTATTACTTAATGTTGTGGTTAGCCTGGAAATGTTGAAGTCTTTTGTCTTCTGTTCATAAGCGTGGGAAATCACATGTTTAAGGGGACTCGGATGTCCTAACTTAGCAATATTAATTTATTAAAATTTAGTATTCTTATTCTTGCACTCTATTGGGAATGGGTCATTAATTTTTTTATGGTATATAGTTTTACATACTGGCTTCAATTTAACGTAATTTTTTTCAATAAACCAATTTTTACTGTTCTTAAAAAAATCTTTGGATCCAAAATACTTGAAATTTTTATACGTACACTGCAACCCATATTTTTTTTGAAATTATTATTTTTGTTATAAATGATACTGTTAAACTATGAATGGGTAGCAGAATAGCAGTTCTTGAAAAGTTGAAAGATCTAATTCGGGAAAAGAAAAGTTTGTAAGAAGAAAAGAACACCAAGGTCCTGTAAAGTGACTTCTAACTTCGTATCCACTACTGTAAGTTACATTTTTTCATACCAACTTTTCTTTTCCTTAGCCTCTAATTGTCCCAGAGCTTTCAAATTTGCAGGAATTGTCCTTATGGTATCTCTTCATTAGTCATCAAAAAATATAATTTCATAAAAATATAGGTTCCAGTATATGTGCAAAAGTACAAAGTAAATTATTTGAAAAGATTAAAATTAAATTATCAAAAAGGCTCATATTAAAATGAAGCTAATATATACAATTATATGCCATAAAAATGAAAGACCTGCTCCCAATAGATTGTAAGAAAAATAGAACTAAATTTGAATAATTTAACATTGCTAGGATAAAACATACCGGGTACCCTTAAGGCGGACAAGAGTTCAGCTGCATGAGCTGTAGCGTAATCTTGTTGAAATAAATGAATGCCTGTTATCTCCTAACGGTAGTTTCACTAAATATAATTCATTTAATGGCCTTTCGTGTACAAAACCTAGTTTTCTGGACTCCAGTATGTATTAGTTTATGTCGCAATAACCATTTAAACGGACCATGTGGAAAATGAAGGCGCTATAATTGACTTCATAGTATCCTATATTAGCAAGAAAATTGCTAGAGTATATCAGTGAAAGAGATTGCTACGGGTAGCCGTGGACTCTTTAAGCGAAAAGATCTGGGGTTCGATTCCCACCAGAACCATCCTCCCTGACTGAGGTTTCTTCCAGGATTTCCTCAAGAACCAATGCCGAGCAGGTACCCTAAACTTAAGCCTGGAACGTTTCCTTCCTTAAAAAAAAATCCTCTCCCAGTTTATCATTTCATCTCATGTATCAACAGTGTCCACCGCCTGTGATATCTCAGTAGTAAAAACTGGCGTTAAACACTATTAAAAAAAACTAAAAAAAAAACATTAGTTAAGTTGGGAGGACTTTTCTGATCAAGAACTGGGTAAATTTCTTATTAAAATACCCAATAGTACCGTGGCTAAAGACATAAATAAGACTAGAACTCAAAGCAGGAAAGTTATTGCAATGATGCTTGACGTAGACCATTCCGGAAACATCTACTGGCGATAGGTTTGTGCAATAGAAATCCCACGTGCTGTCCATGTGAACAGTCAGTATATCTTATTAGACTTTGAAGCTCTGGAAAACAAACACTATTTGTATACAATCCTTTAGTGTTATAACGCACTAAAAGTGTTAAATGTGAAACTGCAATAACACTTGAGGCTTAAATGCATTTACAAATTAAATGTTATTAATCAATCAATGCAGGATATGAAATACCTACACTACAGTCTAGATCTAGCACCCTGTGGCTATTAATGGGAATTGTGTGACATTAAATATTGATATTTTATCAGCATTTATAAAATAAATAAAGTGATTTTATGAACAATTTTAAGGTACTGTCCACGATTATTTTATAAGCAGAAATAAAAATCTAGTATTAAATTAAATAATGTATTCCTTTCCTTTAAATAAACCAATCCTGTGCAAAGCTACTGCTAAATGTACAAAGAAAATATCAGGCAATTATTTTAAATGTTTCTGAGAAAACTATCATCACTTTTCTGAATACTGAGAAAGTAAAAACTATCTAAATGTGTTGAAGATATTGACTAAGTTGATGATTCATGGTAACCTTAACTCAAGTTCATTAATAAGTTAAATTTTTAAGAATGGAATGTAAGACAAAGCCTGCAGTCAACACCCACAGAAAAAATGTTATTTACACATTCTCGGGATCATATGGGAGTGGTACTTGGAACGAGCTTTGTTGTCTTTAAGTCTGCCGAAAGACAACGGCCATGTCAAGAGCCCCATCATAGCTTATAATAAAATAAGAAATTGAAGAGCAGAGAGTTGCCGCACCCTCCGTATTCTCCAGTTTAGTCCTAATGGTTACTGAAGTTGTCGTTTATGGGCATCATTTTGTATCGAATGAACGGTTAAGTAGGAAAACTTATCGGCTCTGATGCTAGGAAAACAAGGTTACTCTATAAAAATAGAACACAGAGAGGTTTATATACTGAACTGAAGGTTTGCATCACTAATTTACTGGTTTTCAGTTGATTAGCAGCGCTGTAAATATATAACTATAATGATATTATAGTTATATATTATATAAAGTGAATAGGACAGACTAATACAGTGAGGTTATTTGCGTTACGGGCCGCCTGAGCGCGGCTCATTATGGGGAAGTGCTGTAAGATTAAAACACCGCACATTTGTATTTATTGCTTTAATGAAGGCATAAAATCATACTGTATTTAAAATTGTTATTAACCACTAACTTGTGTTAAAAAACAGTGATGCCTCTCAGCGGCAATGCATTGCCACCGTCTGCATAGGAAATTGCCATATTTCATCTGTTTCTTCTGTTAGAATACGGCGTTTCTTATCATAGATAGACTCGGTCTCATGCAATTATTTGCAATTTGGCAAAACGTTTCTCTACCTGGAACACAGTTTCTTCGCCATAGCTGTTCTTTGCAAGAACCTTTTTTTTATACATGTGTCGAAAACTCTTTCAAAAAAAAAAGATTCATGATTGTTCGTGTCGATCAGAGAGCTTTGGGGCGCTCGTAAACGCTGTATTCATAACGCGCATGCAGCAACTGCATGTCGTAATGCGTTACAAAGGTTTATAAAAATAGTTTCATGCCGGGAGACGACTGCGCTCTTAATCACAGCATCACTGCACACTCTGCCACAGAGCTAACGGAATACTCACACTTGTCCAGCTGTTCAGTGCATTCCATATAATACAACTATTGCAGTGGCTAAACAGCTTTGACGGATACCTTGTGAATGGCGCGCTGTCTCGAGTAGGACTTGGAAGAAATTTGCGTTCAAGACAGGACTTTTGTTAAGGGATGTAGTGGTATAACTAACCAATAACAACTGGCACACTATTTACAACGACGTAAGTAAAGAGTAACAGACGGACAACCATTTGCTGAAATTTATAAGATGATTTTGTTAATGGTATACTTTAGCACTACCTTCAGCTTAATTTATGTTTCGGATAAAGGGGCAATTGATATTGAAGTTAGCTTGTAAGGGCGTTAATGCTGGTGAAAAATGACGTACTTGTTAAATGTGAACAAAACAAAAGCTGATGTTCTTCCTGTTGGAGTGGAACGATGAGCATGTCAAATGAAGCTCTCCACTTGAGGGGTTGTGGTTTCCAATTCTAAGAAACTTGCTAGGACACAAAGCGTGAAATTTTCATTCCAACGCATCAAATACAAAACATGCACAAACTTGCTAACCTACCTTCTGTAAGATTTGATAGCGTATATGTGTGCTAAGAATTCGTCACCTTTTTGAAGTGTGTTGATTGTAACATACCCCAAAGTGTAAAAGTTGGCGGCAGTAAAAGCAGGCCCGTAAAGATTTATTTGGAAAGTGAAGATCGCTTATTATTTCTTATCTTGTGTGTTATCCTTTCAGACAAAATCTTGTAAAATAAATATTTTTAACCTTGAATCAATTTACTCTTCATATCCCTTGTTAGGTTTTCCAGGCTTATCGTTCAAATATTGATTCTGTTACTTTGTTTGGATGTGAGTCATTCATTAAAATGCTGATACGATCAGTGTTTAAAGTAATGCTGAAGATGCTGACAAATAATTTTGGGTGTTGTATATACGGGGTAAACATTCTTTAAGAGTACTGCAAGTAAAGCTCATAAACAATAATTAAAATTAGAATTACAATTGTTAATTTGCCAGAACTAATAATATAGTATAGGAAATGGATAGGTGTACAAAAATTTAAATATGCAAAATATTACTACAGTAAAAAAATTCTTCAAGTTTATAAAAAGGGTTATTGATAAGCGATTTTTTAAAACAGCCTTAAACATACTTAAACAGTAGGCATCACGAGTTAATCTTTTAAATATCTAAAGCCATATAAAAACAATTAGTTTTACTTAAACTGATATTATTAGATCCTACTATAAAGTGATGTTCCTAGTAGTGTATGTATGGTTGTCAAATTAACACTGTAATTTAATTGCTACAGATAGTTTCGAGCATGGGTAAACAATTAAAATATACTTATTAATGATACTTAAATTCTTAATTCAATAAAAAGGGGATTACCATGAGCATTATATAGAGACCGCCACGATCGTTAAGGCGTGGACTCATGAGCGGTCTGGGGTTTAAATCCCGCCAGGGCCATCCTACCTGATTAAGATTTTTTCCAGGTTTTCCTACATCATAAATGGCAAATGCCGGCGAAGTGCCCGAAAACCTATGCCTGGAACACCTCCTTCATAAAAGAAATTCTTTCCCAGCTTCTATCATTTCATTTCATGTATCATCAGTGCCCACCGCCTGTGGTGCCTCAGTAGTTAAACCGAGCGTTAAAACACTAAATAAAAAATCCACGATTCATTCGCCATATTGATCTCGGCTGCTAAAGTGACTCTAGGCCACCGATTCCCGAGAATGGATAAATCATAATGATCGACATTCTGATCTGATCATTGTTCACTGTATTTCTAAATTCATTGTATATTTCAGTTGCATTGACAGCGTGGAAATACTCCATCGAAGGCACAGGAGAATTAAAATTATGTAAATAGTGTAAGTATGTAAATGAGTAAATATGCAAATAACTTTCTTTCTCTATACTTCTGTAAATAAAGGCAAATCCCTCGTTTGCTGTTTTTCCTTCTTTCTGCTATTCTTTTTTCTTTTCCTTTATCTATAACTATTTCTGGTGGTCCATTAAAAGAACCGTGTATGGATTTGAGCAACTATTAACAATTTTAAAAAAAGACAAATGTATCCTGCAACGCCAACCCCATTTAAGGTCACAGGCAAATTTTACTCAATAAACAAGCACTCAATCAATCAGCAGTTATTCCATATTGTACATGTATTGGTGTCTTTCCATAAATGGGTGAGATATTGTCAGAATATTGTGAAAGTTCTGTACTTCATTCTATAGCAACTGTGGTGGATGAGCCAGCATTGACTACAGACCACAACAGAGGTAATGTATGTAGGGCAAAAACATTTGTGGCTTGTTTTCTGTACAATCAAAGACAGACAGACAGACAGACAGACAGACAGACAGACAGACAGACAGACAGACAGACAGACAGACAGACAGACAGACAGACAGACAGACAGACAGACAGACAGACAGACAGACAGACAGACAGAGAGAGAGAGAGAGAGAGAGAGAGAGGACAAACTAAAATAACTAGACAATATTGACCATATATTTATGTGGAAAGTTTTTACATTCTCCATTAATTATCCAGAGATTTGCTAAATGCTAAGTACAGATTGGAAACTATTCAAAATGTACGTTCTAAAAGCTATTATAAAGTGCTTTTTCTTTCTAAATAGAACGTATTTTCTTCAAAATGTGAAATAATATAATATAACTTAGTTTACTGAAGGACTAGAACAGTCGCAGAGATTAATGAGAATTTGTTTGAAGAAGAAACTCACTTATATTAGAAGGTTACTTCCTACATACACTCGAGATTCTATTCTTACGTAAAAAGTAATCTAAGTGACTGTACATGCTCGAAATCAAAGGAAAGTATTTCTACTACACGTGTGCGTTTCCTATATAGCATATCAGCAAATTCTTGGTTGTATACGATACGGTGCTGATTAGATTTAGTGCAGGATGATTATATAGTAGCCAAGTGTGTAAATATCTCACGCTTGCGGTCTGAGCCCGTATCCCCAAGAGATCGTGAGCAGAAATTGATCGTGATCGAATGGCCTTGAGACGGCCTTGGAAGCAATCAATGACCCGTATTCTTTCTCTAGCATGGAGGGCTCCTAACACATTTCTAAGAAAAGATACAGCGAAGCAAAAAAACATTCTTTGGCGCACACAGCAAGAACAGTTTTACAGCCTACTATTGGCCTTTGTAAGCATCTTAATATCCAATCTGTGCGTTGATTTAAATTGAGCGTATATAATATCTTAATTTAATTAGCTAAACAGAATCGTAAGCTAATAAGGTACTTAAAAATTGGCTACAGAATATGATTAACCCTTATACGCATTGCCTACTTTTTCTTTACTTTTAAGTACTTTAGATCCATTTTTTTAAATGGTGTTTAACGCCCGTTTTTACCACTGAGGCGCCACAGGCGGTGAACACTAATGATACGAGGGTAGGTCCATAAGTTTCCGGTCTAACCATTGTTTACATATGATAAAGACAAAAACTATATTTCACTTTTCAATATAGTTACCCATTATTACAATACACTTCCCACATTTTTGAATTAACATTTCAATCTTCCCCAATCCAAAATAATCGGAAGTCTTGTCTGCAAAATGGGCATAAACAGCATCCATCACTTCTTTGTCACACTTAAATTTCCTTTCTCGGAGGTCCTTCTTGAGTTTTGAGAAGAGGAAATAGTCACTGGAAGCTAAATCTGGGCTATAGGGCGGATGATCGATCTCCTTGAAACCACATTTCTTCACAGCTTCCTTTGCAACAAGAGCTGTGTGCACAGGCGCGTTGTCGTGAAGAAGGCGCACACCATCACTCGGCTTTCCTCACCTTTTCTCTTTGATGGAAGCACGTAGTCTGTGCAGTAGGCCAACATAGTACTCCCCATTTACTGTAATGTTACTCTCCTTGAAGTCAATGAAGAGCATTCCTTCACAGTCCCAAAAGAGTGTGGCCAAGATCTTCTTGGTTCACTGAGTGACCTTAGCCTTTAGAGGCGGTGCTTCGGCAGGTTTACGCCACTCCATTGATTCTCTTTTGGATAAGAGACCATAGTAGAGGACCATAGTTTCATCTCCTGTAACAATCGTTTGCAAAACATCTTTCTTGTTGCCACGGAAGAGCTCCAAAAATGAGCTGATATGTTTCTCTTTTCTCTAACTTGTCATATTCCTCTTCATATACACTTTTGGATTTTGGGGGAATTAACAAACCCTTGGCTTCTTTTATAATTTCTTCCGAATGATTTCTATACTTTCAATATCAAACATTGGGGAATTAACATCCATTTGCGTTCTTAAAAACAAAATAACATCCCCATAAAAACGAGCATTACGAAACCATGCAATATAACGTCATATCTACTACGTCATTAACATCACATTTTGTAAATTGTGGTGAATACTTCTTAAAAATATTTCAATGCTAAAATTACATAAAACGTTCTATAAAACACTTGTAAATATCATCGTTCTGAACACTCGTGTTGCCATCACCAAAATTATACACATTGGTTTACATAAATAACTATTGTACGTCATGTTTTGGAGTATCTCAAACAGTGGCATTAGACTTTGCGGGGGGGGGGTTATAGTGATAGATATTTTATTGATAAGAACATTCATGAATTGTGACTGTTATGGATTTCATTTATATCTGAAATTTAACGATGAAGTTTTCATAAACTTAAACAATACTGTTCATATAGTCTTGTATGTTGCACCCATGACTGACGTTTAGAACAATCTATCTTAGTTATTGTGAGGAAATAAGGCTTCCGGTCTTGTTTTTCTGAACCTTGTATGAGAGATGCTAATTTCCTCTTTTAACTCTTTAAACTTTCATAGAGATCTGAGAGCGATATAAAAAACTTCTGAATATCATTGCATCACTTTTTTATGCTATAACATCACAGTAGCTGAATCAAAACACACTCTTTACTGTCCTGGAGCCAATCTTCTCTAATTATAGCTCTGCAAGTCAGAGCACTATTATTTGCAGCGTTCTACTTTGACTGTCGTGCCTTGAGATAGTTGGCGAGTTAGTCACCAGTTGAAGCTACGAGCTAAACAATTCTACAAGTAGTGTATTATTTTACGTTGCTTTCTTAATTAAACACTTGGAAATGAATCAAACTTGAAACATTCCCCTCACCACCTGGATTCGAACCACAGATCTTCAGCATTCTGGGCTTACGCTCTAACCAACTGAAACATTTTTGATTTAAAACTTATGTCCTTCACGGCTAGTATGAAAGAACAATTTCTATATACCATGCGATCCGTGACGCTTTCCTCCGCGACGTGGGGTTTTTCCTATTAGCGAGCCCCCACTCGTGGAAGAGATAGCAAGCCTGCTTCCTTGTTGACTGTCGCAGAATTCAAAATAGGTGATCTAGCACGGAAAGAGCTGATACCACAAGAGCAGAAGTAATGGAGAAGCAGGGAAAGAAGTAAGAAGATCAGAACCCATACGTGCCAAAACACAACAAGAATAAAAATACATAACTAGACAACTTTAATTAAATCAACAGGATGAGAATGTTAAAGGGGAAGATGAAGGCAAGAAAGAAGGAAGTGATTGAAGGAGAGCAAGATACATAAATTTATAATAGACGGGAAATATTTTTAATTACAACCTGAAGTGGAGAATGTGGAGGAAGGTGGAGGTTTTTACCTATAAGAGTTATGGGACCAGAAAAAGGATGAAACAAGGAAGACTACAGAAGAAGATTAAAGGATGTTGAAGATACACGGGAATAAGCGGAGAGAGGAGATGGAGGATGGAGAAGTGGTGTCCAGAGAGGAGGAGCAGAGCGCGAGAAATGGTGCAACAAGAGTCCAGAAGCATCCAGAGATATGGAGGAAGGGACGGTTGGAAGAAAGAAAAGGTGGAGAGTGACACGTGAAAGCGAGGTGATAGTGTTTAATGAGTTAAAGTGTTTGGATAAATAAATGAAATGAGTAGGAAAGATTAATAGTGAAAGATGAATTTTCAGTGAAGTAAGTTGTTAAAGAGAAGGTGATTAGTATGATCGAGATAGATTAAAGAGACTTGAAATAATAAGGGTAATGTTTAAATGTTGAGTGTTTAATTTAAGAGAAATTCCTGTATAAGTACTGGATACCACTACATGCCGCTTAGTATAGTAATAAATTAGCATAGAATACCAGCAATAATTCTTACTGGCTCCCAGTAATTTTGTTAATTCTGTATAATTTGGAATATTAAATTGGGAAGTCGTATAGACATTTATATTTTCATTTAATTTAATCTTGAGTTATTTTTTTATTATTTTAGTCTAGTTATTACAAAAATCTGTAAAATAATGTAGTGAGAGATTATTCTATTGTGTAGTTATAATAATAAATAGAAATTTTGAATTCGTGCCCTGGTTTAAGAAACCAGGTACCAGGGTGGCATATACAGATTTTACTCATTTATTTGTCTCAGAAGTGATAAATAACAAACACAGGTTAGAAGAAAATGGAGAAAAGAATAGCGACTATGAAGATGAAGAAGAAGTGAAAGTGATGGGATATTAGAAGTATATAGTAGAAGATTAAGTGAACTAAAATATAAAGATACAGGACGGGGAAGAAGACGGAAGAAGGAAGAGTGCAGAAGAAACCTGAATGAAAGTAGAAAGGGTTACAAGAAGGAAGTTAACCTCCACTCTTAGTAATGTGATTTCGCTTATTTTCAGAAACTGTTTTTTTTTTTTTTCGTTTTATTTTAATGTAATATGCAAATTGAGGAAAAGTAAAAATTGTGACCGTTGGAACGACTTTTAAATTTTATCTAATAATCCAGTTTTGCTAGTTAACGAACTCTATAAAATTCATTTATATATGCTGAGTTTCTTTGAGGGGGAAAAAAAAAAAAAAAAAAAAAAAAAGCAAAATTGAGGGCGCTAGATTTTCAAAAATTTCTCCATGGGTACAATCTCAATAGCTACATTCGATATAAGGGCTTCAAAGTTGAAACCTCAAAAAAAGTCCTACACCACATGCTGGACTAGAATATGCAGCTATTCACAATAAATATAACGGTCCCTTACAATAAATATATACAACTGATTCAAACACAATTTGAAACAGAAAATGTTAAGGTGAATAACCAAAAATCCCAAACTCCATTCTATCCCATTCCCCTTAAGTAAACAGATAGCAGCAATGCATAGTGTTATAAAATGACTGACGTTGCTCTTCGTATAAAACGACCATCTGTGATGGAATTCCTGAATGCGGAAGGCTAAAATGTTTCTCTGAGCTGTCAGGTAGGTGTTGCATATAAATACAGGCATAAGCTTTCAACGTAATCTCCCTTTCCTGCGCATTTCTCACACCTGTGGATTAAATTTTTTAATCATCCGCCGTCCCCTAAAAATAGTCCAAAATTGATCTGCAAAATGCTGGAAAACAACGCCCTTCAAATGAATATCATTTATGCAGCTCCGCTTGCAAAAAGCAGATCAGGGTTTTGAAAACGGGAAAGAGTCGCTGGAGGCAAGGTCTGGGCCGTACGGTGGATAATCCAATTCCTGGAAATCACGTGTTCATGACAACCATGTGCGTTTTAGTGCAACAGACCAACTCCTAGACTCAAAATTCCACGTCTCTTTTCCTTGAAGACGCTGCACAATTGATGAAATAGCTCAGCGTAGTACTTCGGTGTTCCTTTCTATCATCAACATTACTCTGCAGTCCCATGACCTTCGTGAACTGTTTGACCCTGGCCTTTTTAGGGGATGATGTTCATATAAGTGCACCATTTCATTCCCTGTGACGGTGAATTCTATTATTGCCCTCTCTTTACAGCAGCGAAGGTTCAAAAACTTCTAACAACATTCCACGCGCACTTGCATTTAAATTGCCAAAAGAGTTAGGGGATCCATTTTGCTCTTACCCTATATATGTCGAAGAAGAAAGAGAAGCAGAATTGTTTTAGAATGCCCCAATCTTGCAGGTACTTCTTTTGTCTTAGACGCCTGATTTTTCATGTCAACATTTCCACATGTCTAACCTCACGTGACACATTTTCAAGGCTCTCTTGCCCAATGAAATAAAATGAACTACTCCTTCACAGTGAAATATTAAAGGGAACCTTCCCCATACATGCCATCAAGGCATTGTTTAATATCACCGAGTGAAAATCCTTTATATTTAATCATTGAACTGTACTAAATTTTAAAACCAAGCTGTAGGTATTACGCAACAGATTGCTGTTCTGAAAGAAGCTTTTTCCAAAAAAAAAATAAATAAATAATGCAAGGCCTTAGGAACTGTTGTAAATCATGATTTCCAAACCTACGTTTCTTTAAACCTAGCTTGGTTTAAGTTAAAGCTAATAAATAGTAGACTATATTTACTTTCATTATATGATAATATTTTGGCACCTTTGCAACAAAAGTTTTAAATTTGATTTTCATCATATGCTCAAAATTAACGACTTAATAGAAATGCAAACTATGGGCATTTGCATTTTAATGAAATAGTGTTTCCGCCCGCTAGATTTTGTATAATTCATAAGCACCCAGACCATTGGAATTGGAATATATTCCGAAATTAATTAACATAATTCAGTTGTTTTTTTGTAAAACGCCAAAATTTGAGACTTTAGTTAGTAGACATATATCTGTAGTTTGCACTAAATCATTCAGTAAGCTGTTAAGCTTTAATTGAAAGAAAGGCTGCCATATGGTACAGCATCTCCCCGCCCATTCGTCCTTGAAAAATTGGCAATGTCTCTGCCGTGTTATATACACTACGCCTGGGTGGCCGACACAGAAGAGCAGGGCAGGGCAGCTCCGGTTTTTCTCTTCTGTATCAACATTATTTGTATTCATTGTCTATCACATGCCGCAAGCAGCTATGTTCATTTATTTTTAATATTTAGCCCTATTATCATTATCAATTACACGATTTCACTGAGAAACTCAGAGTGCATAATGCCGATTATGTTTTATTATAAAATAAATAAAACACACTTTATCTTAACCTATCCTTTAAATTTAATTTCATATCTTACATTGCATACTACTGATATTGTATATTTGCGTGGGCGAATTGATATATGTGGAAAATTGCAACGAAATTGCGAGAATTTTTGTTAAGCTGCATGCCTGTTAGTAAGCGCGGTTCTTGTACCTTATTTTTATCCCCCATCATTTCAAATAATGCAACGCGCATTTCGTTGTTGACTGCTATCGGTACAGCGCGTTTCGTAGAAATTGATAAAGACAAATATCTTGCAGTGATAAAACATTAGTATTTATTAAGTGGACCGCGACTCGGATACAAACTGAGCCTAAGAAAGTAATTTATTACTGGATAAAGGAATTTGAACATGACAGAATGAGCACGGCACGTTCCGGACGCCCGATTGAATTTCTTCTGAACAATTGATCTATCAAATTCATGGCATCGTGATAAAAGACCCGCGCATTTAGATTCGTAAGGTTGTTGAGATTTTTTACTAGTGGTTAACGTCTGATGAAATGATAAATTGGGAAAGGATTTATTTTTTTTAGGGAAGAAAGCATTCCAGTTTAGGGTACCTCCCCGGCATTTGCCATTTATGAGGACTGAGGAAAACCCGGAAAAAAACTTGTCAGTGAGGACGGTCCTGGCCGGAATCGAAGTGCAGACCTCTTGCTCACGAGTCCGCGTCTTTACGAACTTGGTCACCCGTGGCGGTGAGATTGCTGAGATGGCAGGCATCTCATATGAACGGTACGCAATATCCTGCATGAAGTTGTGCATATGAAGAAGCTGAGTGCGCGATGGGTGCCGCGTTTGTTGACTCCAGTCCAAAAACGCTCGAGAAAGGACATCTCAAAATCGTGTTTGGAAAAGACGCAGCATAACTTCTGGCGTCATTCGGATTATGTTGCAACGAAAGTTGGGTCCACTGCTACACCAAGGAGACAAAACGCCAGTCAAAATAATGGGATGGCAAAGGTGAAAGTGCGCAAAAAGTTTTGTCAGCGGTGGCGCTCCCAAAGTATCACATGATTGTCTATTTGGAAAAGGGTAAAACACTTGACTGGCATAGTGAGTTGAAACAGAAGCAACCAAGATTGTCGCGCAAAAATGTGCTCCTTAAGCAGGACTGTGCGCCTGCTCATATATCGGCCATTCCGATAGCAAAAGTGCATGAGCTGGGCTATGAAATGTTCCGCACCCACCCTATTCCCCATATTTGGACCCAAGAGACTTTTATTGCGTTTCCAACCTCAAAAATTGGCTTGGGGGATTTTTTTTTTTTTTCGCCGAATGAAGAGATTACCTCTGCTATAAACGAGTATTATGCGAAATTAGTAGACTTTTTTTTCTGAGGGGGAAAAAAATTGAAATGTCGCCGAACCATATTTATGAGCTAAAAGGAAAGCACGTTGATAAATAAAAATTTTGAAAAAAAAATGCAATTTACCAAAATTATCAACTCGTCTTCTTATGTACTTATAAAATAAAATTAAACACGTTCTGTATCAAATATAGAATTTCATCGTCTGTCTAAAGAGTGAAGGTAATTTATATCCTCTTATTTATTTCTTACTAACTAAAAGGCACCTATCTTTGACTTTGAATAATTCATTGCCTGTCTAAGCATATCACATAGATATTCATTTAAAATGTATTTATTTCTTGTTAACTTCAGTGCTCATCTCAAAGTGTATATGCATCAGCTGTTTCTGTATTTATTTCTTTACAAATCGGCCTTTTATCATTTCTTATCCGATACTTTCATTACCAATTTTGAATTACACAATATGGGTATTAATTTATGTATAATCAACTCTCCCTATATATTTGGCTATCTGATAATTAGTAATCAGTTAAATATCTATATCTGAGTATATAATATGAATACTAATTAAATTATTTATTTATGATCAATGCGCCCTATATCTCATATCTGATAATTTCATTACTCACTTTGAAAAGTGCAAAATGAATGCTTAATTATCTCTAAATGTATAATTGGATATCAATTATTAATTTATCTCCAATTAAATACATGGCTATCGTTTCGTATTTGATAATTGTATTGTATGGTGAAGTGTATATTGTACGTACTAAGTAATTAATTTACTTATTCAATTGCTCTCTATTGTAACCCATCTGATAATTTAATTGCTTATCTCAAACCCTATAAATGTAGATATTAATGATTCATTTACTTATAGTCGAGTAATCCTTGCCTATCTGAAAGTCAATATTTATATTTATCTCCAATCAAATTGACTTTGTCTATTGTGAAATTTCATTTCCTATCTGGAAGTGTGTAATTTGGAACTTAACATTGTATTTATTTATTTATAAACAAATCTAATTATATATTTTCTATCTTGCAGTGTATACTATTTATATTTATTTATACCGCCACGGGTGGCCGAGGTCGTTAAGGCACGGACTCGTGAGCGGGAGTTCTGCGGTTCGAATCCCGCCAGGACCGTCCTCCCTGACTGGGATTTTTTCCAGGTTTTCCTCAGTCTTCATAACTGGCAAATGCCGGGGAGGTACCTAAACTTAGGCCTAGAACGCTTCCTTCCTTAAAAAAAAAATCCTTTCCCAATTTATCATTTCAGCTCACGTATCATCAGTGCCCACCGCCTGTGGTGCCTCAGTAGTTAAAACGGGCGTTAAACACTACTCAAAAAGAAATTATTTATTTCTAATCAAATTGCACTATATTCTTATCTATCTCATAATTTCATTATCTATTCCTATGTTATATAATGTGACTATTAATTAAATGTATTTTTCTAAACAAATCGCCCTATATACTTTGCTTTCTGATAATTTTATGATCTTTATCGAAGTTTATAACAATTATATTCAAACCAAATCGCATTAAAACGATGTTATACTTTCATTGGATATTTTTAACTGTTTTCTGGCGGTATTTATATTTTTATTAATTTTAAAGGAATCTGTTCTTAGCATATTTTATCATATAATGTCTGCTCTATTAACATTTTTCCATGTGTGAGTACTAATAATTGCCAATTGCCTGTATTTAACCCATTGTCTCAAATTAGTAGTATATTATAAATTCCACTGTATCACTTTGCACTATAACAGCTTTTATCCAGCTACAGAAAGTGTTGATTAAACTTGGATAAAAATGTTGCACAGAAATGCTTACTATTACTGATAATCGACTTACAGGATTTAGGTCTAATGCCTATTCAGAGTCCTGAAGGTCCAAGATGTAAGAAGGCTAGGAGGTAGCCCATCGCATCAAGCGCCATCTAATGTGACGTTAAAGTATTACTTAGACGTAAAACGGCTAGTAATTTTGTCCAAAAATTTCGTTTTTTCATGTATGTAGTTCTTTAACGTGCCGTAAATCTACAACGCGTCCGAAAAAAATTTATCCACCTCGGGCGAGTTTCAACTCGGGAACCTTGGGCTTAGAGGAGAGTCTATTGCAGTAATGAGGCTAAATCCATTAATTTTCCACAAGGTTTTGAAATTTGTAATGTCACAATCTATCGCCAGCTTTACCAATCTATAACAGAGTAAACTATTCGTATGAATTGCCGAAAGCATAAGCTGAATCACAGTGACGAAAATAATTGAATATGTGACGGTAGTTCCATAAGTTTCCGGATTAACCATTCTCTAGGTATGATAAAGATAAAAACTATATTTCACTTTTTAATGTAGTTGTTCTTTATTGCAATACACTTCTCACATCTTTGAATTAACATTTCGATCCCCCCCCCAAATAATCAGAATTATTGTGTGTAAAATGCGCATAAACAGCATCCATCACTTCATCACACTTAAGTTTCCTTCTTCGGAGGTCCTTCTTGGATTTTGAGAAGAGGAAATATTCACTGGGAGCTAGATCTGGGCTATAGGGTTTTTTTTTTTTTTGAGTAGTGTTTAACGCCCGTTTTTACTACTGAGGCACCACAGGCGGTGGACACTGATGATACATGAAATGAAATGATAAATTGGGAAAGGATATTTTTTTTAAGGAAGGAAGCGTTCCAGGCCTAAGTTTAGGTACCTCCCCGGCATTTGCCAGTTATGAAGACTGAGGAAAACCTGGAAAAAACCCCAGTCAGGGAGGACGGTCCTGGCGGGATTCGAACCGCAGACCTCCCGCTCACGAGTCCGTGCCTTAACGACCTCGGCCACCCGTGGCGGTGGCTATAGGGTGGATGGCCAATCTCCTTGAAGTCGCATTTCTTCACAGCTTGCTTTGCAACGAGCTGTGTGTACAGGCGCGTTGTCGTGAAGAAGGTGGACACCGCCACTCAGCTTTCCTCGCCTTTTCTCTTTAATGGAAGCACGTAGTCTGTGCAGTAGGCCAACATAGTACTCCCCATTTACTGTGCTGTTTCTGTCCTTGAAGTCAATGAAGAATATTCCTTCCCAGTCCCAAAAGATTGTGACCGCGATCCTCTGGTTGATTGAGCGACCTTGGTCTTTAGAGGCGGTGTTTCGCCAGGTTTACGCCACTTCATTGACTCTCTTTTGGACAAGGGATCATAGTCGAGGATGATAGTTTCATCTCCTGTAACAATGGTTGGAGAACTTCTATCTCGTTGCCACGGCAGAGCTCCAAAAATGCCTTACAACAGACGACTCGTTGTTGCTTTAGGACTGAGGAAAGAAATCTAGGGCTCCCATCTTGCACTAACCTTATTCATGTTTAAATGTTCATGAATAATTCAAAGGACTACTGTTTTAGAAAGGCCCAAGCTTGCTGCTATTTCTGTAACTATGAGCAGCCGGTCTACCACAATTTCTTCCACAAGGGCGATGTTTTCAGGAGTGAGCATCTCCAAGGGCCGACCTGCACGCTCTTTGTCTTCAATGCTTTCTCGACCCATTCGAAAAAGTTTGGCTTTTACGGTAGAATATGTCGGTCCTGGTGGTGTATTGGTAACCATACTTGGCCTCCTAAACCCAAGATCTCGGGTTCGAAACCGTCCAAGACCAATGGATTTTTTCGGGCGTAAAAATCCTAAATATGGCTTCCTTCGGAAGGGAAGTAAAGCCGTAGGTCCCGTGTCGTACTTTTACGGCATGAAAAAGAAACTCAAGCCTGAAAGATAGGCCTCTGAGCAAAATTTGTCGGCTGTTTCACGCCCTGAGTTGAATGGGACGCTGATGACCTGAGATGTCAAAGAGCGTCCATAAATAAATCAATCAAAAAAAAAAAAACGGTGGAATATGAGGGGGATGCTTCCCCATATACACCATCCAATCGCTGTTTAATTTCATTTGGAGTAAGTCCTTCTTTTGTGAAGAACTTAACAGCTCGAAACTCCATTTTGATTAAGTCACAATCTTCTACACATAACATTCTTTAGGCAACTATATCTGAACAAGTGAACACAGCGGAGCGGAACTTACAGCAGCAATTATTTATTTGACAGAAAAGATATGACACCAGATAAGGATTTTGTGAAGACGATAATCCTTATCGGCAAGGCCGGAAGCTTATGGACCTACTCTCTTATTTTAAAAAATAATCTGCTTTTTTTTTTCAATTTTTTTCTTCAAATTCTTGACTTATTTGAAATCCTGATTATTTATTCTGACTGGGAGCATTCTGGACGAGGGCTCAAAACCACAGAGAAATAGCGTGCCAAACATAGCAGGTATGAGCCCCAAGGCACGTCATAAGCTGCATACTTATTCATGTCATGATACCGGATGGACCACAACAAAGGAATGTCGGTTTTGCCAGGGATTTCATAATCATTACTAACGTAAAAACTGATGCTGATTAGCATTGTTGTTTCGGTTTTATTTCTGACTCAGCATTAATACTCTATGAAATTATATTTTAATATTCCACTCCAGTTGCTAATATGCAGATTATAATGCATCTGTGTGTTGGGGAAAGTTTTGTTGTTTTCTGTACTTAAAACTCTGTTGCAACACTTTGGAATATATACAGCAGCAAATTATTTATAAATTCAGTAGATTTTCTGATATCAGTGGCGAAGCATGTCATGCCTTTTTGTATAGGGTAGATTGAAACATGGAATGTTAACGTTAATTGAAAATCTAATTAACATTAAAAATATTTACAATAAAATGAAAAATAAAGTAACTCTTGGACCAGTGTAAATAAAATAATAAGAACTCGAGATGAAGTAGATAAAACACTTAAATATTAACACAAATATCGCTATATTTCGAACCATTTGTTTTATCCTGCAAAGCAGAAGATAAAATGCTATTGAACATATATTTTAAAGTTTAAAACCATAGCACTGTTACAAGAACAATAATAATAATAATAATAATAATAATAATAATAATAATAATAATAATGCAAGCGGTAGTTAAATTGAAGTGCATGAAATATTTAAAAAAAAAGTTCATGTTTTATGACTCACCCGTAAATCTGTTTATATAAATGCTCAATCCTCTGTTTATTTTTCTTGCAAATATAGTAACAAATATTTATTTATTTTTACTTACAGGCGCTCTTTTAACATCTCGGGTCATCAGCGTCCCATTCAATTCAGGGCTTTAGGCTTGCTGTTCTTTTACGGCTATAAATCTACGACTTGGTACCCACGGCTTTACTTTCTTTTCGAAGAAAGCCATACTTAGAAATTTTACACCCAAAAATCCATCTACCTTGGCCGGGATAGAACCCACGATCTTGGCTCTATGAGGCAAGCATGGTTACACTAGACCACCAGGAGCAACATTTTTTGAAATGGATCCTTGACGTTTCACCGAAATTTTTACTATTTCTTTCTGTATAAATGTAACTTAAATGAGCAGACATCCCGTATTATCTGGAACAGCTCGTTTTTTTTTTTTTTTTTTTTTTTTTTTTTTTTAAGTCTTTGTCCTGTCTTTTTTAAAATAAAACGGGATGCCAAAATGTTGCTTTTTTTGTGGCAATAACTTACCGGCATAAAATGTCGCGTTAACAATAGTTTTCTTAATGTACTGATTAGTTTAAAAAAATTAAAGATTACTGACAAAGTTAAGCGCTGTTTATTTTATTTATGTACACCTGCAACAATGTGGGGGCTTCGCTTAGGGAAGTACAGTAAACGAATGATATAGCCGACAATTGAGCTGCGCTGCTCTGTGCTCTCTATGGTAAGACGACGCCAACAACATTGAAAACTGCGAACATATATGTATGCTTCAGTCGAAAGAAATTCATTACAATTGCGTTACAGTATTGTGTTCTGAATTTGTGAAATACTAAAATACAGCGTATTTGTGTCAACTGCGATTCTGAAACGCTTGAAAATAACATGTCATTGCCAGAAAGGAAATGTGTTTTTAATAGTGAATATCCATACATTAAAAAAACAATTTCTGACTCTGATGTTTGATCAAATAAGTGCATTTACATTCAGTATCAGCCATGAATGTAATCGGATATATCAGGACATATAAACAGTAAAAAACATAAAAGAATGGTGCAAAAAAGTGCATCTTCTATCACCGTATTGACTACTTTGTTAAAAGTGAAAGTTTTGTTGAAAAAGATATGAAATTAACAGCTGTTTAAGGACCGTTCAGTTATTATACTGTCTAGCGCAACGAATCTTTCAGATCCATGGACTGTACACTAAACTTATCGAACATTTTTGAACCAACATTTACTTGCGGCCGTAGTAACACCGAGGTAATTGTACTAAATGTTTGAACCCCATTTGCCATTTCTGAACTAGTACCTAATTTACAAAAAACTAATTTTTTTTCAATAATGACGGACGCATCGGACCATAAGGACATAAAAAGATTTCCTTTGCTTGTTGGGTACTTTAATCCTAATAATGGAATTTAAGTTGAAATGTTGGGTCTTAAATCTTTGCTTGGAGAAACTTCAGAAATCATTGCTACTTTTTTGAGTGAGTGTTTGGAAAATACTAACTTAAAAACAAATACATTCGATCTTTGTGCAGAAAATACGAGGTTTTGAAGGTGTATCTAGAAAGGGCGTCAATAATATCTTCACTAATTTGAAAGGAAAATTAGGGCATAACTTACTCGGGGTTGGGTGTTCTCATATAATTCACAGTAATATCCAGATGACTGTTGATGTCCTTCCTATTGATGTTGAAGGCATATTCTTATTTCTATGTGTATACTGTAAGGGTTGAAAATCTTAAAGAAGTTCGTGCTTTTGTAGAATAGGAATACAAACAAGTTTTAGGGTATAGAAAAACAAGGTGGCTTGTTTTACTCTTGCGGTCGAATGTCTTCTGACTAAGTTTGTTCTTCTGAAATCATATTGTGAATCTCAAAATAAATGTCCATTTCTTATCAAACCATTCTTTGATTACATTAGAAGCATGGCTGTAGCTGTTCAAACAATTTCAGTTTTTGAGGTAATTTCTGTGTAAACTGACTTAAAAACTAATGCAGTTTCCAAGAGTAAAGATTGCTTTATAATTTCATCTGTTAGTGCAATTCTTGGTAAATCGGAAAGCATTTTTCATGTTTTATTTCAGAGGCATGATACTGAATTTTGTTGTGAAATAAAAATTGCGGCCGCTAGGGTAATTTTTAAATTTTCGCTTTAAGTTAACCCCCCCCCCTCTAATGGTCCAATTTTCTGGTTAACGAACCGGATGGATCGTTTATTAGCTGATCATTATATGCCCAGTTCCGTTGGAAAAAAAAAAATGACGGCTTTTGGAGCGTTAGTACACACGCACGCGCACTCTCTCTCTCTCTCTCTCTCTCTCTCTCTGGTATCTAGTAAGTAGAATTGATGTAGATTTGAAGAAAATTTTCAAAAATCTTTTCATGGATACAACCGCAATTCTTTCGGACTTCGCTAAAAGTGCGTTAAAAATGCATGAAATTGATCGAGTTATAGCCATTTCAAAGAATCTTCCAAGTTGTATTTTACATGAAGAATTACATATGTAAAAGCTTTATGCACGATGGGTGCAGCGCTTATTAATAGCAGATAAAAAAGCCCGTCACACATGAGCTGATTAAACTAAGCGAATTTCTCAGGTAGTAAAATAACTTTAAAAATAGTTTAAAATCCAAATTATGGTCTTATTTATTATTTAATGAAATAAGTTATTGCGTCACTGTGTGTTATTAGGGGAACAACATTACAATTCTTGCAATCTATACGTAATACAGAAGAGAAACCATATCTTGTTATTATTATCGAGATTAAACCACAAAAATTAATGGTATACTATTAATTAAATACAATGTATGACCACTGATAGACAAAGCTATACTGTGTGAGTCTTTTTATACATTTTTAAATGTAACCATGGTTATGAACTGAGCCCTTGATATCCTCTTTACGTTGACATTCTAGAGAAAAATAACAGAAAGTGTCAATTAGCTCGATTTTCTCCCCTGTCCTCAGCTTCCGTTCATGAAAGGAGGTGTGAATAGTAAACCAGGTTCGTACTCTCTGTAAGGAAAAGTATTACAATAAGGTATGGAGCGTTTGTACTGATTTTTTTGCTGTAGATGAAACAGGAAACACAAAAACAGTTTTTTCAACTCTATAAAGGCATGAAAATATCTGATTTTAAATAGAGGAATTAATTTTTCATCAAGACGATGTATTTGGCAACAAAATATTTTTAGAAATAATAAAATTGAGAGATTTGAAGTATGAACGGTTAAGGGCATTCACCCTACACCCCAGATATGGCTCCCCTGACTTCCATCTTCTCCCAAAACTCGACCCCTTTTCGCTGAACAGCGTTTTTCGTCAAATCAAGAGCCTATTGCAGCAGTTGTATATTTTGCAGCCTTTTCGGAAAGCCAATGAAGAAACGGGATGATGGCATCGTAGAATCTTGGAAGCTAATGTATTCACCTAAGGGAGATTGTGTTGAAAAATAAAATATCGATTATGTTGAAAACTCATTCCTTCTGTTCAAAACTTTTTAGACCATCCTCGAAAGCATTCTCCCAAATATAAACTTGAATCTTATGTTACCAATGCAACATTATAAAAGACTGTTGTGATTAAAGAAAACTTTATTTACAGTTATCTAAATTATAAATGCTTTGCCTGCATAATTTTTTCAAGATAAATGTGTGAATTTGCAAGATCTAATTATGGTAATAGAAGACAATTCAGAAATGTATCACGCTTTTGCTGCTAGCAGTTTGAACGTTGCGTGTATAAAGTGCAACTGTTCAGTAATCGGTGAAGATCTAAAGGCATCCTCTCATTCCACTTGAGTAAGCAGACACCAAGTTTCACTGATGCATGGAGAAGCTAAGGTCAGTTGACCCTGCTTGGCAGAAGCCCCGATAACCTTGGACGCTGTCGCCGAACCCCGCGCCCCCCACTACCTGGATCTGGACCAATAACAGTTGACTCCCTCGTTACCGGGGAATCAATAACATCTGCACAACTGAATCATTCAGGCATATTAACTGACAACTTCCATAAGTAATAGCACACATGAAATACCACAGAGCTATCAATGCCTACTTTCTTGGAGTTGATGAATGGGATTGTTCCCTTCTCTGAAAACCGTGCAACAAGAGGATCTGGACATACTTGAGTGAAAAGTAAGAAAAGTAATTTTTTTCCGCCTTTCAACAAGTTCGATGGTCTCGGGAGTCCATGATTCATTCAAGGTTAAGTCCAGAGGAGGAAAGCAGGAAAAATAGGATAAATGCAACTCGTAGAGAAAATACCCAAAGTAACTTCTCTGCAGACCAAGTGTCTCACAATGTCGACATATTAGGAGTATTTCCTGCCATGGAAGGTTCCACACCAGTATTTGGAGGTTTTTGCATAGCTGTCATGAGTGTTAAGGGGAAGAATGTAGACTCAAGATCAAACGAACCCTGTGTGACTTAATTCAAGCAGTGAAAGCATTTATTATTATTATTATTATTATTATTATTATTATTATTACGAGAGCTATTAAATAAATAATGGTCACATATTTTTTGACAGTAAACTTTTTCTCATCCTCATAATTTTAATTACTTTCTCAAAGTTGGATGCAATGCACCTGTTTCAACGTTTCCTCAAAGACATTCTTGAAACCATTTTTTTACAGATCCTTCTCAGAATCTCCTCCTTAGCCTTTGCCACTGCTTCTAATGATGGAAAATAACTTCCACCAGGTTTTATTCAATTTGAGGAATTGGAAAAGTTCACTAGGGCTAAATATGGACAATAGGAAGGATAAGGGACTTGGTTTTTGTGATATATTCAACAAAGGAAGATCACAACATTGGTTAGCTGGGATGCCAAGGGTATACTGCTAATTGATTACCTTCCCCCTGGAACACCTATCACTGGAACGTATAATGGTAAACTTTTAGACGAATTAAACACAAAATTTCGCGAGAAAAGGGTCGGGCTTATGAAAGGATGTCATCTTGCATTAAGATAATGCTCGCCCTCACACATGTGTGGTTGCAATGGAAAAAAAAAATTAATTGGTGGTACGATTTGCTGCCACATGCGCGTTATTACCTTGATTTGACTCCATCGGCCTTTTATCTGTAACCTAAACTGGAACATAAACTTGGTGGAAAGACATCCGACGAAGAGCTTAAATCATCAGTTAAGGGTATCCTGGAGGAATTTGACTTTCGTGATGGGATAATGGCTTTGGAGCATCGCTGGACAAAGTGCAGATTCTTTTGAAAAATAAGAATAATTTCAAAAATCTGTTTCGTCATTTTGTGCTTCATTCCGAGAACTGTTCAAATTATCTCATACCCCCAATTTTTGTTGAATATTTCTTGATACTTATTTTTAGGAATAAACTTACTTTTTTCCTTATTTATAATTTTTATGTAAAATTACATTTTATTGCACCCAGGTTATGCTATTTTTTCTCCTATTTTAAAGACATCTATTTGTAACAGAAGGAAAAAAAAAATAGTGATTTCAGAATCAAATTTATAGAAAAAAAAAACTTGTACCTGAAAATTAGATGCAATTTTCAGTAAAGGTGTCATATATTTTTACTAAATTATAGATTTGTAATTTATTGTCCACCCATGGTTATAATCAGCTTCAATCTGTAAATCAGTTGTTAAATTAACTAAATATAACGTTCTATTATACGTTAGCTTCCTCGGCAGTGAAGTAACCTCCCAATACCCTTGAGTGTTTAAGATGCAGTTTGCAGCCACATGGTTTAATTTCAAGCCACGCGCAGATAGACGGTCATCTGCCGCGCTGTCAGTAAACACAGCTTGTAGTAACAAATATCGGATATGTTGAGATAGAGCCTTGCAGGGTGTATTATCAATCATCCCAGTGCTACAATTTGCATTATACCCAGAAGCCTTGCACCGCGCAGCATCCGGCTGTGCTTCGTTCTTCAGAACCCGGTTCAACCGCTGGTATATGTGCTAGCTGACCAGCTTCTTTCTGAAATCCTAGGTCAGTTTATTCCAATAAAGTGGAGTGACTATGTGTTAAACAGTTTTCATAATTTAGCTTGGAATCTAATGTTACGCTTCTCTATAACGCGATTCTGAATTTAATGATGCTAAACTCACAGGAACAAAATTGGATCACAGTTACAGTAGAATGATAAGAACATTGGCTCGCGCCGGGTGCATAAATTTACTACTGATACTGCTAAATGTGTGTCGCAAACTTCTGTAATGTTAATAACTAGAATAAACACACATACCCTACAGAAAGAGAGAAAATATCAATCAGCAGGAGCAGCATTAACTAAGCGAATTCCTCAACTAGTTGAATTTGTGAAGGTTATTACAGAGTGCTAGAGCAGATTTTTTTTTTTTATTGATTTGTTTATGGACGCTCTTTAACAGCTCAGGTCTTCAGCGTCTCATTCAGGGCGTTAAACGGCAGACAAATTTTGCTCACAGGCCTCTCCTTCAGGCTTGAGGTTCTTTTTCGTGCCGTAAATGTACGACACGGGACCCACAGCTTTACTTCCCTTCCGAAGGAAGCCATACTTAGGATTTTTACGCCCGAAAAAATCCATCGGTCCTGGCCGGATTCGAACCCCGCGATCTTGGGTTTAGGAGGCAAGTATGGTAACCACTACACCACCAGGACCGACGCTAGAGCTGATAATGGAGTAAAAAACAAGTAATGCTAACTGAAGATAAACATGTGTATTTAATACAAAACATAGCTTTCAGACTTAAAAGTACATGCTTAATAGTTAATTTTAGGCGTACGATTGCTCGTGTTCCGAAACCATATGCATTTATTGTGCACTTTATACTACCCAGGTTAATAGAGTACATAAACTAATGCTTGACATTTGTACATCGCTCCGTACCGCTCCAAATTCCTTAAAGCTCGGCTTTTTCCGCTGACGTTCGGTACCGAAGTCTCAGGGCGGCCGTAGTCTGTAAAGATAAGTCCGATT
Source organism: Metallyticus violacea (assembly GCA_030762175.1). Taxonomy (NCBI): domain Eukaryota; kingdom Metazoa; phylum Arthropoda; class Insecta; order Mantodea; family Metallyticidae; genus Metallyticus; species Metallyticus violacea. Next base: position 20,937,034 of record CM060834.1, read on the forward strand.
ATTCGTCCATGCACATGCCCAGACTATCATAGCCCCCACGCACAGTATAAATTAAACGTAATGTGAACTTAAAAGTAAAAACTAGATCCTATGTATTACAATGAATCACGCAAACATAAAAATATACTTGCAGTTAGACTAAACTTAGAAGCTTTCAAGGTCCAAGGTTTTGTGACTACGTCTAAGTTTAAACGCTGTTCTGTTTGTAGCTGTATGGTAGAGAGAGCTGAAGATCAGTGGCTCTGTAGACAGAATGGCGTCAATGGACAGAAGATTAATTGCATAATATGAAAGCTATCCTTGCTCATATTACTCCAAGCAAATTAGTTATTCCACTTTGTATATGCATAAGCACTATCGTCGTATGCTCAGAAATTGCAGGAAATTTATTGCTTACGCTTTCATCAAAGTATGGAATTTATAGGTTAAAGTCCGTCCTTTGTTTTGAAATCACAACTTGATTTTGGAGGTGGTTTACCCAGTTTATCAATATAAATTTTAACTTCAAATGTTGGTTATGATGTTGATGATTATAATACTTTATTTTGTATAGTAGAGTCCAGAATATAAGTATTTCTCTTGCATATAAGCAGATTAAAATAACAAATACACAAAAGGAACGAATGAATGCATACAATATAACATGATAATATTTAACTACCGTGTTTACTACTGTAACATCACAGGCGATGGTCACAGATGATAAAATAATAGTTCTTTTTCAATAAACTTTTCAAAATATGTAGCATCATTGATTTTTCCCCACGCCTCACGCACTGAACTAGGCATTTGCATAAGCATTATTCATTGTAATTATTTTTAATTTCAGGGGATTTCTTTGTTATGTTTTATTGGATTTACAGGTTTAACTATTTGTAACTGCAAGTTTTATATTTATGTTTTATGGCACTTTTATTTGTGTATTGTCATTATATTCCTTTGTTGTTCAAATTGAAGGCAAACGTGGTGCTATTAATTTGATCTTACATTTTGTTACGATTTGCTATCAAAAGTATGAATTGTGTAGGCCTATATCATGTTCAATGCAATCTTGTTGAGTAATGTACAGTTTGCACAACTCTTCCTGTAAATGAATTCGATCTAATAGTCTAGTGGTATCCATTATTGCCTCATAAACCTAAGATCGCGGGCTCAATCCCGGCCAGAGTCGATGGCTTTTTTTCGGTCATAAAAATCCCTTCATTCGGAAGGGAAGTAAGATCGTGGGTATCGTGTAGTAGATTTGTCTGCATGCAAAAGAACCTCAAGTCTGAATAAAGAGATCTCTGAGCAAAATTTGTCGGCCGTTTCACGTCTGAATTGAATGGCACGCTGATGACCTGAGGTGTTAAAGAGCGTCCGTAAATAAACCAAATATTACCAATACTGCTCCAAAAAACGTAACTACCTTTCTCGTCCACATTTTGGTTGACTGCCTTAGAGTGTTTTCTAATTTCAGCGCAGGCATTAGCAGGAACTTGTACACCTTGTATTAATGTCAAAGAAAGATCTCCTTTGTTTCTTTTATTCCCTTCTCTGCATTAGATTTATTTATAAGCAAAATTTATGTTTTAAGGAACGTAACAAACAACTTAACTCCCGGGCTAGAAAAAAGGACTCCGGGGGCCGCTTGTTGGACCACAACGGTTTAATATGATAGAGAAAATTCGCACAACACTCGTTATTATAGTTCACAAAAGCCAGAAGTCGTGCACGAATTGCCCTTCGTTAACCCTAAGGTCGGCGTTATGATTTGGTTGAGGTGAAAGTAATAGGTCCGGGTATTATGTGATAATGATAGACTTTTGATTACAGCCGTTTGTTGCAAGGCGGCAGATAGTTGCGCAGTATGAAAACGGAGGCGCGTGCATTTGGCTGTTAAAAGATAATTCTATAATTAAAATGTCAGTAATTTATTGATCAATCTTTAAAATCTGAGTTGAATGTGTAGTAAAACAGCAAAAAATCTGCTAGATAATAAAGAAAAAAAAAACAATACACACAAAAAAGGTAAAAAATGATTATGGAAGCTAACAATCAGTTTGTGATTGTGACCGCATACCCAACATCTATTCAAGTTCGACATCATTTGGTTGCAAAGTCTGTTCTCTCCATAATTTTGTTTGCTTGCAGTTTAATAAACAATGAAAATCCCAAATACATTGAACATTTTTTCAAATCTTTATCATATCTTAACCCTTTTAAATTTATAACTCCCGTTCTAGCCCATGCAAACCCTTCCCATTGGTCCTGGTGGTGTAGTGGTTACCATATTTGCCTTCTAAACTCAAAATCACGGGTTCGATCCCGGCCAGGACCGATGGCTTTTTTCGGGCGTAAAAATCCTAAGTGTGGCTTCCTTCAGAAGGGAAGTAAACCCGTGGGTCCCTTGTCGGTCATTTACGGCACGATAAAGAACCTCAAGCCTGAAAGAAGACACCTCTGAGCAAAATTTATCGGCCGTTTCACGCCCTGATATAAATGGAACGCTGATGAGCTCAGATGTTAAAGATCGTCCTTAAATAAAACAAATCAACAAACCCTTCCCGATATGTTTTCAACAATGTTTAACGCCCGTTTTAAGTACTGCAGCACGACAGGTGATGGACACTGATGATATATGATATGAAATGATAAATTGGGAAAGGAGTATTTTTTTAAAGGAAGGGAGCGTTCCAGGGTTAAGTTTGGGGCATTTATGAGGACTGAGGAAAACTTGGAAAAAAGTCAGTCAGGGAGGACTGTCCTGGCGGCAATCGAACCCCAGATCTTCCGCTCACGAGTATCTACTTTACCACATTGTTCCCTATATTTTCCCTACCCCTCTATTTTTATTTCTCTATAATGTTTCATTGAACTCCATTCTCTCATTCTATTAAATATTTCTTGTTTTTCAATATCTTCCAATCTTAGGTTTATATCTTTCCAGAATCCTCTGTTTTGATATTCCTTATTTATTCACAAGTTTCCTAGTTCCATATGTTGTAGAATTTCCTGCACTTTGAAATAGTACCATGATTCTTTCCAGTTACATTACTCTTGGATACTGAAACGTTCTTTAATAATATCACTCTCTTTCTATGCAGTAACGCTGTATATGTATTTCATAATTATTGTAATACTTTTTATCTTTGTGGAATATCTATCGAATTTTAGTTTGCTACATCAATGACAATGTTTCGGTCTTTTGACACAACTAATATTTATTTTATCAACATCTTTCCGTGCATCCTTTACACTGCATATTTTCCACATATAACCTTTATGCTTCTACTGTGCAAATTCTTTGCAGTCAATTTACTCTTATAGCTGGACTTTTTCTTATGACGTTCATTGCTGCTTTTCCTTTTGCTATTTATTGCCAATATTTTTTCTATTCCTTCCAACTTGCATTGAAATTTAATCTCATCCCTATGTAATTAATTTCTTTACCACGTCTATTTCTCTATCATTCAACTGCCATTTCTCATCCTTCTCAATTTATAACATATTTTTAAAAATTATATTTGACTTCTTTTCATTTAATTTCAATCCCCATTTGTTACACAAAGTATTCACCCATTCAATTGCTGTTCTCAATCCTGAAGTAACTCTTTGTTTTAAAAAGTGCTGTGCCAATTTTTGTATATTAGCCATATAGAAGAAACAGAACACACGCACGTATACAATAAATTATATTGCAACTTTTAGCACCCGACACTTTTATACTCAACAGACCTATTTCTTTATATTTTGCCTCGGCTTCAGCCTTGCTGGAGAAAGAAACTAAAGTAAGGCTATTAAAACAAATGTCAGCATCAGTAGCACTTATTTGCAATTTTAAATTGGGGAAAGAAACAAGGTACTATGTTATCCTAGTGTCATTAGCCTACCGCCGTAATGACTGACTCGTTTGGAGTGCGCTGCCCTTGGGCAAGAATTCAGATCTACATATCACGTCGCGTGGTGTTGCCTAACTTTGCTATGAAATTCCGCTGAAAGCCAGAGCATTTTCTATGAGTCATATTTAGAGTTGGGTTTAACCGCAAAAATGTCGCTTATCTTAAATTTGTATTCAACTTTTGTCACTTAGGTGCGCAACAGGTTGTTGGTCTTCTAAGGTCTTCCCCCATATCAACAAACCAGTACGAAAAATGTGCTGAGGTGTTTTTCCTTATTTCACAGAAGACAAAGTTCAACGACCTATAGGGTTGCTGAAAAATTTATTCAGTCACAGCTTCAGCGGTGAGGTATCACGGTACTGCTTAATAAAACTGAAAGGCGGATTTTTTGGTTTGACAGAAAGTTTTTCCTGTAATGTAAGAGCAAGAAACAATTATTCTTCAAAGTATATCTATTATTTTTCACTGCCTTCATCATCTCTCTCGGATATGTTGGCGGGACCAAACCCTTGAATTTGGAAGCAAAAATCTCCGAACATGTGTTTCTGACATCTTCAAGATCATCGTACCTTGCGGAAATGTTCTCAAAGACGAGTACAAAGTGCAAGTCAGAAGGAACAAATTTGGACTGTATACTGGATGAGGCAGAAATTCTGTTCCTTCTAATTCCTACAGAGTTTCTTTGGATCAATCTTGATTAAGAAGTATGTATTGTTATAGTAATAAAGTGCACTTTCTATTTATTAAAGCGGAGAAGCTTGATGTTCAAACCTTATAAACGCTGTGTACTTGCTGACAGTGCAACTCGGTGTTAACTATAAGACCGTATGTGACTGTTTATAAACATAAACTCGTCGCTGGCTTGAGCTTCGGAAAGTTTTTATGGATTTACTCGTAGACTTTATACATTATGTTGAGTTGAGCAGATGAGTAGCTGTTTTGGATACACCAAACCTTCTTGACAACTCAAGAGTGCTGCTGATAAGTGGCCCTTCTTCATGTGCAGTATGTAGTATTTCATTTTCTGTAGCTGAAAGTCGTCTTATGTTTGAATCTGCTTTCATACCGACAATATCCTCTTCTGCCTGGTGTATTTCTTCAACTGCTGACATAGCACTCAAGATTTTCTCCAAAAGAATCTAAAAATACCTCCAACCTTATTTTGTGGTCGTACCTTCTTTGTGTTTGGAGGATATATACTGGGCATATGAATGAATGAATTAGCCACTTTTGTCCAGTGAAGGGCTAGTGCCTTCTAAAAGGGGCGAGTTAGTCCCCATGAAATTTGCACTTGATTAACACTACACTGTTTGACTTTCACATGACGATGTTCCCATTTTCTCCGGCCCCTTGTTGCCCAGTACCTGATTGTGTTCACAAAATGATCTGCCCATCTTGATGCCGGTCTGCCTCGGTGTGTCTACCCGTTCCCACATAGTAGAAATCCTCCCCATCTGATGCTCTGGAGTCCCGTCACATGTTCACACCAGGCTAGTAGCATGTTGTACCACATCTCAAGTATATACGTACATAATCTAACATATATATTTAAACTCGTCTATAAATAAAAACAAATCATCTGTTGCCAAGTAAATCCGAAAATAATAACTGTTTATAGCAAACAACATTTTGACAATCAAATACATTGCCATTGTGTTTTACCTGTGCACCGTTTCAAAAGGCTTAAAAAGTGAACCATTTTCTTAAGAGCAAGTCTAAGAACAATGTATAGTTTCACGCATTAGACATTACAGATATGCGCTGAGGAATTTCTGGAGACTAGATTATTAGCGTTCTGCTCGATGAGATAAATCATTTTCATCTTTTATATACAAAGTGAGGTACTTAAAAGAGGTTATTTGAATAATGTTATCGTTTATGGTGATGAAAGAAAACTCTTCACATAAAATTTGCTTGGCTGTAATGGAGCATAACGTGATAATGCTCTTTTTTTCCCACAAGTAAACATGTCGCAGTGTTTCCGTTCGAACCACCCGCTTGGCACTGTATAACTTGTATATATAATAAAACAAAATCTATACCTATGTGTCAGCCTTCAAAACACAAATGAATCTAGGTTCTTATTTATTATATATTTACAACACGTTCCTTGCAATTAAATAACTGGATACCATACGACAACACTTCTCAAGAATTCCCACTCACAATTTATATTTCTTTTTTATTAATCTGTACATTCTCTTCCAGACCAAGGATACTCGAAGCGATTTTCTTTTTATTCTCTTCAATTCCCTCTATATAACCTTCTGCTAAAATATTTGATGTCCAACCTCCGTGTCGCTTGATAGTTTATAAGTCAGGTCTTGAATAGGCCATCACTGTACCTCCGGAAACAGTGTCTAGTGTATTCTTCAGGATTCAGCAGTTTTAGGTTCCTGTGTCCCATATTAGTCCCGTCACAACGAAGATGAACATAATTTCGGACAAACGCTAACATATGCAAACCATATGCGACTAAAAACTCCCTTGTAATCTTGGTTTTGATAGGAAAAATCGCATACATTGTCCTTCCTTCATCGCTGACATTTTCCACTCACATAAACGCCAGTTCATTTCTTCTACAGCAACAGCTAATTCAATAACAAGTGCCATTTTCAAAAACAAAAATCCATCGTTCGCTTCTCTTAAAAAATTTCCAATTCACGTTTAATAAAAATTTAGATTTCTTTCTCTATATCCCTCGTTCTTTCTTTCTGAAATACAATTAAAGTAATATATATTTACCGACATTGAAGTTTCTTTTCATGGAGATGACAGATCGCAACATAAAATAATACGCCCACATGGACTTCGGCTTATATGACTTTGATAAATGTTCACAATATGCAAACAAAACCTTCTCATTTATAACACCACTTACTTTCGTACGATTTTACATAGCGCCCATGTACCAATTCATATTTCACCTTCAATTTACTTGGCAGAAGTGATGAAATAACTATCGAAACACCTAATTCAATATCTAAAGGTAAACTGTTCTCAGAACCGCTAATTTTCGGGGGGGAAAAAAAACTTTTTTCTTCCTCACAGATTTTTTTTTTTTTTATTTGATTTATTTATGGATGCTGTTTAACATCTAAGGTCATCAGTATCCGATTCAATTCAGGGCGTGAAACAGCCGACAAATTTTGCTCAAAGACCTCTTCTTTCAGGCTTGAGGTTTCGTAAATGTACAACACGGGACCCACGGCTTTACTTCCCTTCCGAAGGAAGCCATAATTAGGATTTTTACGCCCGAAAAAATCCATCGATCCTGGCCGGGTTTGAACCCGTGACCTTTGGTTTAGAAGGCGAGTATGATTACCACTACACCACCAGGACCGACAGACAGATGTTTGCCATTATATTTAATCATATGTCAATTTTATTATAAACAAATGAACATCATGTTATTTGTAAAACAACTATAATCTATGAAATATTAAATATACTCTACATTAAACCACAGTACATTAAAATAAAACAGAATGCTGTTATTCAAAAGTCCGTCGCACAGAATCTGGGTAAATAAAGCGAATTCCTCACCTAATTTAATAACTTTTAATGAAAATGAATGTAAAATCAAATTAGAAGTTATTAATTAATGAAATTATACAGAGTTATGGCACTACTGTGTGGTATTAGGGGAACGAAATTAGAATTCTTGCAATTTATATTACAAAAGAGAAACAACATTTTTAGAAGTATTATTATTATTGTTGTTGTTGTTGTTGTTGAGATTAAATCACAAGAATTAATCGTATACTATTAATTATGTGAAATATATGACCAATGACAAACTATATTGTATGGCTAACATTTTTAAATGTAACCATGTTTATGAAATGAGCCCTTTAAATCTTCACATTCACTAAAATAGAGAGAAATAACAAAGTTTCCAGTTACTTTGCGTATTTTAAAAGAAGTAAATGTGTTTGAATAAAACATAAACATGTTACTATTTAAAGACAATTACAATGTACTAAACAATTAAAAGAAAACGAAAGTTTCATTGATTTTCATTTTATTTCAATATTATTGTATTAAAAACATAAAACGAAAAAAAAAATTCTGAAAGTTATTACAGAGCTCTTATATAAAATATAATTCTCACACACATATAAGATTAATATTTCACTTTTTCTATTTTCGCGACGATGCTTTTGTTAAATATAAAACACATGTATCCTAATAAATACAATTTATGAGCTGAATTAATTTGTCAATTTATTTAAAAATAATAGAGAGAAAATTAAACACGAGCGCTTTTTAAATTTAGGTTTTCAAGTACACCCATACTCATAATGATCCAATTTTCTTAATTTTCAGAAATTATTTTGCTTATTTTATTTGAATGATATATTTCGAATTTTATTGTGAAGAAACAAATATTGGTGCGGCTAGAGCGATTTTTTAATTTTGAGTTTCAGGTAAACCCCCCACCTAATAGTCCAATTTCCTTGATTTTTAGAAACTACATTCTTTATTTTATTTAAATGATATACACGGAGTTTTGTTGTGAAAAGACAAATATTAATCCTGCTAAACTGATCTTTAAATTTTGGGTTTTAGATAAACCCCCTCCTAATAATCAAATTTCGCTAATTTTCGGGAAATATTTTTCTTATTTTGTTTCAGTGGAATACCTGCAGTTTGCCTTAAAAAAATAAAATTATGATCGCTAGAACGATTTTTAAATATCGGTTTAACCCTTACCGTTTTTCAGGTATTTATTTTAAAGAAATATATCGGGTGTTGTTGAGAAAAAACAATAATTGCTGCCACTAGAGCGATTTTCCAAAATTTAAAAAAAAATCATTTTAGGTTAACCCCCACCCCCAATAGTTCAATTTTGCTAGTTAACGAACTCGACGAATTGTTTGCGATCGCTAGAGCGTTATGACACACACATACACACTTGGCTATCGCCTCGTTCTGCAAACATGCTCGGCTGTAATGAAGATCATTCGCACCAATTGTATAAATATAAATAAACACATTCATAAACACCTATCCAGACGTACAGGAAATAATTAAAATAATACTTGGATTATATAAACCAGAAGCAAACGTTTCTTCAGTACAAACATGCGATCCTAACCTCTCTGAAATCCAAAACGGTAGCATGTACTTGCTGCATTTTGCTGAACACACAACTTCAAGAAGCACGCGCTTTAGTTTAGTATTGACTCATTTCCTCAGAGTTAAACATTTTTATGGCTGAGCCACAGAGCTAATTTTATAAATCAAGAGTGCTTGCATGCCGAAACAAAGAGGCAACAAAAAACTTTGAAACGATGTTTCTGAAGAACAAAAGCCTAACAAAAAGCGTCCTGACTCTTGTATGTTGCTGCATTCTTATTACTGGAGGGCAGAACCCAATAAACTAATTTAATTCTACAGGAAAGTGATGTCCTGACCTTCGGCAAAGGATGTAATCAAGGTCATCGACTAGCAAGTGCAACCACCTTTAGGTTGAGATGTCTTTCGGATTCAAAATGGAGTTTAAGTGTTCTTGCCTCGCTCAACCGTCGGAGTGCCTGGTTTGACCGAAGGCGATGTGACTGGGAATTGCTCAAATGGACATTTACTTGCTTCAAGATAAATATTATACATTTCATTAATCGAGGACTCTCTTAGCCCATTACCCACCTTCAAAATACTTACGACAGGTAAGATGCTGGGAAGTCAGCAAAATTAATGTAATTAGATGCTGGCAAAGATAATTAAAGGACAATAAACAACCTTAAAGGCAGTATGCTTCTAGCCCCAATTAAATAACACGAGTTATCCAAAATGGTGGGCGGATGTTGTACAGTGGGAATTGTCAAAAATCTGTTTGGCAGAGGGGTAATGAAAACAGGTACGGCGTAGGGACTAAAGTCAAAAGACTCCTGTCTGATATAAACCGACAGGAAACAGAGGTCCGATGCACGCAGATGTCCTCTCTGAACCTGCAGAGTTAAATTAAAATTACCTATAGATGTGGTAAAGAGACCTATGGGGCTAGGCATGGCTTAGACTGGGAGGCTGGAAGGCATGTAAGGTTGTTGAGAGGACGGCAAGAGGATTTGCCCATTATGTTCGGAACCGTAAGATCGGGTGCACATTTTGGCCAAGTGTACACAGACACAAGATGTTAGGATAAAATTTTTCCCGGATTCATTTTTGACTTCCATTAGGGGGAGGTATTGGGACTTAAATGTAAATATACAAAACTGGCTAAACCTGGGCGGTTTCGTAAATGAAATACGTAGCTTTAGGGACAAGAAATTTCTGTAAACATTGTACATGTACATTGTATATAATACGAAAAATTTATATGAAGATCAGAATTATTGTATGTATCGCGCGAGCGTGCGAGTGCGTTCTTGTTAATTTTCTTTTCTTTTGGAATTAAATTCAGAAATTAAGTATTTTATAAGAGCATGCTACTGTGATGTGCATTATACGCATGTAAACCCAGTTATAGTTGGAATAATAAATGCTACTACTATCACTATCACATCTAACCTGTCCTTATGCTCTACAGAATCTCCTTACCCAGGAGATTAGTGCATGAAAAAGGCTCCTTTCGAGTACACAGAAATATCAAGTCCCTAATTAACTTATGCGTTACAAATGATTATACTTTTTTAAAAAAAAATATAAGCAACTTGAACTACATCTTTGTAGACCCAGAGAAAAGATGACCGGGGGGGGGGGGGCTCTGTTGAATCACACTGGCTAAAATGATAAAAGTGATGTCCCCGTTTGTTTGTAAAGTTATTTTATTATTGTGAAGCAATTATTATTCCCCGTTCGTCTGCTCCGTATTTACCCGGTGGCCGCTACAGTCTCTCTTCAGCCAACCGCTTCAAGTCTCATCTAGTGTGACATTAAGGACATGAAATGGCCGGTGCTTTGCGCAAGAATATTGTTTTTTTCAGATATGGAGTTCTTAAAGGTGTCTACGACACGGGACTCGCTGCTCTAAATCACTACCGGAGGATTTGCGCTCGAGATTTTTAAATCCCAAAATATCTGTTGACTTCTGAAGGGTTTGAACTCGCAAACCTTGGGTCCAGAGTAGAAAAAAAATGAATGGTCATTTATTTAAATCACGTGATTGTATGTGGAGAGAATGTTTGCAGCTTATCAAAGAATTCATAAAGTGGTTTCAGCTAGTACGTGTACGAAGGGGTAAAAAATTTAGACAGTCTTTTTTTTAGGTTGTTAACTCTTCTCTACATAGTCACCGTCAGGGTTTATACATTTTTACCAGCACTTCTTGACTCTTCAAATACTGTTATTGTAGAAATCTATAGATTGCGCCTTAAACCACTCTTCCACTTCATTAATTACGTCATCTGTGTCGTCATGGTTCAAGTTCTAGAGAATAAAGCGGATGCTGCAAGACCTCAAAGTCAGGGATGTCCTTTGCTTTGTCTACAGCAACTTGAGATGAGAGAGTGATGCATTGTCAGCTAGGAGAGAACACCTCTGGAGAGCAAACCACGGCTTTTCTTTCGCAACTTGTCCAGAATATTGTTGTAGAATGTGCCAGTGATTGTTTGTCCCCTTGCAAGGCTATCTGTGAGGATGACTCTACAACCGTCCCAAAAAGTAACAGAATGACCTTCCCTGCTGACTTTTGCGTCTTTGCCTTTTTGGGGTAAGGGGAATCGGCATGGTTCCACTCCATGCTCATGGTTTTGGTTTCTGGATCATACTAATAGATTCAAGATTCATCCACGGTTACCTCTTCTCCTTTTCCAACAGTGTCAACTTTTCCAACAGTGCCAACATCTGTCTTGAAAGGTCACGCCGTGTTTGTTTCTGGAAAGGGTTTAGCAAACGTGGAACCCAGCGTGTAGACACTTTAGACGTGTGCAGTTCGTTATGAATAGTTGTCCACACACTACCGTAACTGACACCAGTTTCATTCATGATCCTTTGGATGGTTGCTCGCCTGTCTTCCAGCATTAAACACTCCACTTTCTTCACTGTGGTCCCGTCGTCTGTCAATGATGGTCTTCCAGGTCTTGGCTCGTCTGTGAGTGACAAGTAACCACTTTGGAAATTCTTTTTCCACCTCTAATAGCGTCATAGATGGACAATCGCTTCCATACACTGCCATCATATCATAAATTTGCCGGGCACTATTACAAAGTTTCATCAATATTTCATACTATCTTTAGGGTAATGATCAAAACTTTACCAAACTCTCTCGTATAGTGCTTTCATTCTCAAAACTTCCAGAGTGGCCTTCATGCGCCAAGGTTCCTTGAACTTCGACACAATCAGCTGCAGCTGGGACAGTATTTAGATATTTCATGATCTCTAAGAGAAACAATTTGTATTAAAGTGACAAACAACCATAATAAATCATAAACGTTTTCTAAAAAAGCAAAACCAGTATATATTACGGTTTCTTATGCAGTATCTTGTAGACTATAATCTTTTACTTTTTCCAGGAAAAGGAGACAAACCATGACAGAATGTGACAATAACGAATCTGAAGAGAAACATTTTGCAGATAAAGAAAGATAAGAGAAGAAGGTAACACTTAAGCTTTTTATTTATTCTATATCATTCTCGCCCAGTCTTGCAACAGCAGCCAGCACTCTTGTCATAAATTTAAACTTATGTTGACAGTCACATTAGCAAGCTGGAGTTGAGTGAATACCCTCTGCAAACGGGAGCTTTACACCCGTACAAGGCCAGCGGGTTTGGGTTCTGGGTGGGGCTGCTTCCTAACGCTCAATTTAAAATTCAGACTGCTCGCAAGCGGCATTTATGCAAAACCAGATTAAAACTATTTTAAAACATAAAAAACGGTCCGTGCCACCGCCATTTTTTCCGCATATTTAAATTGATGAATATCTCACTACTTGCCGAATTGCAAGTCACTTGGCGTCAACATTCTGCACGCTTTTGTGAATCCCCTGGGATGACGCATGGAACATGGGTCCCAAATCTGTCAAGTGTTGCATGTGAATTATCCCTCACAAAAATTCGGCAACGCTTTCAAACAGGTCAATATTGCACATTTCTGCTTTGGTAGACAGGTTGTGAAGCTTTTGTCAGTAAATCAAACTAAACCTCACGATCTCTTGTGTCAAAAGTTCCCTCATGTTGAATTTAATCATGATACAAGCTCACTGCTCTCCTCAACTCCTTCTCCCCCAATACTCTCATTGCTATTAATTCTTCTTCTTCTTCTTCTTCTTCTTCTTCTTCTTCTTCTTCTTCTTCTTCTTCTTCTTCTTCTTCTTCTTCTTCTTCAAGTATTCTTTTAATGCAACATGAATTTCTTCTTCGATCCAGCCTTTTCACATATATTTGTCCAAATTGTTAGTGTTATACGCCATAGTGGAAAGATAATCAATTAGCAGTCCCAGAAAACAGACACCATGATCTTCCCTACCGATTTCTTCCTGAGGTGGAAAATCGCTATGCATCCATTGCTGTTTGTTTTACCACAGGTATGTATTGTGCACCCATGTTTCATCATTGGTCACAAAGTTGGCGGGGTTTCTCTGAAAACGGGCCAAACTTTGCTGAGAGATTTGCACTTGATCCGGAGTCAGAAGTCGCGGCATCTATCACGCCTTCAATTTTTTCTCTCATTTTTTAACTTAATTTAATGAAAACTACATTGATATAGTCATGATTTCATAATAAATTTCTCAATTCAATACAATTTCAGTATTTTTAACGGTTTTGTTCATTCTTTATCAACGACGTGAATTCCTGCCCGAATTATGAAACAGTTTGTCATGCAAATAAAAATAGTCAAACATGAAAAAAAAAAAAAAAAGACGAAATATGACCGATGAAAATTTAATTTTATAATTGCTACATTATTTGAATAACTAAAATATGACCAAATACATGTAAATTTAGATAAACGAAATTGCTATTTATTTAAGTCATGTTATTTAAGCGTTAATACACAAGTTTAATTTTTCATATAATGGTTTATGTGGACGGCACTACTACTTTTATTCACAGTTCTTGTTCCTCCAAAGAACAATAATTGGTATTACTAACTGTGAATAAACAAACACGAAACAAAGTTCTAAGTATTATATACGAGGCGTGTAAAAAAAAAAAAAAAAAAAAAAAAAAAAAAAAAAAAAAGACCGAACTTTTGCTACAACATCTTCATTTTTGATTTTACGACATTTTAGTACTGTCCCCCTCAAAGTATTGCCCTCTACTGACAATACACCATTCGGAACGTTTCTTCCATTTTTGGAAAGTCTCCTAGAACGCACTTTCTGGAATGGCACGCAGGTGACTTGTCGCATCGTCCTGAATCTGCTTTGTGGTTTGGAAACTCCGTCCTTTCAAGATGGTTATAAGTACGGGGAACAGGAAAAAGTCTGCTGGGGATAGTTCCGGAGATAGGGTGGATGGGGCACAACCGGTGTCTAATATTTTACCAGATAGCTGTGAACAAGTACCGACGCGAGAGCCGGCGCATTGTCATGGTGCCAAATCTGGTTTTTCCACAATTTAGGCCTCTTTCTGCGCACAGCATCCCTCAAACGCTCCTTGATTGCCATCTGACCACGTGGTACAAATTCCTGATGGACAACACATTTGCAGTCGAAAAACACAACCAACATCACCTTGATCTTTGACTGACTCATGCGTACTTTTATTGGACAAGGACACCCTTTGCCCACCCACTGCGGCGGCGGCACCTTAGTTTCAACATCATAGTCATAAACCCACGTCTCATCTCCTGTTATGATGCTCTTAAGGAAGTTTGCATTGCCATTTGCAGTGGCAAGCAGTTCCTGGCTGATTTCAACACTGGTCCGTTTCTGATCGTCAATCAACAAACGCGCCACGAATTTTGCACTGGCACGATGCATCTCAAGTTTGCCATTCATAATTTAATGGCATAATCCTATGCCCTTCGTCAGCAGCTTCTCGAACAATTAAACGACGATTTCCACGAATCACAGCAAGAGCTCTCTCGACATGGTCATCATCTGTTAATGTGGAAGGTCGTCCAAAGCTTAGACTCTCACCGACCGACATTCTGCCGTGTTCAAAACGCTTAAACCACTCATACTACTGCGTGCTACTCGTGCAATCCTCCCCGTATGCTTAGCTAAGCAATTTAAATTTCTCTGTAAATGTTTTGCCAAAATTTCAAACACACACGTTGTTCTTCAAACTCTTACGTGGTCACTTTGTCACTAATCCGACGACAGTTTGTGCACGTGCTCACTGCAGCGGCTGTAGCTAGCGGTCATAGCGAAACGAGTCAAATGGCGGTTTGTTGTCTAAACCTGCTACAAGTTGCGCCCAGTAGCCACAGAGCGTTCCCTGTGCCGGTTGACGCGCTATTTCAAAAGTTAGGTCTTTTTTAACACACCCCTTATTATCTTGACTCTCGGTTTATGGTAACATTACAGTAATATCACATTGTATCTTCAAACTTTCCAAAGGAATCTTCTCCTGATGTCAGTCAGAATGATCTTATATAATGAGAAGCTTCTTTCAACGTCGTAAACTGTTATGGGAGTGAAGTTGTGAATCGTCTTCACCAAAAACTACTTTACAATGTTTAAAATGGCACATGTTGAAAATACATGATTTCCCTTCCAGTCCTTCCTTAAGTTTGTTCTTCATTGAAGCCGCTGCAATGCCCTTTGCGCTCAATATTTCGCATGTTGATGTTCACTGGCCTAATGTGACTCTACTGAAACGTGTACCTGCACCAGAGGAACCACTGCACATTTGTATACATCCTGCTTAATTGTTTCTTGCAAGTCCACATTCCATTAAGAAAAAAACCAAAATATAAATAACTCTATAATTCAAGAAATATAGGTGCATATTATTTTTAAATCCCTAACACATTTTAACTAATTTGAATAGAACAAAAAGTTTGCAAATATAACCAAAATATGACTTTAAAACACTAAAATATGTCTAAATATGCAAACATATTAAACACAAAACATCTCTAAAAGTAATCGGAAATATTTAATTCGTATTTAATTCAATATTACGATTGAAATGAAAGTCGGGGGAAAAATGACATTTCATAAACATCCTAACCCCAGTCATGTGCTACCCCGCGGTCAGCGAAACCCCTCTGTCGGGGCTAGTGGTGTAGTGGTATTCATACTTGCCTCTTAAGCCCAAGATCGTCGGTTCAATCCTGGCCGAGACCGATGGATTTTTTCGTGCGTAGAAATCCTAAATATGGCTTCCTTCGGAAGGGAAGTAAAGTCGTGGGTCCCCGGTGTCGTACATTTACGGCACGTAAAAGAACCCCAAGCCTGAAAAAAGAGGCCGCTGAGCAAAATGCCGTTTCACGCCCTGAGTTGAATAGGACGCTCATGACCTGAGATGTTGAAGAGCGTCCGTAAATAAACCAACCAACTAACTCGGCGAACTTCTGCCTTGAATCTTTGTGTCAAGCTATGATTAATTGCTCCAGTGTCTTGATATCTAATTCTACTGAGAACTACAGTAGATAAGTTTTATGAAGAGTTAAACTCCAAATAATTAATATAATGTTATGATTTAATAGAACAGGTTTTTTTTAACGTAAGTTTTTGTATTTTCAGTAATCATGACCATAAACACTTTGTAGCTTTGGAATTAATACCTTGTAGCATCACAGCAAAGCGTTCGAGACAATTTGTTTGCTCTATTCTTGAGGCACCTGTTTTAGTATTATATAATTGATCTTTTTGAGCTAATAAATACTTATTAAAATACAAAATATATTTTTTTCTTCTGAAATTACCGTATCCTATAAATTTCATAAAATCCCTACCCTTCCATCCGGAAAAAATAATTTAACCTCAGTACTTATTTAGAATATAGCTGAGGTGGTAGCATTGACACACTGTATTTTTTTTTCTACTTTATTACGGACGCTCTTTAACATCTCAGTTCATCAGCATCCCATTCAATTCAGCACGTGAAACGGCCGACAAATTTTGCTCAGAGGCCTCTTGTTTCAGGCTTGAGGTTCTTTTTCGTGCCGTAAATGTACGACACGAGACCCACGACCATACTTAGGATTTTTACGCCCCGAAAAAATCCATCGAACCTAGCCGGATTTGAACTCGCGATCTTGGGTTTAGGAGGCAAGTATGGTTAGCATTGCAGCATCAGGACTCTGCATTTGGAAACCATAGCTGATTAACATTTCAACAAACTCTTCCGTTAGCTTGCAAGAAACCATTTCTCCATAAAAATTAACTCGCCGGTACGGTATGCATTTTACTGCTGTTACGTGATTTTTATTTGTACCTACAGTGACATTTTAACAGTGAAATAGTGAAGAACAAGGAATGTGTATCAAGAGCAAATGTATTGCATAACTAAAAAACACCGGGCCTGTCCGGGATTTGAACCCGGGACCTCTCGCACCCGAAGCGAGAATCATACCCCTAGACCAACAGGCCAGATGACAGGCGAGCGCTCTTCACTGTTCCATCCGCTTTTAGCCGCGCAGACTCCATGGTTGCTGGTAATGCCGGCCACCTGATGTTAGAGAAGTAGAAGACACTAGCAGGTGTTCTAAAACTGTTGTTAAATATTGTAAGTTGTGTTCTCTATTTTGTTTGAATAAAATAATTGAAAATATTTGTAATCAGGAAGCACATATATTGTTTATAGATTTAGAAAAAAACTTACAGATACAATTGCACGCTCTTAACTTTGGGAACCTTTACAAAACGCCGGAATTTCAAAACATTTATTCAAAATAATACAACATTAATATGAATATTCTATGACAAAAATGAAACTACAACATAGATTATCAAAATTCCATGTTGCCAAAGACTTGCGTCAGGGACATTGTTTATTTTCAAAATGTATCTTAAAGTTTCGAAAGTCTGGAAGATGGAAGTATGGGAGTGAAGGTTGAGTATTTACACTTTGGAATTTGTTGATGATCCAGAATACATGAGTAGAAAGCTCACTGAAGAGTATGAAAAGGCGGGCCCAAAGTTTAATTTTGAAAAATCTAATTATATAGGAGGAGAAAAACAAAATCTAATTATTGAAAATAAAGGAGAGATTAAATATGGTGACACTTATAAATATAAGTGTTATAATTAGGTAATGGGAAAAATGATAAAGCAAAGAAAATGTTTAATAAGGACTCTTAATCCTATATTATGGATAACATATTAATAAAGAAATAAAACCTAACATTTATAAACAGATTGTAACAAGCACAGCTTTATATAGTGCAGAAACATGCAACTTAAAATACATAAAAATATTGGCAATGGAAATGGATTACTGGAGACGGTCAGTAATATGGGAATTAAAAATTATACTGTGGGGGACATTTTAATAAGAAAACTGATATGATCATTTACTGCGAATGGATGAAGAGAAATAACCAAGAATGATACATAGACTAAGAAGACGGAAATTAGGAAGGTCACAGACAATGTGGATGAAGGGAGAATAGACACCTAAATAAAGAATAATGGCTAGACCGAGAGGAATATTTTTTAGCAGTTCATGCCATTTATAGTTAATTGTATAATTATTTTGTAATTGGCAGTCAGAAGATGTTGATACCTTATAACACTTTTCTGTATAAAATCAAAGTAACAGCAATGAACACAAGAGGTTGCTCCACCACTGTGAATCATAGTAATGTACTGCATAGTAATGTACGCGGAACCGCTATCAAGTTAGCACCAAAATTTCAGCAGAAAATAATTCATTCTTTTTAAGGACCTTCAGAGATTTTGGGTTAAAATAGATTTTTTGTTTCTTGCATTATATATAACTACATAGTTTATGCAGATTATGCCCATATATCGTTTTTATATGTTTGGGGCATATAACATAACATGACTGCCTGCCACATCCCCTTTGCACTGCTTTCTGCTTTTGAGTCAATTTTTTGTATTAGGCATTATATTTTTTTTTTTTTTGAATGATTTATTTATGGACGCTCTTTAACACTCAGGTCATCACTGTCCCATTCAACTCATGGCGTGAAACGGCCGACAAATTTTGCTCAGAGGCCTCTCTTTCAGGGTTGAGGTTCTTTTTCGAGCCGTAAATGTACGACACGGGACTCACGGCATTACTTCCCTTCCGAAGGAAGCCATACTTAGGATTTTTACTGGCCGGGTCGGGTTCGAACCTGAGATCTTGGGTTTAGGAGGCAAGTATGGTAACCACTACACCACCAGGACCGGCTGGCATAATATGAAAATACATAAGACTACCTTGTATATAATTTTGTTTTGGGAATTTAAATTGTTTAAATGACATTTAAATTCTACTAAACAACGCACGCACGCTCTCTCTCTCTCTCTGTTTTTAACCTGTATATTTTAGATGCACTTTTCTTAAAAAACCTTGTAAGATAGATATATGAATTCTTTTGTGCATGAATATAGAGCACATAGCTCTATATAGCTGGTTGAAAGGTTTTACCTTATGTATGGAAAAAAAAATGTTTTGAAATTTACATAAAATGACGTTATTTACTACTATTTTCTGTTTTCCCTGTGATTTCTTGTTAGGGACTCTGAGAATAAATTTTTCAAATTTCCACATTTGTTATGGATTTTCCAAAAAATTTTGCAAACATTTCATTGCTGTTGAGTAAATATGTATACCAAATTTCATTCAAATTGGACAAATGCTTTGTAAACTAAAAATTATTTCATAAATTTCATTACGTAAATATGCTGCATAATCTAATATTCCCATGCGACTCATGCGTTGAGAAAATTAGCTGGCATTTTTTCAATTGGAGCTTGAAACCACACACAAAAATTGTATAGAAAGGCATTTTAAATAAATTTCATGAATGAACTAAGATAATTTTTTAAATTTAAATCTTTAAAATCAACCATTTTTTAGAAAAAATGTTGAAATTATTGTGTTAGACATATTTTGTCTCATAGAATATTGCAATGGATACCTCTGCACATTCTGGAAAAAATTAATTCAATTTAAACAAAAACTGAGACGGGTGGGACAGTGTGAAAACGAAGCTTGAGAAAAACGCTCTTTTATAAAAAGTATGCTTTTATGTAAAGTATACTTTACATATCGGAACCCTCCTTATTTATAGAAAAGTGTGCCTTTGTGTCTTTCTGTGCTGTGTGCTACTTTTGCCCCTCAGGGTCAGTTCCTTCTTGTGGCAGCTGATGACCTGCTCTCATAGAGTCGAGTCGTGTCCCTGGTCGTACTGATCTTTGAAGCCGCTGCCGAATATTCCTCATTCTTTACCACCGATCTCAGCTGCTGAGAAGCTGAACAGCCATATTAAAGGCAGAAACACTATTTAATGCCCCAATTTCTTAGAAATAAAACATTATTTGGTTGTTTTTCCCAAATGAGTGAATGAACACTTTCATTTGAATGTTGTGTCCCTCCACGAGCACAGCATGCCAGTAGTCTCCGGTAGATAGGAAGAATTCTACTAACATATATCATCAAACTGAACAGACAGTTTGCAATGGATCTGTGGAGTTTCACCGAGAGCTATACTCCTATTATAGAAACATCAGGAGTGAACACTTCTGGTGTTTTGCTTCTGGTCTGTTGATCTGTAATGATAAAGTGTAACACATACGTCATTTTTCATGGCCGATGCTTCCGGATGGTCAGTCTGTAGTAGCTGGTTAGTGTTTTTATAGTTTCTAACTTTAGCTTGAGGAAAGCTGTAGTCATCCTCTTTGCTACATGATTGACACATTCTTTCTTCACTACCTCCACATCAGCACCATATATCGCCACTTTCTTTAGGTGCTGGTGAGTCCTTACGTCTCTATCAGACAGTACAGTTGTGTACTGTACTGTGTACTGTTGACTCTGTGGACCCCCAATGGTTCAAGGAACTATTTGCAGATAAAACAAATCAAGTTTGCCCTATACTTCACTCCCAGTATCCCAAGAATATGATTTTGCCTCTATAGTGTCCAACCTTGGGCCAAGTTAAATAAAAAGAATAGCATGTGAATTTTCTACCGGAGTTTGTGATGTCATTTTATTAGCAATGTTTTTAAACTGATTTTAAAATCTGTAAATGCTGAGATTAATAGTTTTATGGCAAAAGTGCACCTAAAGAAGCAAAAATGTAAAGAATTAATACTTTTTCTGGTTTATTAAAGTAATTACAAAATTAATAGCAGTTAAGGTTAGGTAAAATTTAAAAACAAAAGTTAGAAATAGTTGGTTAATAAGTGTAAAATATGTATTTAGACAGCTTTTATAAACCTAAAGATTTCAGATGCTATAAATAATATTAGTAATGTTGCTAAATATTAAATTCCTAAAGTTTCTGGGCATATCACCATGCCATTATTTAAACTGAACTCTTTAAATATATCGTGAAATGTTTCTTGGCAACAGGTTACAGCCTTTCGCTTCATGATATCTATATAGACATACCCAAGTTGTAAGATACACAATCTGATTGGTTATATTTTGACACCATACATTTTAAAGCCACAACCCTGCTGTGTGTTTCGCAAATAACCCAAAGTATTAAGGAGGGAGTGCTGGAACATTTTCTGCCAAAAGTGATCTGATGGCTACAAAACATGT
This sequence comes from Metallyticus violacea, assembly GCA_030762175.1. Lineage (NCBI taxonomy): Eukaryota > Metazoa > Arthropoda > Insecta > Mantodea > Metallyticidae > Metallyticus > Metallyticus violacea. The sequence goes on from CM060834.1 coordinate 20,958,477, forward strand.
TCCTGAAATTCCGATTTGAAGTGGAGATATACGGCGCTTCTTGTCTGCATCTTAATTTGCAATATCTGACAAGTAACAGGAAAGGCATAAGTCTCGCAGCAGGGCACTCGTTCACCTTGGACGTAGCGTAGACTTTCCCTTACATGCTTCTTAATGAAGATAACTTGAAACATTCCACTAGAGTCGCCTGCATATATGTAAACCGTGTATAAAGTATCAACATTCGGTTGATTATTTCTTGAACATGCTGTCTTATTCAAACATGTCATAAATATTTGTAAGAAATACACAAAACTTAATATTTCCTTGTAAAAGTAACACACTCACGAAACCATGCAGCATTAGGCACTGAAATGTTATAAATTTGAGATTTTTGTCATTATCTACTAACAGCTTAAAAAAATTACACTTTTATCGAATCCGAAAGAATATAGGTAGTAGATGTTGCGGCTGTACCCATGAAATGAGCGGGAGGTCTAGGGTTCGAGTCCCGCCAGGACTGTCCTCCCTGACTGGTTTTTTCCAGGTTTTCCTCAGTCCTGGGAGGTACCTGCCGGGGAGGTACCCTAAACTAAAATGAAACGATTTTTGAAAATGTTCTTCAAATCTCCAATGGTTCTCCTACTAGGCAGCAATATTTATGCCTATGCGTGTGCGTGCGCGCGCGTCCAGGTCCGTTAACCCTCTAGTGGTCGTAATTTTTGTTTTTTTCTCAATGAAACTCGCATATGACCATCAATTAACAAACGATTCGTAGAGTTCGTTAACCAGAAAAATTGTACCGTTGGAATGAGGGGTTAACCTAAAGCGTAAATTTAAAAAAAGTCCTTTACACAGGAGCTGCCTAAACACCTTAGCTTGTGGGGTAACTTTAAAAAACTATATAAATACCAAATTATGCCCTTATTAATTAATGAAATGAAAAGTTATGGCATTACTATGTGGCATAGAGAAACAAAATTAGAATTCTTGCAACCTATACATATTACAAAAGAGAAACCACATTTTTAGAATTATTATTATTGAGATTAAACCACAAAAATTAATGGTAAACTAAAAGCTATAATGAGTGGGTACTTTTAAACAATTTTAAATGTAACCAAGTTCTATGAACTGAGCCCTTGATTGATTCCTTAAATTCACTAAAATAGAGAGAAATAATAGAAAGTTTCGAGTTACACTGGGTGTTTAAGTGGATATTCATATGTTTCAATAAAACAAAAACATATTACTATTTAAAAACAATTCATTGATTTTCATTGACTTTGAAATTTAAATTAAATGTTATTGTAGTAAAAACATGTAGCGCAAATGTTTTTTGGTTTTGTCTTTACCATACCTACAAAATGGTTAAGCCGTAAACTTATGGACCTATATATAATATCTGCATTACAAATTAAAATGGACAAAATATGATTAGACTCACAACATATGTATACATACATTATATTTATATTATATTTCAGTGGACGTGGGCCTTAGAAACTGTTTCAAAAGTTAAGAGGGAAAAGTGAGGAGTTGAAGTGAAAAATGGGTCCCAAATATATGACCACACAGTCATGATACTTTGGGGTTATACAGAAAATTCTCAAAATCGAAGAATTGATTATAATTTGTAACAATATTGTATATTATTTGATTAATATAAAATGTATTAATAGTTATCAATTGGTTTTTACAGCGATTAGCGATTTTTTATTTGAAAATGTGTGTGGATTATAGAACGATCTAAGGGAAACCAGTATGAAACTATAGATTAATCAAAGATCGGAGTTCAGTTATTGTGATGTTGAATTATTTACGAACTTTTTTCAGTTATTGTAAGTTAGTTATTAATAAACCTCTTCTTCCTGCTTCTCTATCATTCAAAACATATTTTACGCCCTATTTTTATCCTTGATATAGTACATATGTTTTAAATATATGGCAAAAACTTGCTTGTCGTAACAAAATTGAACATTTTATATTAAATATTTTCCGGGGTTATGATTCCAAAATTATTGTAATGGTAGCACTTTTCTTTAAACTACAGCGGAACGCAAGCAATGTCATCTAGCGGCAGAAATCATAAGCTGGAATTGGATGCATTGGCGCGAAGGAGCAGTGTGTATGAAAACGCAGAGTACGCGTATGAAAATGTGCACTCTTGATAAAAAAAAAATCTTGCAGATTTAATTTTGTTTCAGTGATGATACAATGATAAATAATAAAACCACTTAATAAAATCCTTCCATAGGAAAAATTAGATCACTTAAAACGTGTAATTTTAAACGTTCATACTCCGTAACTATTGCAATGTCAATGATGTATCGCCTCTGATGTTAATGTGTTTGTTATGTAATTGAACGAACCTCTCGCCAGCTGAGTCGCCGCATAAACACGGCCCAAGTGTCCATCTATAATTAATTTCTCTCCTACTATAGTATTATGTTTTTTGTATCTCTATTTGAATGGTAAAACAAATTTGAAATAAAATATTAACAAAAAAAACGTTTTGTTTTAGTTCAAGTTTTGTTTTTGATTCCTAATATAATAAAATTAATATATTTAAAATTTGTTGCCGATTAATAAAATATTTCATTCGCTTTGTATATTAAGTGTATTTTGAGTTTATCGACACATTTTAAACCACTTTAATAACTGGGGTATATCTTTCTGCATTGCAAATTAAAAGTTGAATTACACAGTATTACAAAACTCTTGAAAAATATTAAAGACTATCATTATGCAAGACCTCTACCACTGTAGGTTACCTGGCTATTATCAGTTTAATAAAAAGAGTTACGGTAGACCTTAGCAGAGAGAGTTGGCGTCACATTTAGTTCCAGTGAGTGGAAGCCCTGACTTTATCGCTCCAAGGGCTTGTTGAAGACAAGTTCAGCTTACGAGAATAGGTTCGTTGACGCCTGTCCAAACACATTCTTGCAGAACTATGCGTAGCAAAACACGTACAACACAACAACTTTGTTTGTGCAAGCGACTGACCTTGAACATTTTTCGGTAATGAAAAGCTCATTATTACAGTTAGTGAGGTGTTCGAAAACAGTTTAAAAAGTTCTTGCTCTGACAACGAAGAAACTGATTTTTAACTTAACATTTCTATTTCAACATAATATTCCTTAAGTTCAATAATAGAGCCCGTAGATTCAGGCATTTATTTTGTTTAAGGTAGGCAAAAAGGAACTTAAAATACTGAAAATAGGTACTAATATAATTAAAATTGGCATGTATTAAAAGCGACACCAGAGAGTAATATCACTCATTATTAATGAAAATAGATATTTAAGATAATTAATATTTTCTTTATCACATAATTTAGGTACTTAAGCTCAATTTTCTAGGTTAAAACAAGATGTTTTTTCAAGGATCAACTGTCATAGTCAGCCGCTTGCCGCAGAGAACTTTTTAATCGTGGAAAAAGAACGTTCTACTTCCACTGAAGTAATTCAGTAGAATTTAAAACAAGATATTTCGGAAGAACCTGTTACAACAGAACATTCACCTTTTAGGACATCATGTAAATGTTCATCAAGACCAGGTAAAGTAGTTTTGAATAGTCTTAGTTAATGACCTAAAGATGCGCAGTAGTAACTGGTCAAGCTCATTTTCTGCTAATGCGTTTATAGAGGAATCAGGCTAGTGTCAGTCTTACTTCCGTACTGGACACTTTGTAGGGACGGTTTATTGCACAGCTTTCTCGGCTTGCAATTGTTTGTCACAGTTATGTTGCTTTAGAAATTACCTCTACCACAAAGACTTGTTCTGCACAGATCGATACAAGGTCATTTACCAGGACTATTCATAACTACAGAACTTCCTTCATACTGTCTATTTCCTAGTACTCGTATGCCCAAGGTAACCGTGCGTTCCTTTCACAAATGAAGATTCTGCTATTTAAAGAGCTTAAGTGAATGGGTTGAGGAGAAACTTTTTGACTGCTTGAAAAGAAATAAATGTGTAACAAGATTCTCAATAGATATTTTTGTGAGGTGAACAAGCCATTTAATTTTAATAACTTTTTTCACTTCTATGTATTAAAATTCTTTGGACTTTTTAAAGGGGCGTAAACAATCTCAAAAAATGTAGGAAACATGTTCATTCCAATCTGAGCATTAAATATATCCACCTAGATATAAAATATTTTACCTCTCTTCCGGACTCTGGTCAATATTTTCCAGTGATGCCTTTCTCTGAAGTGTTTCCCGAAAGTTCTGAAAAATACTCTCTACAGCTGCAATCGTCTCTTGAATGGATAAAGTACACCGACAAGGAAGAAGAGCACGGATGTAAGTCAGAAATACTGATATCTGGAAAACAGAACTGATGCTCCTACAATTCTTATTCTTAACCTCTCAAATGTTCCAGTGCTGAAGCATATTTATGAGCAGGTAAATTGTGTTAAAGAAAAATATTTTTCTTCTATATCTCTTTCTTCTTAACATTATTCATCTAGTTGATTGAAAAGATTGCAATAATACTCCTCGGTTATGGTTTTACCCCAATGGAGTTAATATATTAGTAAAGTTCCTTCAGCATCCCAAAATATTGACAGTAACTTCCTGCAGATGAAATCACTTTGTCTTCTTTGACGCTAAACAATCGACTCCTATCAGTGTTTTCATTGGTTCCGATGTATGATGATGCATCTAAACCTCATTTTTTAATTATTATTATTATTATTATTATTATTATTATTATTATAAAATGACTTCTATTGCTGTTAAAACATTTCAAACACTGTTTTGATTCTTCATATAAAATATAACATGTATGCTACGTTGAAATGTCTGTAAATTCACAGTTTCAAGCTCTAAAACTCCCCGGACATTTAAGAAGGCTGTCCAATAAAGAATGATCATAAGTTCTTTAACAACATATTTTATTTAATCTCTCTCAAAATTGTCCCTGTTGGGTGCAATGTACTTGTCCCAGCGTTTCTGTCAGTCTTTAAAGACATGCCGGAAACCATTTTTTCACAGGTCTTTCAGAATGGTCTCCCGACGTTTCTTCAATTTTGGGAAAAGGAAACAGTTGCAGGGTGCTGGATATGGACTATAGAAACGGTGAGGAACATCACTTGATTTTTTTGAGATATTAAGCAACAACATAGGCGATGGACGGCGTGCATTATCGTGCTGTAGAATACAAGTTTTTGCCCTTTAGCTTGCGATATGCTCTTGTAGAGATTTCAGGACATCTCTGTACATAGTTCAGATACAATATGATGGTAAATCATTCCTTGAGTATCGAAAAATGAAATGACCATAACTGTCCTAGTAGAAACAACCAATTTTGGGGGTGGGCTGTTTTCTCTCAGGATCGAAATGATGTGGCAAAGTTTCGTTAGCAATAATTACCTTTGAAAGAAACTTCGCATCTTCTTGTAACAGAATCCAGATAAGCTACAAGGAAACCTTCTCTTGTATGGGAATTGACAGTCTTAAAACACGTCTTAAGTGCAATTTTTCAGTGTTATCAACTTGTGGGTGGCTGAAGTCGTTAAAGCGCGGACTCGTGAGTAGGAGTTCTGGGGTGCAATTCCCTGACAGGTTCATTTCCAGTCCTCATAAATGGCAAATCTCGGGAGGTATCCTAAATTTAGGCCTGGAACGCTTCCTTCCTTAAAAAAAAATCCTTTCCCAATTTATCATTTCCTCTACTGCATAATCAGTGTTCATTGCCTGTGATGCCTCAGTAGTTAAACACTATTAAATAAACATTTTCTTTTTTGTTTGTTACCAAAAGCCTTGCAATTTGCTTGAACGGATCGAACGGATTAGCCAAATTTCGCTAGCAGTGAAAGACACACAGCATCTTTCTCTTAATATCATCTTGCAAAGCTGCATGTGAACTCCTCTTATTGGGGAATTAGCAGTCTTAAAACATGTGTTATGTGCAATTTTTCAATTATCAGAGAGTGGGTGAAATTTTCAGAATTTCTGCAAGTGCTGATAGTAATTCGACTACCCTCTCTCACGATGACAGCAATGGTGTTAATGTTTTCTTCCATTAGAGCACCAACTAGAGCTCTTGGTCTTACCTTCCTTATTTATACTTTTAAACCATCTTTGAGCTTTGCTATTGAGAAGAGCAAACTCTCCAAAGGTTTCCTGTAATATTGCACAGGCCTGGAGTGAAGATTTTTGAAATGAAAATTCTTGGCGCGTCAACTCCGTTTTGCTGTAGGCGGAACTGACCATGTTTCAGCTTGCACACCTCTCACTGACAGTAACCAGAAGTGACTGCAATGAAACTAGTAGCAAGTGTACATTACGAATTAAGCTAAAACAATATACAGTTCAATTTTTGCGTGAGAAATTATGCCTATAAAAATGATCATTCTTTATTAAACAGTCCTCATAACAACTTAAAAGTATTTGTGCACTCAGTTCTGCTGCAGTTGTTGCACTTTTTGGATATCCCTCACGAGATGCACCTTCAAGGCATATTTTAAATTCAGGAACTGTCTTTTAATCCCTGAAAATACTTAATTTTATTTTATTTTCTAACGAAAGCTATATTAAAAACAGTATTTGAAGCGGTGATCTGATATTTCTGATGAACGCTTAAGAGAAATGCACCAGGGTAAAGGTAATTTTTTGCCAGTTGCAAGTGCACCTGTGATAAGGCCGAGACTTTTGTCCTTGTACATTTTGCTCTGCATATGGCTAAGCAATTAGCAATTTTACTTTACTAACAATGAAAATGAAAGTAAATCTGTTTTCCCTAATGCGACCCGCTAAAAGTCGCAAGGAAAGTAGGCTATAAAAGAGACTAATGTGTGGGTGGGGTGTATTCTCATGTCGTATACACTTTACCTTCGGCTATTGTATGTAATAACGTTATTAATAATAACAGGTTAGCGATACATACATTCATGTAGTTGCAAGTGACGCACTGGCCGTGCAGATAATCTTCCTTCGTTGAAATCTCCGTATCTTTCAATTACCGCACTTGAGAAATGGACCTGTATTACAAAAATTTGCTTTAGTGGGGTCAAAATGGGAAATTTTCATCATTTTTTGTATTTACAAATTATTATTTAAAAGTCGATTTTTTTTCACTTATTCTTAAACAGTACGATAATTCTGATTCAGGAGTTGAATATTATATATCGCATCTTTTTAACAATGTTTTAACATTCTCTTCGTTAAACATCAACAATTCTCTAAACATTTCCTCTAGAGAAAAGTTCTTTTTTCTATAATCAAATAAAGAAAAAGAAAAAGCCATCGAAGTCAAGAGAAAGAGATGAATAGCTATCAGCCTGGAGTATTTTGAGCTTTTATCTTGTCCGCCTCAGATATAGTTTTCTTCTAATGTCTATGTTTAATTGCAATTTCTGGAGAGGAAAGAAACACTTTACTACATAAATGCCTCTTTACAGAGGTTGTAACAAAAAGTCATGTGAAAACTTTGAGGAAATATTCCATGCATATAGATAGTGCAAATATGTTACATGAACATCGGTCCGGAAATGCTTTATTTCCTTCTTAGAGCGCTTTGTCTACCCCTCCTCTTACGCGGTTTGATATGCAAGCATAGCTTTGCTGTGGCAATAACCTAAAAACATACATTTGCTTAATACGTACTGCAGGTAAACATTCGCGTTTAAATCTGATTAAACAGGGAGGGGTGTTTAACTACTCTTAGTTCCTAGGTTCACCATTGCTATTGTCGTTCTGTACCACGTAGTACGTTTGTTATGCTACTCACTTCATTGTTTGACGTAGCACCGAGCATGTAGTGCCAGTTCTGTGTGTTTACGGACCTCGTTCGTGTTACAGTATAATGAGATATTCAAATGTGAAGTTGGCAGATGCTAATATGATCTGTGGATTAGCCGAAGGTGTAGAGTCTTCGTGCTCGTATTCTGCAAGGCTGCCAGACAATACGAGATACTCCAGGGATACATCAGCGCATCAGGGAGTACATGCGACAGAGGGTTGATGGATGTATTCCATCATGATTGGGGAATCCATTGCCATCATCAATGTGAGATAACATTGAATTGGCGAACTGTGCCCATCTGGGTTTATCATTCGGCTGAAGCTTCTACACAATTTGGGTTTTGTACGCTCAAAGTCGCAATCTTTCAATGATAATATCGTTTTTTTTTGTGTAGTGTTTAACGCCCGTTTTTACTACTGAGGTACCACAGGCGGTGGACACTGATGATACATGAGATGAAATGATAAATTGGGAAAGGATATTTTTTTTTTTTAAGGAAGGAAGCGTTCCAGGCCTAAGTTTAGGTACCTCCCCGGCATTTGCCAGTTATGAAGACTGAGGAAAACCTGGAAAAAACCCCAGTCAGGGAGGACGGTCCTGGCGGGATTCGAACCGCAGACCTCCCGCTCACGAGTCCGTGCCTTAACGACCTCGGCCACCCGTGGCGGTGATAATATCGTGAACAGTGGACTTTTTGGAATACTCAGATCTGAACTGGTCCGTCGAATTGATTTCTGCGGGCTGTGCTGAAATGTTTGTCTAACATTTTCAACTTTATTTGCGGTCAACCTCCCTTCTTTTTTGACACAGAATCTGTTTCTAACAGCTGATTGTACCATTTCACATTAGTATGATGCTCTGGAACATATGCACCATATTCCTGCCTGAAACTTCTTTCCATTGCAATTGAGAACTTTAATTCCGCGAACTAATAACCTTTCATTTTGTGCTGGACTGTGGATTTCGCCATTTTAACTGCGTGTTGTCATACCACGCGAAGGCGCACTAGCGTCATAATTTTCGCTGTTACAAAACATGGAGAGTTTCTACGTAAAATAAGATTAAAATCATATGTGAAGAGACATTCACCTTTCTTATTGAAAGTGATTCAACCGGACACATTATACTTCACAACATGACTGCCGACCAAGTTTCCCTCCGCAAATACGCAAGTTTGAGCTCCCTACAGACACTTTTCTCTTTATTTTATTTACAAACTTGCATCGAAGCAATAGTTATAGGAAATTAAACGTGGAGGGGGTAGTGCAAACCAGCAACCTCTTAGAGGAGTTGTCTGTGCCATGTAGTAGTTGTGTAATATGTTTTTATGCTCCTTGGAAGTCCATGCTTATCTTGACATGCTCTCATTAATTTTGTGAGTTCTGGCTGGAAGGTCATCCTTTGTCTCACTAAAGTAATGCTCGCTTATAACACTTCTATAATGTGAGCTGTTCATCATTTGAAACATGATACTGCTGCTATATTTCATAATACCATGGCAGTGGAAAAAGATTTCGAATTTTCAGAATGACGACAATAGCAAAAAATGTAGTAGGGTCATTGTTTGCACCACACAAATGTACTCATAGAAGACATTATTTTCTTTGGGGAATTTTATCACTTACATTATTTTATTTAAGTACAACAGTAAAAAACAAAGGTAGAGTTGGCGGAAGAAAGGAGAAGGTGGGATGACAAAGGCTGTTGAACTTGAGTGTCCTTATTCAGAAAGTACTTGACGTCACTATAGCTTAGCTGAAGATGTTCACTTCCCACTCAAAGGTCTAGGTTCGCTCTCCGTTGCGGAAATCATTAATAAATCGGAAAAAAGATATCTTAATGCACAATATCTCACTTCCAACTTGTGCAGACGTAGTAATGTCTACTGATAAATTCCTAAGTTAATGAAAGTGTTACAATAACTATTGTTAACTTTTTGAACACTGTAACTGCACTGACCCTGAACATTTTTATGCAAACGATGGAATAATGACTTTAATTTACATGTTTCTATAAAAAAAAACTGTGTGTTGAAATGATGAAACAGTGTTTTCCACGTAAAATGTATCTCTTTACTTTTCCTTCAGCTTTTATATCAAGTATAACACTTGACATTGAAACCGCGACACCTTTTTCACCCATTTCTCACAGTTATAATGCAAAAGACGAAATGCAAACTGTTATATTTTGTGTGATAACCCGTTTGAAGCATTCTCACCGCCCAGTATCTTTGATCCAAATTAATAATCTGGTATTGCTAGCACAGCCTTCTTTCACGAGGGCTATACAATAAAGATTGTTCAAGATTTTTTTTCACAAGATACCTTTATTCATCCTCATTATTGACATTTCTCAAAGTAGTCGCCATTGAATGCAATGCACCAATCCCAGGGTTTCTGCCAGTCTTCAAAGACATGCTGGAAATATTTTTGACAGCTTCTGCAGCCTTCACCACTGATTTTGATTATTGAAAATGCCTCCCACTGTTATTTATAAAATGAATTAATAATCTGATTGCAAAACATGACCAACTTAATTTGGGCAAGATGTTAATCAATGTGGTCTTTCCAATTCTATTGTAGTCGATCATAAGACCAAGAAATTTTATGCAACTAAATTCGAAGATTTCATTGCTGTCATATTGTGCCTTGGGTATGCAAAGTTTTTATTTTTGTGTGAAAATGTATTTTGTTTTAATTTTATATGAGTTTTGCTACTGTCAAGACAGTTATTTAGTATTTTGTAAATATTAAAGAATAATTCTTGATGTTTTGTTCTTTAATGAATATCCGTATTGAAACTTCTTTTCCTCTGACTGATTAGTACTAACTTTGGCTGCACCTGCTGGGTACCGGGAATTATTCGGCTCTTCTTTGTCTATGCTATTTTGTTTTTGTATAAAGTAACAACTAAATAGCATTTTATTACTATGGGGGTTAATCCCGTTACTGTTCAGAGAACTTTGCATGATAGTAGGCTTTCGCAATTTTAATGTGCACTAAACGGTGCACTATAGTAACTATGTTTTTATTATATTCTTTTTCCATAGATGTTTTGCATACTGGAGCCCCAAACAGCAAGAACAGAAATGCATCTTAAACCATCTTGCCATAATCTTCCATTCACTTTTGCCGACCTGGTAAAACGTCAATTAGATTGGTGCACTCAGTTACACACACTATTCATTGTACCAACTTGCTCTAAATACTTGTTGCTTAAGTAGGAGGGCTACTCAATAAAATATTATCATAACTTTGATAACTATTATACATAATGTATCTTTCCTTGTTACTATGAATATAATAAATAGAAAGTAAAATACAAAATACAGAGTTATACAGTCAAACTCATAATTCCATACTATTTTGTATTTATTAATTATACATTTATCTGCTTTGAATTTTTGCTTACTGTTCTATTTATCCAAAATATATATCACTGATTATTAAGATATTCGATTCATTCACACAATTAAAAGTCCTTATCTCTAATAATTTAGTGCTAATTTCATTAAATTATTTATTGATTCCTCCAACCATTTATTTGCCATTTTTCCCTAAATAACTTCCCATTTATTTACATTTCTTCTTTCATCCAGGATTAAGTCCTGTCTGTTCCGATCTTACATTTTTATTTCCATCTTTTTTTTTTTTTTTTTTGTCCAGTTGTTCTTCATTTTTGGTTGTGTCAATATATTTTGGTACTCTCTCTTCTGCCATTCTTTTTAAGTGTTTTATCCATTCCCTAATTGTTGTAATATTTCTAATTCTTTTCTTATGTCCTCATTTCTTATTTGGTCACATTTTTTGCAACCTTTGACATATCATACAAAGCGTGTTTCTGCTACTTGAATTTATTCTCTTCATTGTTTTATCACTTCCATAAAACATAACTGGTTAGACCATAGCCGTGTAGAATCTTAATTGTGTGTCCTTTCTCGATTTGTTTTTCAAAGTATTTCTAATTTTTCTATACGCAGCTTGAAATTTTTGTAATTTTATATTAACATCTTGGTCTTTTTTATACGTGACATCACAGTCTAAACACTGAAAATGTGACACTTGTTTTATTATTCTTTCATCTACCACATTTTTTGTTCTTATCAGACATTTGCCTTGGAACGCCATTACTTTTGTTTTTGTCTGTTAAATTATCATACTGTATTATTTATCTAGTTGATTTACTGCTTTTTGTAGTTTTATCTTCCTTGTAAAAATTACCATATTATCTACAAATAGCAAAATATTTACTGACCTATTTTCCCCAACCCTATTCCTTTATGTACTTTTTCCATTTTTCCATTCTTTAAGAATATATATAGAAACAGACTGGCTACATCCTTGCTTTAGACTACAATTGTTTTTATTCCTTCTGTTTACTTACATTTACTATTTACATCTATTATTTTTGTATTCATATATAAGCTATTTATGATTTTTATTAGATGTCCAGGGTATCCTATTTGATACAAATGATTCCATGCATTTAAGACAAATTTGAAATTCATGGTACCGTATGCGAATTTCAAAGGGCAGATCTGGGAGACCTCGCACAGCAACAAGTCAAGGCAATGGATAGGATGAAGAGGTCCGATTGAGTTTCTACCCCGTTCTCCAACTCCGTTGGACTTCTACCTATGCGGAACTCTAAAGGATGTTGTATACCGTAGAAAACCAGATACACTGGCAACACTTCGGGAAGAAATTGAAACGGCATGTGCTGCAATCGCTGAGGACACTTTCGCAAACGTTGCTCAATCCGTAGTTCAACGTACTCAGAAGTGTATCGACGCCGATGATGGCCATTTTGAGCAACTGTTGCAACTGTAAAAGTATAAGATGATTAGTGCTCAACATTTTCTGTTTGTATGAATTCAGTTTTGTTATGTTAACACAGTTTTTCTTGCTTGAAATGTGTGTACATTTTTTTGGCACGCTCTGTATTTTCCACAATAATAAGCAATCTATTCTATCAAGACCTTTTTCTAAATCAACAAATGCTATACAAGTTTCTAAGTTATATTCGCTTTATTTTTCTATAGTTTTCAATTGTAAAATGATTATTCATATATGATCTGCTTGTTCTAAATCCGCTTTGTTTATTACTAATTTCTTATATTACATAAAATGTTTAATCTGTCGGTGATGATTCTTCATATATTTTATACATTATATTTAATATGTTTATCCCTTTAAAATGTTTGCATTCATCTCTTTGTCTCTTTTTAAATATTAAGGTAGTTTAGCTATCTCCCATTCTTCTGGAAAGTTTTCATTCTCCAACACATGTTCAATAAGTGTAGATGTAATATCAATCCTTCATAATAAATGTGATGTTGTCCGCTCCTGGAACTTTTCTATTGCTCATTCTTCTGATAGCATTTTGCATTGCTTCTACTGTTATTAAATCTGTCCTTTCTTCCGGTTCATTTTGATAATCTATATTATCATTATATATTAATTTTGCAATATTCTATCCATCCTATTCATGATATACGCGATATTTGAACTTCATCTGGTTCTGTTGATTTATATTTTATCTTCCATAAATATCATATTCTATTGCTGTCAGAAATATATTCCATGAATTTAGGTGTCTCTCTTTTATTTTTGTTTTTGCTATGTTTCTTTTTAATTTATCATACACTGTAGTTTCTTCTGTGGGTGTTTGTAAAAAGGATATGCTGCTTTTTTATCTTTTACTGCTGTCTGTATTCTATTACAGTATCTAGGCCTTTGATTCTTTATTATTTTTATTACCAAATACTCCTTTCGCTGTTTGCAACATAATGCTTTTTATGTTTTGGTATTCTTTTTCTAATTCATTTTCGGTATTAACTTCCATTAATTTCTGTACTTCCATTACTTTTTCTTTATGCTTACATGCATTAACTTGTTCTCAACTAATTCTGCTGGAAGATTACTGCATTTCTCCAAAAGTGATCTCTCTCTCAATAATCTACTTCTTTACATTATAATAAACTATGCCACTCATTATCCTCCTCTTTACACATTGGACATATTTCTGTATTCAGCCTTCCACGTCTTTCAACTTGAAAGCCCCAGTTTTAACCCAAGCAAGTCCTTTTAACAACCTTATTACAAAATTCAACATATTTTCCCTACCCGAAATATTTTTCATTCATGTATATAAACGTAAGCACTTTTTATTATTAAAACAACCAAATATTTCCTGCCCTCAATATCTTCAATCCTTGGCTTAATATATTTAATAAAATATTTCGCTTTTAATTCCCCATCTTTCCACATTTCTCGCATACCAACTATTTACAAAAACTCCTAAATTGTAGCAACTCAGATTCCTTCATTAGCAAGTATGCAGCATAAGACTACACTGTCCTGCTGTTTTACTTGTGAGCTCCAGAGCATAAAGACTCCTTGACATATTTTGAGGGTGAAGGAAGGATGTTAATGGAGATCCAACAATCCTAATGAATTTACGAACAGAGCTGCCCTTTCTGGTTCATCTGGGAAGCCCTCTCCGACATTAAATTGAAAATATAGGAATGGTTTAGGGAATGGTTCTGAAGTTTGCAAAATTCTCTGGAAGCTTTGGATATCTTCTCTTTCAGAAATCCGAAATCTGTGACAGAATTGATAGATTTTTTTTCAGTTCCTGTATGCTTATAGTGCAAATTATTTACTGCTTACTACAAGATATTGGATGAAGTCTTTCTTTACATTAGCAATAAATATGTTACAGTAATAGAACACCCAAATCATTTGCGCCAGCATATCTTGAAGATTTAACATGAGGCTTGGCATTCGGTCCAGGGAGTCGTTGTATGTCCAGTCCACCCCTGTGCACGAGTTGCGCACGTGTGCTTTGTATGGAAATGGAGGCGTGCGTGGGCTGAAAGGGTTTTGTGCACGACAATATGTAAGTCAAGGACAAGGGTGAATCTTGGGGGTCGATATCTCACGTTACGGTTCCTTTCAGGTGCCAGTCTCTCTGAGAAGGCGTTACTTACCGGGGTTGCAATAAGAACCTGCCGTGAGCCTACTTTAAGATGTGTGGGTTAAACGTCTTAACTACCGTTGTTGGGTAAATTACAGTGCACAATGCACCTGTCCAGCTGTTTCTGCCAGTCTTAAAAGACGTGATGGAAACCATTTTTTTGACATTTCCTTCAGAATACCCCCCGCAGCCTTCACCGCTGATTCTGATGGGAAATGCCTCCCACGTAGAAGCTTCAAGTTGGGGAAAAGAAAAAGAGACACGGGACTAAATCTGGACTATAGAGAGGGTGAGGGAAATAGTTTGAATTGCTTTTTAGCAACGGCATTCCCATGTGCGACAGTAAAGTCATAATCCGAGTTCAAGGTAGAGACAGTATACCAAAGCGAGAGGCCCATATACTAAGGTTTGGAGGTATGGACAGGAGCGTTAGGGAATGGAAATTTCTGCGTTCTTTTAGAGGTAGCCATGACAATTGATTGCGTAGGATGTCACATGATCAAATGTACGAGTTTTGAATACGAAACGAACACAGACACTATGAAACACTGTAATGTATCGATCTCTCCAGTATTCAGAATAATAAAGCACAAAACACCACAATAATCAAAGTGAGGCGTAACAAGCACTTGAATGAAACCTCGGGAGGGGGGGGGGTTGAGAGGAATTGCAAAGAGGAGATTTACAGATCGAGGGAGAGCAACTTCTCATCCGGACAGCAAGTAGCAATACTGGGATGCTCCTGGTTGAGTTTTTTTTTTTTTTTCTTCTTCGGATAATTAGAAATTTAGAACACATCAGGTGTAAGTGACTTACTGTTCTAAGTGTATCCATGTTTTATTTTATTAGTAAATTTGAATTCTGGTTTGTAAAAATGTGAATTAAATCAGAGCTTTGTTAATGTTCTTCAGTTTATCGTAAAATTATCTTGAAGAAATCTAGTTCTGCTTTGGTGAGATATGTTGTAGTTATGTTGTTGTCAGTAATCTACTTTGTGAGATATTACATTAATGTAATATTTTAAAGCTAATGAAACGTACTAAATTTTAGAGAATAATTTATATAATTATAATTTTGCACACCTTTTCCTTTCTTTCAATAAATTCCTTTTCCTCGAGGCTTGAATTTTACGTTTTTTTTTTTAAGTTATTAATCTGATACCGCAGGCATAGTTAACTAATGTTCGAAAAGAGTATGTGCTTACAGAAACGATCGGTTTGCAGTTCCATGGGTCAAAAAGAGACACGTTTTATTCAGTTTGATATTCCTTTCCAGATCACTATGACACATACTGTGCAGTTGTGGGCTTCCTTGGCCTTTCTATGTTATCTGGTTGTTTCTATAACCTTGTTCTCCTGCAATCTGGACCGAGACGAGATTCGTCTCTAAAGAAAACACGATTTCATTGTTCCTGCTGTTAATCCACATGCCCCCGGCACCATGCTCTATTTGTGCTGTGAATCGCAGGACGACTTAAATGAAGTACAGTCTGAACTTTGTACAGTCTGTTTCTAAGAGTTTGGGTTGAAACAGTTAAATTGTCAACATTCTGCAGGACACTACTTAACATGGCAGCAGTTGACCTTCTTTCTTTCAGGGTCCTTAAGCACAGAAATATGTCTTGTGCAGTAGTTAAAATCCTTGGGTTACCTGGATATTGTTCTTCTGGACTGCCAAAATCTTGATATCTGCTCCACATTTTGATATAATTCCTCTCCCGGTATTCAGAGCACTAGCGCCATAAACTTGTGTTTCACCATTTCTAAGTAAGTATTACAATTGACATGACATTTAATCTGGACGTAAATTTTGTATAGTATTTATTAACACTTCTCTTACAATTTCTCTCAGCAATTTAACAGAGAAAGTTTTCTATAATCATATTTTTTTTAAAATTTTGTTTCGTTACTTAGATAACTTTAATGTGTGTTTAGTATAATAATTAGATGATAAGAAGGTGGATCCATAAGTTTCCTGCCTCGTCGATAAGGATTATTGCCTTTACAAAAACATCATCTGGTGTCATAACTTATCTGTTAAGTAAATAATTCCAGCATTAACTTCACCGCCACGGGTGGCCGAGGTCGTTAAGGCACGGACTCGTGAGCGGGAGGTCTGCGGTTCGAATCCCGCCAGGACCGTCCTCCCTGACTGGGGTTTTTTCCAGGTTTTCCTCAGTCTTCATAACTGGCAAATGCCGGGGAGGTACCTAAACTTAGGCCTGGAACGCTTCCTTCCTTAAAAAAAAAAATGTCCTTTCCCAATTAATCATTTCATCTCATGTATCACCAGTGTCCACCGCCTGTGGTGCCTCAGTAGTAAAAACGGGCGTTAAACACTACTCAAAAAAAAAAAAAGCATTAACTTCCGCTCCGCGTGTTCAGTTCAGATGTAGTTGCATAAAGAAGGCGATGTCTAGAAGATTGTGACATGTTCAAAATGGAGTGTCGAGCTGTTATTAAGTTCTTCGCAAAAGGAGGACTTACTCCAAATGAAATTGAACAGCGATTGGACGATGTTTATCGGGAAGCATCTCCCTCATATTCTACCGTAAAAGAATGGGTCAAACTTTTTTGAATGGATCGAGAAAGCATTGAAGACGAACAGCGTGCAGGTCGACTCTTGGAGGTACTCACTCCTGAAAACATCGCTCTTGTGGAAGGATAAATTATGAAGATCGGCGGCTCAAAGTTACAGAAATAGCAGCAAGGTTGTGTCTTTCTAAAACAACAGTTCTTCGAATTATTTATGAACATTTAAAGATGAATACGGTTAGTGCAAGATGGGTACCTAAACTTCTTTACTCAGTCCAAAAGCAGCAACGAGTCATTTTTGTCAGGCATTTTTAGAGCTCTTCCGTGGCAACAATAAAGATGTTTTGCAAACCATTGTTATAGGAGCTGAGACTATGGTCCCTTGTCCAAAAGAGAATCAATGGAGTGGCGTAAACCTGGCGAAGCACCGCTTCTAAAGGCCAAGGTCACTTAGTCAACCAAGAAGATCATGGCCACAATCTTTTGTGGCTGTGAAGGAATACTCATCATTGACTTCAAGGAGGGGAACACCACAATAAATGGGGAGTACTGTGCTGCCTTACTGCACAGACTACGTGCTTCCATCAAAGAGAAAAGGTGAGGAAAGCTGAGTGGTGGTGTGCGCCTTCTTCACGACAACGCGCCTGTGCACACAACTCGTGTTGCAAAGAAAGCTGTGGAGAAATGTGACTTCAAGGAGATCGACCATCCACCCTACAGTCAATATCTAGCTCCCAGTGACTATTTCCTCTTCTGAAAACTCATGCAGGACCTTCGAGGAAGGAAATTTAAGTGTAACGAAGAAGTGATGGATGCTGTTTATGCCCATTTTGCAGACAAGACTTCTGACTATTTTAGGGGGGGGGTGATTGAAATGTTAATTCAAAGATGTGAGAAGTATATTGCAATAAAGAGTAACTATATTGAAAAGTGAAATATAGTTTTGATTTTATCATACCTAGCAAATCGTTCGACCGGAACATTGTGGACCTAACCTCGTAAAATACGAGAATCCTTTGAAAAGTTCTCGGAATGACCCACAAATTATTGGAAATTATTTTGAATTTTTTAACACATTCTCCCTTGGCACTAATGCCTTCATACAGTGATGCTCCAAAAGCCTGTATTTCATCACAAAGTCGGATTCCTCTAGGCCAGCAAAAAAAGTTTAAACTGATTTAAGATCTTCATCAGAAGGAAATTTCTTTCCATTGAGGGATTTTTTCAGTTTAGGGAACAAATGGAAGTATTTTGGAGCCAAGTCAGGGCAATAAGTTGGATGTAATAGCATATCGTACACCAATCCATTGATTTTGGGCATTGAACGATACATGTATGAGGGTGAACATTGTCTTGATGCAAGATTAGGTTCTTCTTTGATAAACGCGGCATTTTCTCGCGCATTATTTTTTCTTTATGCGTGCAAAAAAGGTAGCGAGACACACTCTAGTAATAGGTGTTCCAATGGGAAGATAATTAATTAGCAGTCTATCCTTGGCATCCCAGAAAACCGACTCCATCATATTCCCAGCTAATTTCACACACTTAGCTTCTTTGGAGGTGGAGAATCGTGCTGATTTCATTGTTTAGATCGTTGTTTTGTTTAGGTGTGTATTAGTGCACACATCTTTCATTATTAATCACAAATCAACTCTTAAAGTCGTCGGACTTTCTATGAAAACGGTCAAACTTTGCTAAGAGATTTGCACTCTGATTCACATTTTATACTGAATCAGCAGTAGTGGGAACCCATAATTTTTCAAGTCACAGTTCCTCCCTTAAAATATGCAATGTTACTTTACCTGAGATTCCCAGAGCTTCAGCAATTTCGGACATCTTTAATAGCGATCATCATATGTAACATTTCAATCATTGGATTTTAGTCGTTTCCTGCGCGGATCAACTTCCATGCTTTTATGGTCGCGTCCGAACATCGTGGTTCACTTGGAAACGGTAGAAAATGGTCTAGAGTCCCCTGGAGTGTTCTTCATGTGTATGGGTTTCTGTTGCGTTGATACATTTCTTTACTAAGTACAACGCAATATTCCATATTTGCATTTTCCCCCGTATACACAAGTCTGCGATGCAACAAACAGCTATAGCTGTAATTGTTGATCAATCCTTACATTATTGCACAGATGTTTCCATGGAAGATGGCGGGTTTTAATAACAGAATTGCTGCTGCAATCTGTCGGTCATTCCATTACGTTTAAGTAGTATTCAAAATGCTTCTTTATCATAAAATATTACACAATGTTTTCGCATTAAAAGTGCTTGAAATTCATTTATAATGTCAATAAGTTCCTTTCTCAATTATTATGAGTAAATATTTCAGTCATTTTAGTACCTCAAACGCACGCCCACAGCGGATGGAGCAGTATGCGAATGTAAGGAAGTAGACTAAAAAGATTAAGAGACAAATTCATATTCATTCAGCCGCAGCGAACTGCGTAAAACAAACTGGCGTCTAAAGAATGAACGCATGCGCATAAATTTAGTTTAAACATACAACCACACACTGGAGATTTATGGACTTACAAACACACCCTGATATGAACGCAGATAATTTACTTTTCTTCGCGTTTTCAAATATGAAAGCATAATAAGCAGAGCAAAGGCTGAGGATTGGCTCTCACGCAAGCCGCCGAAAAGGGAGATCAGCTCTTTTGGCAGGCAATTGTTCCTTAGGCTTTGAACAGCAACTGATAGAATGATACCCCATTGTGTACCTTAGTGAAGTATAGCAAAAGAGCAGAGTTGCATACCTCCCTAAATTTCTCAATATTTGAATGATAAATGTACATTCTATTTTTTAAATCTATGAGGGCTGTTCAATAAGTATGAAGGGTACAATTGAAAGGCAATCAAAGTCCACTTTTAACTTTTTTACAGGAATATAATTTGAAGTTTAAAAACGCTACAAATTAAACACATTAGATATATAGAAGTGTTTTTTTTTCTAGAATAATTCTTAAAGTAGTTTTCTAACAGACCTTTCTTTTTATATTAGTGTTGTGTTATTTGTTCATACTAATTAACAAATAAAAGTCAAAGTACACATAACTGCAGATAAAAACAAATTGTACTAATTGTATATTACAGCATGTTCTAAATTATACACAGATGTTTGCTGAGGAAAATGTAAACATTAATGAAATACTATTGAAAATAAGTCATTCAATCACATTATTCATTTGTCTGTCACAGGTAGCCTTGAAAATCAGAACTGAGAATTTTCGAACAGAATATCTCCAGGCATTGTAGGTCATCAAATTTTGCCTTGAAAGTGGAAATAAATTGAATAGGAGGGCGCAGGGTGCTCATTAGTCTGTGTACGTCATATTTTGTCAACAATAACATGGGACTCCCAGTAGCCGTTGTAGGTTGTTCGACTGATTATAGTTTTAGAAGAGATTTTGTCAGCTACAATTTCTTGTATTTCTGTTATCTTCATTGGACATGTCTTTCTGTATTCTTTATTAAGAAATTAATAAGCTTTTAAAATATCCTGGGAACATCTTCCGATGTGTTCATTTCAATTGTAATTTCAGCAAGGGTTTTTGATTTATTAAACCCATATCTTTGCCATGTTCTAAATGACTTTGGTCTCTCATAGGAAAATACACTTTTACTGATTCAAATATGTTGTATTTATGAACCAAAGCATGAATTTTTATTTTTGCCGGTGCATCCATGAATCATAAAAAAATTGTAAATTTCAAACTGATGGGTCCATGTGATGGAAACGAAAGTAAAAAAACATTGATGCAACTTCATCAGATGCCTTGCTTGTTATGGTTTCATTGTAGATATTTTACACAGGACTCTTGATACTTTTCCCCTGGACACTATTTTTTCTATGCTGATTTTTATGGACTATGTTTTTTTCCGGTATGAATGTGTTGGAATGTACTACATACTAGTACATACTAGTAGTACATAGTACTACATACCTACAATCCATTGGAACCAAAATCTAAGACATTACCAAAAGTGCACTTTGTTTTTCCCCTGTACCCTTTATATTTTTACTACATGCCTTTACGAATCGTAATTTTGATTATTGTTCTCAAATTATTCCCCGTTGGATCCAATGTAACTGTTCTAGCGTTTCTGTCAAGTCTTCTGCAATGACAATACTCAAATCTTTTCAAAATAGACATTTAATTCCAGTGTTTGATTTTGTAATGAAAGTTGATTATATGGAACAACATATTAAATAAGATTAGGATTCCTTTAATGTTTAAAAAACGAAAAAAAATTAACATTTTCATTTTAAAATCTGAAACATTTTGTAAAAAATGGGGCAGGCTAAAAATAAGGAAAGGAAAAAAAAAACAGAAACAAATCCACCATTTTTCATATATCACAAACATACTATAATAAAAATGTAAGTTTGAAATACACAAAGTGAAGGCCAAATTTATTCATTAAGAGCATTTAGCACATTTTTGAACCTGATCAAGAATAACATTTTCATTTGATATTTGGGCATGGAACTGAGCACAAGACAAATCTATAAAATGCGTTTTTATAACTGTTAAGGCCTTCACCGTCTCAATTTTAAATTTGTTTTTCTTATGCGTTCACAGCGTACTTACAAAAACTTACCAGGTTATCAGGTTCTTGGTACGTTTGTGTTGCCTTTTTTAAATGATAAAATAGTTGAAACATATACTATTGCCAACAACATAGCAAAAACAACGCTCCAAGCATTAGCCATGAGTAGTGTAATGCAATATAAAATGAATGAATTCTGTAATTAATACTTTTGGGAAAGGTTCTTAAAAAGTGGAAAAGTTGAAAAAAAAAGTCGGAAATTTACCAAATCAAAAAACGGGAGGAATGGGAACCTAATTAAGGTGGGTAAATCATGCGTTTCACTCCGCTTTGGGTTTTGATAGTTTATTGTTGGTTTCTGAATGAGATGAAACATTTATAACCATTATTATTATTATTATTATTATTATTATTATTATTTTGATATCTCCTACATTTCTACTTTAGCTGATAAAGCCATGCTTCTGAAATAAAAAAAAAAAGGTTATTGAATTGTGACGTAGCTTGATTTTATAGTTATCGTAAATGGCAGATCCCTGAAAACCTTGTATTGTGTTTTCTATGCTGCAGTTTTACTACATGATACTCGTATTATAGATATTGGGAAAGGAAGGAGGGAAAAATATCATAAATATGTGAGTAATGCTTTGTAAAATTACTGTATAAAATAAATCATTATTCATGAGCAAATTTCACTGCACAAATGCCATATGGAGTTGATCGTTTTTTCTGCATTCAATTTCTTGCCACATTTTACCAAACAGCCTAACGTAACTTAGGCTGTTTAACGTTTATTTTTACTACTGAGACAACACAGGCTTTGGGCACTGATGATACATAAGATGAAATTGTAAATGGGAAAGGAGTATTTTTTTAAGGAAGGAAGGTCCAGGTCTAAGTTAGAACTTCTCCCTATTTGCAGATTAATCGTTAAATGTTTTAAATATTTTCCAGTAATAAAAACGTGTTGGAAATTCTAGGGTCATTTGACCAGAATTATTCATAGGAATTCTATTTAGCATCACATTATCTATTATTGCGCCGAAACTTTGCAAACAAAATTATAAGCAGGCTTTAATTTACGGGAGTGGCATTGCCCATAATCACCAACCGCCACTAATCCTGTGACATACACTTTAGCGTCAGTAGTAAATATTTTGGGATTCCTACATTCTACAATAGTAACAATATATTACTATCATCATTATTATTAGAGTTTTGATAGCATACATGTGTGATAGATGTTAAATTATTTAAAAAGTAGTAATAAATGTTCTCGGTTGTTTAACTATTCCATACCTTTAATTATGCAGGGTCATCTGAAGAAGAACAATACACTCGGAATTCGGCCAAATACAAAAGATGTCTAAAATGCATGAATCAAATAACTGCATGCTTGTGTTTAATCGCGATCTTCAACTGTTGTTTGTTGCGTATTTTTTCATAGCGATCTTCTACTGTTGTTGTGTTGCGTATGTTTTCATAGCGATTTTCAACTTTGTTTATCTTCGAATGTGAAACAAACGACGTCAGTTTTTTAAATGGCGTATTTCAGCAATGCAATAGCATCTTGAAATGTTACTTATTTATGGTACAACTCATCTTAAGGGCTCTGCGGCATCATGAATCAATGGAGAAAGATTCCCAAACAGAAGGCCATTGATTCCTAGGACCTTTATTGACCTATGTCAGCTGTCTAGGTAAGTAATTGTGAATACTTTCATTACCCAGTCTGATATTAAGCTCTTAGGTGGTTATGTATAATGTTCATTGTTAATATTTCTTTTAACGTTTATCGTACGTTTGTACAAGCTATCGAGCGTTCGTTCATTGCAGAAACATAGTACGAGATGTAGTTATATTCCAGCGTTGTAAGGCTGTGCAAAATAAAACAGTGATAAACTCCGAAACAAAATAATAACTATATTTATTAGACTAAAAAGGTCATTGGTACTATTCTATTGCAAATAAAATCTGATATTAAAAATACAATTAGTTGACTACCTCCGTTTGCGTGTACCAGCATGTCTGTTCGTAAATACGTAGATCTCTAGGTTCGAATCTCGTTAGGAAAGTTTCCGGAGTAAGATTTTTTCCTGGATCATCTCTGAATACTGCACGAAAATGCCAAACATTCCTGTGTGAAGATCAGTAACTAAAAGCATGGCTGTGAAAACAAAACAAGAGGGTCGCGAGAATAAGCAGTAATACACCGTATTAATCACGGTGCATACATTAGGGACGGTTTGGGATTTCGCGAGATAGAATTCTGAGATTGAATTATCTGCATTAATAAAAGGATTGCATAATTGAATACAAACTGATTAAATTTATTACTACTCTTTTAACTAATTTCAAGGCATGTGTATGGCATCAAAACCGTAATCATTGTCGTATGTAAGCATTCCGAAATAATTATTTACTATTGACACTATTGACACTATTGACACTAAAAGAGTTTGGTGGCGGTTGGTTATTATGTTGACACTATGTGCTCCCGTGAATTAAAGCCTGTGCATAATTTTACGGCGCAACAATATAACATGTGATTTAGAATACAATTCCTCTGAATAATTGTGATCAAATGACCCTAAAAGTTCAAATTTCATAATTTTCCACTACTGGAAAACATTATAAACATTGAAAAGTGTATGTTAGGCTGTTCATATGCAATAAAATGCTGCCAAGAGAATATAGTGTAAAATTTAACTCGAGGTGGCATTTGTGCAGTGAAAAGGGTTTTTGAATAATAGCATATTTTATAAAGTAATTTTGCCTAACACCACTCGTAACTTTTTAATACATTTTTCCCTCATTTCCCTTCTTGATTAATGAATGATTGGTATCATTTAGTAAAACTCCTGTAAATCGCAGAAAATACAATATACCATTTTCGGTATACGGTAATTATGTAATAAGTTACCCTAGCTCCTTAAACTTTTTATTGATATCAGAAACATTATAATTAAAAATGTTATTTTACTTTCTCAGCTAAACATAAACGGGGAATTTAGGAGAAAAAGAAATGATAGCAAGGCTTAAAAATGCATTCAGAAACCACCTATAAACAACGGGGGGGGGGGGGATATTCACCCACTTTAATGTAGTATTTTACATAATTAATTTTATATCAATGTCAAATAGGGATATTTAATATACATTTTGTAAAGAAAAAGTACATTTTCATTACGGTTAAAGTTTTAACTAACGATCGTAGCTTCCACGTTTGATAGTTTATTACTAAACCCAATTTAGCGTCTTCTAATGAATTCTTTGAAGACTATAACTAACTGGAGCCGAGTTTCAGGAGCACAAAAATCAAAGATGCCAATACAAGCTGTCCCTATTATATGTATATAAAAGAAAAATAAACATAAAGTAACACTATTAACAATGTAACAAATTAACAGTAATTATAATAGTACAAAAGAATAAAACACTAAGAAAAAGTCACACTTGAGATCGCTATATTTCGGACTCGTGGAGTCCTTCTATGGCAAGAAGACAAGTCACGAGTACGAAATATAGCGATCTCAAGTGTGACTTTTTCTTAGTGTTTTATCCTTTCGTACTATTATAATTACTATATATAGTGTTTTTAACGCTACGTGGAGATATAAGTATACCTGTTTTCGTTGTTAGTGACATAAAAACGATAATGTCGATTAATGCAACTGTTAAAAATGAGAATGTTAAATGTATTTCAATAATATTATTAATTCTCAACATTAAAATTGCACAAAATTTCCAAAAAGGACTTAAAACGCAAAGGGGGTACAAAAATTAGGTAACTTTTGAAAAAGGACCTAAAACTTAGAAAATAAACGAAACAAAAAGTAATTTAATGTGTTTATAATCAGACTTTCATATTCAGTGTTTTAATATTTATGAACTATATATACTACAAAAGGAAAAAGTTCTCAAAATTCGGGCCCTAATGATGGCTGTCCCTAAAATATATAGTCATATTAGCTGTTTTATATTTGAAGGAAGGTTCCATTTAAATCAAGCATCCTGCTATTGAATATGCGGCCACACGTTAAATTTTAGCCTGTTTTTGTTTAATTAAAATTATTCTGTGACTTTGCCTAGCAAATAAACATAAAGGTCGGTCGTATAGAATTCTGTAGTTTATAGAGATATCATTCGAACACTAACATTCATATTTCATGCTTAATTCCTAGAAGAGCTTTAACACAATTGTCTCTCGTTTCGTGATAAAGGCAACAACACCAAGAACCAAAAGAGGCAACGGGCACCTCCTACAGCTTTCAGGGCCTCCCTCTGTGCAAAGTATCACTCTCCAGTACTTGTAAAATATAGCACATAAAATAAGATAACAATGCAAATAAGAATGTGCTGGGATGTAAAAATAGATGGCCAGTGACCTCACCTTGACCTTATATGCATTGTCACAAGGGGGTGTAAATCACGTGGCCTCCTCGGCGCCAGAACATGTCTCCACAGGGTAGAGAAACAGTTGTGGACACTTGTTGCATGCAAATCAAGTGTCGTGATCGTTAAGAGAAATATTTCCCACAACATTGTTAGCTGTTCACCACTTCATGTGTTTTTATATCCTTTTAGTTGTTTGTTTTTCTTTTGTACGTCAAAATGTCCCTGTTCACTCTTATTTTTTTATAGCTCATTGTAATCTTCATAGTTTTCTGTAAAACCCACTCTTAATAAACAGCCTAATCAATTATTCCGGAATTTTTCTCTTAGGATTTTGATGTTTAAAAGGAAGACACGTTAGAATGTATATATATATATATATATATATATATATATATATATATATATATAAATTAACACTAATAGTAAAAGTAGATAAAGATAAAACACAGAAAGAGTCACACTTGAAATTGCTATATTTCGAACTACTGCGAGTTCTTCAATGGCAAGAAGCTAGACAAGTCAATAATATTGAATAATAATAATCAGTTGTCTAGCTTCTTGCCATTGAAGAACTCACAATAGTTCGAAATATAGCAGTTTCAAGTGTGACTCTTTCTGTGTTTTATCTTTATCTACTTTTATTATTAGTGTTAATTTGTTACATTGTTAATAGTGTTTCTTTATATATATATATAGGTGCCGTTAGGGAAACATTTAATTTTGGAGTTTGAGATAAACGCTCATTCTTAATAGTCTGATTTCGCGTATTTTCAGAAAATGTTTTTATCATTTTATTTTAATGGCATGTACCGACTTTCGTTGAGACAAAAAACTTGGGGAGCTAAGGTGGTTTTCACACTTTTGCTTTCGGTCAACCCCACCTCGAATGATTCAATTTTGCTGGTTAACGAACTCGACGAATCGTTTGTTAATTGATCGTTATATGCCGAGTTTCGCTGAGAAAAAGCACAAATTGCGACTGCTAGAGAGTCAACAAGTGAAGCACACACAGGTATGTATATACCTTTATTTCATCATCATTTTTGGATCCTTGTAAAGTCAATGGAAATTTGAAGGAATGTTCATGGGTACAACCGTAATAACTACATTCCTTCGTAATTCGCTATATAGTTAACGATAGAAAGATCTCTCGGCTACAAGAAACTTGTTTCGAGCCCCCATTAGAAGAAGAAAGTTGGATGAAAGACAGCATTTTCCTACGAAAATGGCTTATTATATTGAAGAAGGAAAAACTACTAGCATGCATTTTCATATATTTTGTAATTTTACAATAAATATTATTATTAATTTAATATCACTTATGCTAATTAAAATTACAAAAATTATAGCTCATGGTGTGTTGAAAGTAAGCAAATAAATGTAGGTTGATACATAGGGAAAATATGAAATACACTGTTGGCCATTAAATTTGCAATGTCCTTAATCGTGGAATACCTAGCTCTTTTGTTACTACAAGGTGACCCAATGGAATTTGACTGTTTTCAGAATCTTCTTGTGTGGACACTCTTACAGAATTAAATAAAAACCACTTTTCAAGGAACAAGTAACACAATGCAATTTATTAATCTGAACTTATTTTTTAAAAACCACAAGTGACCCAATGGAATATGACGGTTTTCACAACGCTGCTGTTTCTAGCGATTTTGCATTGTTATGATATTGGTTGCTATGTAACTAAGCAACTTATTCTGTTCATTTAATAAACAATAGTATTGATAATTAGACGGTTGATAAATGTGCATTAGATGTATTGAATCTAAGTCAATCTCCTATGTTCCGAGATGATTTAGGGTAGAACATTGAACTTTCAGATGGATGACAATGATGAAAATGAGTTTTGCTTCCAGCAGGATGGTGCCAAAGCTCACACCGTTCGTGAAGCAATGAACACTCTGAGAATCCTGCTTTCTGAACGTATACTTTCTCGATTTGCTGATGTTGCCTGACCAGCCCGGTCTGACGGCTGCAGACTATTTTTTATGAGGATAATTGAAAAGTAAAGTGTACGGTGACAGGCCACGGACCATCATGCAGTTAAAAGAAAACGTAACTCGCGATATTAAGGACATTGATCACTTTATTACAGCGAGTTATGATAAACTTCCCGAGCAGATTACACGGATGTGTTCATTGTCATGGAGTCCACTTAAAAATAAATTGAGATTAATAAATTGCATTTTGCTACTTGTTCCTTGAAAAAGTATTTTTATTTTTATTTCATTCTACCAATGTCCCACAAGAAGGTTCTGAAAATCTCATGTTACATTAGGTCACTGTATATAAACATTTAAAATGTGTCTCCCAGATTTTCTATATTTATATCGGAACTCTGGAATAGTGGAGCACTGATATCTTGAAAAATCTGTGTGTATAAGAAATGTTTATATAAATTATTTATTTAAACATAAAGCGCATTTAAAATATGGGTAATTTTACATTGCTAATTATTGCAACATTTACATTGCAAATTAACTTTAACAGAAAATCTGTAGGACAAATCATATTTTTGTCAAACATATACTTACTTTATTCTTGCTGTTTCTCCTCTCCATAACCTAAAAGCTTAGGAAAAGTCATACTTACAGTTTACAAATTGCTGCACATTGTATAAATATATATATATAT
This sequence comes from Metallyticus violacea, assembly GCA_030762175.1. Taxonomy (NCBI): domain Eukaryota; kingdom Metazoa; phylum Arthropoda; class Insecta; order Mantodea; family Metallyticidae; genus Metallyticus; species Metallyticus violacea. The sequence continues at coordinate 20,987,324 of CM060834.1, forward strand.
ATATGTTTTACACGTATGTTTACTATTAATATCAAATATAATGATGCCATTTCAATAAGGGGGTCCTGCTTCCGAATCCTAACCGCTGTCTCGCTGTACGTTTTCATTGTAAGCGGATTTTGCGTTTTACATGGTCCCTGAATGTTCACTATGGAACATTTTTATAATTAAACGAATAGTGTCGCTTCTTCTTTAGAACAACTGCTGATGTTTGAGACATATGATATGAACCTTTACTAATAGTACTATTAGTATTTTCATTCACTAAACTGTTGACATAAAATGTTCTAATTTTGTCCTTAATCTTACATGAGTCTATATCAAATTTTCAGTCAATTTAGTAAATATACAAATTTTCTTAGTTATATCCCAAGTTAGGTTGTCAGCAAAAAGGTTATATATGTAGCAATGACGCATGTTTCAGTTGAATTCGTAAACAATGCTAGTGGTCATCTTCTTTTCTTTGTTTTTCTGGACCAAAGAATCCACTGTGATTTTATTGTAATGCCAAATTATTCTCACACTTATTTGTATTTTCAACATTGACAACTGATGTGTGATACACTGTAGAAAGTAGCACATCACGACCTTGTCTCTCTTGCGTACATAGAACACTAGAGTTTGGTCCCAAGTGAAACGAAAATCTCACTTATTTTTTCCCCTCTATCTCTTCATTGCAAGAACTCTTTGAGAATAAATTGTTTTTTGATATTTTATGTTGTTGTTGTGCTTTTGTAATTTTTTTTATCGATTTGGACAGCTTTTATCCCACAAAAAAGCTTTTTTCACCCCTTAACACATACTTCATTTTGCAGTATCAACTTTCCTGAGATTATATGAGCGTTAAATTTCATGTATATGATTTACTTCATAGTTACATGGTGCTCTTCACCATCACCAAGTAAATAGTCTGAATCTAATTCACTAAAACAATAACTTTCACCTGAATCACTCTCCTCCTGCAATAACTCAGAAATTTCTTCTTCAGTCCGCTTTCACTTATATACATTGAATAACCAACAAAAACAGCATACACTAGCAATTAAGTTTTTCTAAACTACAGAACCCGATAGCAATAGTGCAACTGGGAAACAGAAACATTTCAAATGAGTCTATTATACTCCCTTCAGTGTTCAGTGTAACAAAATCGTGTTTTAAAGTCTTAAACGTACAGTATGTTAAACTAAAACGGTTCCATTGTTATCATCTGATAGAAAAACTTATTTTAGGAAAAATCAAAAGTTAATAATTTTAATGTAAAACATCGAAAAGTGCATTACAGTGAGTCTAGGAGACTCATGTTAGATGTTCCAGGGTTAAGTAAAGTGTTAAACGGACCCCAACTTAACTCAGAGCGAACGATTATAACGGTCGTAAATACTTAAATGTTTCAATATCTATCTGCTGTAAAGCATAGTGAGCTTTTCACATTTTAACTGCGCGACTTGCTTGTAGCTTTGAAATTAGGAGTTTTTCATTTGATTTGGTTTATTTATGGACCCTCTTTAACATCTCAGGTCTTCAGCGTCCCATTCAATTCAGGGCGTGAAACGGCCGACACATTTTGCTCAGAGGCCTCTTCTTTCAGGCTTGAGTTCTTTTTCGTGCCGTAAATGTATGACACGGGACCCACGACTTTACTTCCCTTCCGAAGGAAGCCATACTTGGGGTTTTTTACACCCGAAAAAATCCATCGGTTCTGGCCGGGTTCGAACCCGCGATATTGGGTTGAAATTAGGAGTGAGAAGGAAAGAGAGACATCGTCTGGAATTTTGAGAAAATCTCTTGTAAACACCGGAAGAATGTACATCAAATGTCTGGGAATTTTTATAATCGAGCTATTGCTAAAGATGAGAATCCCCCGAAACGTAAAGCGAACAGGAAACTTTTTCTTTTACCTAGCGTTATATGTGCAGTAATTCCTGTGTACAATAAACCAGCTAATACTGATTTACTAGAGAAGTTTACTAAACACACAATACAGAATGTCAATGAAAATTTACGTAGCGTAATTTGGAGCAGCTGTCGTAGAGAAGTTCTTGTTTCAATTGCAGTTTTTTTAATGGTGTTTAACGCCCGTTTTTACTATTGAGGCACCACAGGCGGTGACACTGATGATACATGAGATGAAATGATAAATTGGGAAAGGATATTTTTATTTTAGGAAGGAAACGTTCCAGACCTAAGTTTAAGGTACCTCCCCGGCATTTGCCATTTATGAGGACTGAGGAAAACCTGGAAAAAAAAAAACCTGTCAGGGAGTACGGTCCTGGAGGGATTCGAACTTCAGACCTCCCGCTCATGAGTCCGCGCCTTAACGACCTCGGCCACCCGTGGCGATTCATTTGCAGTGACAGTTGTCAGCGAGTTTAATGTGGGACATCAGGCCATATGAAATGCCAAGGGTAACATTAGTAAAGTTAGGAAAAGGCTGCGACTGAAACAAATCTCACTGAATTCTTAATTACTCTAAATAGTAAAGAGGAACTTAAATGTAAGAAAACTTGAGAAGTAGCAATAAAGGTAACTAATGGAGCTTCATATAAGGCAGAGGAGTTCTAAAGAAAAGTAAAATGTTTGCTCTAGCTAAATTTTTATTTGTTTTTTTTTCATTTTATTCTTCCACGTTTCTGAATGTTCAAAATACACAAGTGATAAAAATTTCAACACGCTTCTTTGAAAACTTTGACGCAAATTCTTAATAAAAGATTATATACTTGAATTTTCCATATGAAATAAATTGTTACATAATTTTTAATTTTCCAATTGTTAATCATTTGAAAGAAATTATAAATTTTGTATAAAATATGTTTCTCCAACTATTTGTTATATATCACTCAAACCTGCCATGTTTTATAGCTAATTTATAATGAAATAGAGGACCAAAATTTCCGTTATTTATAATACAAATTGTAACGGCCTGCAGTCTTCCTTATCGTACAGTGAAACTACAACAAAAGGAGCAATCATTTTTGTTGCAAAAACTATTATAATTAGAAGGATTTTGGTGGGTACACTAAGATATAAATGACTGAAACAATCCCAAAATTTCGAACCATTTGGATAATTACCATACATTTTCACTGATTCATTCCCTTAAACTGGAAACCAACCTAAATGTTAATATTTTATCTCTGTTATTTAATACTTTATAGAATTATAAAAAAAATTGCATTGTTAAGATTGTGTTTTCCCTATGCTTCAATAAGCGAAGTTCGCGTTGACGGTAAGATAAGATGGGACATCCAAACTAAAGTTTTGTTGCATAAATTAAGATATGCCTTATCATTGTTAAGTCATCCTCTGAGATACTGTAGAACCTTGATGAAGCCATCTTAGTCTTTGTGAAACATTAGTAGCATCCACCGACTTCAAAAGCCTACGTTTTCTCATAATTCTTAGGAATTTTGCACGTACTGTGTACTGTGCTGTTACCTCTACCCTATTGCTCCTTTCACTGTCGTTAAGAGGACCTCTTTGGGAATTGGCATCGTAGAGAATCATAACTTGGAGTAGTCTGGATACTTGAGGCCCACACAACAACGTGACCCGCGATCTGCTCGTTTGAATTCTTATGATCTCTGTTAGAGAGTCTATAAACCACCAAGTGTTAGCCTATTTGTCTCTGTATACTAAGACAGAAAGCATGTACTAGAATCTCACAGCGTGATATCCGAGACACTTTTACTTTTAGTTCGAGATATACATAATAGTTAGCTGGATACTAAATAAATAAATAATTAGAACATGTGTTTGTTTCGCTCACAGAAACGACCGCAAATTTGAAATTTTATTGAGATAGGGGACAAGGAATTTCTTATTCCTTTATGGGAAAAACCAGGGAAATCGAGATATAGCTAAAATAGCTGCCTAGTTCTAAAGAACAATTTTCCTTTTAACTATAAAGTGCTGTCGTTTTCGAACCAGACATTTCGAACAAAATAACATTAGGTTGAAACGAAGTTAATAGAGGTTTTGTTCGTCTTCACAACACTGCATTGCTGTAACATCGTTTACCATCTGTCATTCGTTATTTGGGGCGTTGTGCTTGTAAATACGCCTGTATTTTGGACTTTTGAAAGTTTGCGCTATTTAAAAGCTATAGAAGTATCACGTGGTGGGAAGCGGGGAGAACACTTCCGACATGTTCTTTATTGAGTTTAATAGAAGAACAAATGCAGTTATAACGGCTACGGGGCAGAATGTCAATGAAGAAAACACTAAGAAAATAGTTCCGTCGTTTCAGAGAGGGTCTCTTTGACGTGAGCGATTCGCCATTCAGTATGAGCATCGGGCTTTGATGTAGATCTGAACTCTTAAATCTATGATTATCAACGTCAATCAATCAGCTGGTGATGAATTGTGAGCAATCAACTATCTTAGGCAAGGTTAAAAAAAGCCAGTGCGTGGCTTCTGCAAGCTCTTAAGTGAAAACAACAAAAACCATCTGCTTGCTAGTTATCTGTTAGATCGTCAACATCGTCGACCATTAATATCCAAGATCTAGGCTTCGAAGTGTTCGGCTTTTCCTGGCTGTTAGAGTGTGTAATGGCTTGTAGAAGTTGACAATGTACAGTTACCAAAGCAGCCTTCTTTTGGTGCAGTGATTTCGGATTTTTGAGGATGGATTCATGAGCTGCCAACCATAGGAATGGCGTTGCGGAGAGTCATAGAGGATCCAATTATCTATAATCCGTCAAGAAAGGAATCTTTCTGCTGACATGACAACATAAAATAGGAGGCAGCTCATGCCACACTGGCCTTCAGCTACGATTTGTTTTTATCTTGTTCCTAGACGGAAATGGAACCATGTGGTTTCTACAATGACATTTAATTGATCATGAGTGTGGATGTTGTTCCTCTCAACCGTTGTGAAGAGAGCCTTGTTACCTTACTATCCCTAGCCCATCTTCGAGGGTTTAAACTTCGCGAACAACCTTTGCACTGTCTCTTCTTAACAGCAACAGCACTGAAAGTATAATTTCCACGTTTCTGCATTTCCATTGTTCGCCAGATTAAAATTAATGGATCATATACGTTTTTATGATAATTCTGGAAGTGCTCATATTTAAAAAGCCTAACACATGGCCTGTGAAAAAGTTACGTTTAATATACTTTATTCTTCCTTTCTGGTATTAGCCCTATCCTTGAGAGTCACCATTACTGCAATAGTGTATTGCAAAACCTTGTCTCAATTGAGTTCAATGTTTATACAGAATTTCCACAATATGTCCTTACCATTCGCAAGAGCTTTTACATCTCGGCAATTGGGCATGCCAGAGTCGGCTGTGTCTGTGCTCCGACTTCGTTCCTTAAAACTATATATAAATTGTTACCTTATAGCAAATGCTAGAAATAGCTATTCAGATTTTAACGATTTAGTTCGACCACTGTAATGTTTCTGATTTCATTTCAACATTTTTCGTAGAGTTCTTTCAATATGTGAGGATTTTTACACACCTAGTCCTTCAGGCTACTCCACAAATAAAAGTCACAGACTGTTAGATCTGGGGAGTAAGAGAACCACACATCAGAGCTAATAACTCCTTCAATTTACCTACGAACTCCTCTACTGTGTGATTTTTCTTTTTCCGTTAGCTGATTAAAAAAATAGGGTCGTGACGTAATTTGGTACGCTTCTCCATTTACTGCTGCTTGCAATCTGACCGGTTATACGTCTTGTATTAATCGCACACCAATCTTAAAACATTCGTATTATAAAAGCGGTTTCTTGTATTTAATTTGAATTTTCAGAACACCAATAACGAATTTTGTTTTAACACGACCATTATGGCGGAACTATGCCTCGTCTAAAAATACACAAGCTGTGGGTTAATTAACCCTTCAGTCACTGATGAAAGTAACCACCCACAATAACGCAAACGTTCTACGGGATCAATACATGTACTCCTGTAAGGTTTGTGTTTAGCAAATTTTGTTGCTGTATGTGCAGAAGACACTGAAACCCCAACTTGTTGCTAATTTCGGTGGTGATTTTGTTGGCGAACGTTCAGGAGTTGCGCCAATTTCTTCTAATTTGTCTTCCTTTAAGACTACATCTTGCATGTGTTTCTTGCTTTGTACCGGACCAGTAGTATCACATTTATTCATAGAATCGTGAATTGCAATTATGGAAGGAGGTAATTGCCCAGGAAACTTCCGAACGCGATGAGATGATTCCGTGCTCTTGAAGTCTTCGCAAAGAACGTAGACTGCTGACTGCTTGGAAGTTCAAGGACAGGCAGGCGGCCACGAGTGGGTAGGGAAGCCGGCTTTGGGCGAGACGTAAAACCCAAACGAGCGGTGAGAACATAATGTGGAAGCCCAGTAAAATTGTCACCTTGTCTCCAGCGAAATTATCGGAGCTGCTATAGCTCCAGTCCCGAGGCACTCCCGAGCAATAGGGTAGAAAGCCGAAGCTAGTGTAACTTTCACAGATAGCTAGATAATAAGGTTCTCAAGCACAACGGCATGATAGCTCAGACGGTTAGAGCTTCATGCTATAGTTGTGGTTTCGATTCCTCACATAGTGATGTTCTATTTTTTCTGCTGGAGTTAAAGGAGATTTGCCACCATTACAATGGTTTACTCGGTAACAATGTGCCATTCGTGCCATTCACACAATGCCCTATAAATTGATATTTACGATTTTTTTTTTGTGCTGGAATCAAAGGATATTTGTCAGGCCGTAGCAAGGTGCAGCAAACCACTGGGTCCACCGGTTTCTGGGATTTACCTGAGATTAGCGTTAAGGGTAGTGAGTGTGTGTGCATATTAATTAATGGCATAAGACAACGCGTGGTAAAAAGTGAAAAACGCAGTTTTGTAATAAGGAACATGTTGCAACCAGAAGAAAGGACAATGCATAGGTTACATTGCCTTGAACAAAAAATTAATACCTGCAATATTTACAAGCGCCCACGCACACAGAAAAATACCTACCCCGTTTATCTCCCGTTCGGAATTGAGGAGTTTCTCCTATCTCAGTTGTTGCTCGAGCCTGGAGCTCTAGCAGCTCGAAGAGCTTCGCTATCGGTAAGGGCAAGTAACTTGTCTGAGTGGATAAAACATTACGCAAAATACTTCGAGAAGATGTATTATTTTTTTTTCATTTCTTTTATTCTCAAAACGTAATAACAGTAATTAGCAGTAATGCAGAAACATTCTATAGCATTAATTAGAATTTATCGTGCACTCTCTGTCGCATTTACAGCAATTGAAAGAGCAGTCGACTATTCTCTCTCTATGTTCTTGTTAACCTATAAACTCTCTAAATTGACTCCTTTGTTTGTATAGCACAAAGATAAGCGTACAAGCATTTGGAGATGAACGTGTTTGTTTTGCGATCTAATTGACTTTAATTTGGTGGCAACAGTGTTATCGAGTACCATGCACGATTTCCCACTTAAGAAGGAAGATGTGTGGCTGGACCGCGTCCAACATTGCAGAGCTTGTAGCTCCATAACTTCTGCCCACATTTGCGGGGTCTCTGAACCCTCCACTCGTCTCGCACTTCTGCTCCGTAGATGCTGCGCCAGTTATTTTAATTACAGATCTCAAAAGGTACAGCATTAAATTAACATAACTAAAGAATGCACAGCCATTTTCTATTCTGAAGGGATAATCTGGGACATCTATAAGAATTTTTCATTGGTTCTTATGTCCCTTCAAATAGAACATTTTATTCAAATACATGGGCATAGCAAAAGTTTTATCATTTGTAATAGTTCATATGCTTGCGAAATTCTGTTAAGCGTTCAAAGCGTGATCAAATGCATCTTTTCTTGGGAGTCTTTGATTTCCTCCACTAGTTGTGTCGGTCCTGGTAATGTAGTGGTAACCATACTTGCCTTCTAAACCCAAGAACGCGGTTTCAAACCCGGCCAGGATCGATGGATGTTTTCGGGCGTGAAACTTCTAAGTATGGCTTCCTTCGGAAGGGAAGTAAAGCCGTGGGTCCCGTGTGGTACATTTGCGGCACGAAAAAGAACCTCAAGCCTGAAAGAGAGGCCTCTGAGCGAAATTTGTCGGTCGTTTCAAACCCTCAATTGAATGGGACGCTGATGACCTGAGATGTTAAAGAGCGTCCGTAAATAAAGAAATCAAAAAAAAAAAAAAAAAAAAGTCTACTTGTTTATTTGTTGACCTTGATGACTGTCCAAGTCGTAGCAATATATTCCTAGGCGTTTGTTTTGTTGTTCGTTTCTTAAATCGATAGTAAACAAAAAAGTGTGTAATGTACTGTGTGTTTATAACAGCACAACGTTCTTTATGTGTGTTAACTCAATATGAAAGAATAATTGGATTTTTTTTTTGAGCATGAAGTTGTTCTGTTACTTATGTGAATACCATACTAACCCACAATGAGAGCAATTAAAAATGTGTTTCCACAAAACAGAGTTATTAGTAGGGATTTGTGACCCCCTCCGCGCCCCAACTTAACAGCTTGCAATTATTATCTCTAGGGTAAATTAAAAATGCCTTTACAAGACAAATCAACTCACCATACAAGAACTCAAAGATAATATTAGTCAGAAAGTTGTCCGGATTTCTCAAAGTGAACTACAGAGAGTGATGAATAATTTCTTAGAGATGCCAAAAAATGTGTGGAGAATGAAGGCGAGCAGTTTCAACACCTCATTTGATAATTTGGCAAGTAATGAGACTCTTAAATTGGTTTGTATATTGTTGTAAGGTTGGTTTGTTTTATTGATTACCCTCCCGCTAATCACGGAGACCCGGCTCGTTCGTGGGCAAAACACTTCGGGGAAAACAAAACTGATCGCATGGTGTATCTACTTGAGTTGTTCCATGTATTTTGGAAAATACTCCCCTCAGAAATCAGGTGCACCTTACATGGCCAAATTTACTTGTAAGAAGATTTGTATTGCTCTATGATGTTGTAAAAAACGAGTATTTGGATCACACATACAGTCAAAAAGACCCTCTTAGGCTGAAGAATGTAATTGCAAAAGAGTGTTTTTGGTCCTCTGTTTTCTTGAGAGAATCTGAGGAAGACACGCTTCGTTCTCGTTCCATCTAAAGCACAAATATTATTATAAGAATCGAAAAGGTGTTGCCTGCCAATTTAATTGAACTGATAGGAACTTAGAAGGAAATTTCGGTTCTTTAGTCTTGCTCAAAAGCTGGCCTGGCCTGGTGAGGTAACTACAAAGATGGGGTACCAAACATCGTTTTCAGGTAAAACACTCCGAAGCTGGAGGAGCTCCCCCCCACCTTTAAAAAGTGCGGCTTCCACACCAGAAACATTTCCAAAGTGCTGGTTACCGTTACACCACACCAGCTCATCTTTCGGCTGTGTAATAGAACTAACGGAATGAAATAATGCGAAATAGAAAGAGGGAAGAGTTCGTTGAAAAGAAATATCCGTCCAGCATTCGGCTAAGTGATCAGGGAAAACCTAAGGCCGAGATGAACCCAGGCTCTTCCGAATGCGAGTTGCAATTGGCTCGGTTTTACCACCTGTAGACTGTTCTGCTTGGATCTCATCAAAGCACTAAGGGCCGGTTTCAGCAACAGATGTTGACTCTTGGACTGCCTAAATGTGCAAATTAACACATTTTCTGTTTCATCAATCATTAACTTGATGGGTGAACACGTTATTAGAGGCGGGTCTACCAAAACAAAAGGCGCAGCTCTGACACTACCAAAACAGATGGGAAATCTTTCTGCAGGTCCAAAATGCAGAAGGAAGGTGCAGCAAAGAAATCAGGCTAACACATTTTGCAGGCATTGAAGACATTTTTAAATTTTCTTTTTCCACTCTTTTAATTTTCTTTGCTATAAATTGCCCTTATATAGACTTGTTGTTGTTGTTGTTGTTGTTGTTGTTGTTGTTGTTGTTGTTGTTGTTGTTGTTGTTCATTTTCATCACCTAAGATTTTCTTCAAATTTTACATCATAATTTCATAAATTGCACTAAAAGTTTTAAAACCAAGGTTTTGGTTTAATCTTTTTTGACCTAAATATGAAGTAAGGTTTAGTAAATTAATGAAGTTTATTTTCATTTATTTTGTTCAAGCTTTTGACAAAATAATAAAGTCAACATTTTGAAAGCCGTTTAGAGACGGGGGTATAAAATAAAAAAAGTGATTATTTCCAACACCAAATGCATATTTTGATATTGTGGTATCATATATGTGGCTTAAAATTAATTAAAATGTAAATGTTTGGAAATTCACATAAGCGTCCCCTTACAAGCAAAGGAAAGATGTATGCAAACCTACTATGTCTAAATGTATGGCTTTAACAACGCTCGATTATTAATGGAAGTTCGCTGGATCACCGCTAGATGGATTTCTGTTTGCTAGTATTGTCATTTGAAGGTAACACCAGTGCCATCTGCACGTGGAGATATGAACACGTTGAAGGTTTCAGAAATCGGAACTATTAGAGGTTATCTATGATCGGAACTTCCTGAAAATTTTATGTATTGCGAATTCTGTATGATTGTACTGAATAAACTTTGCTGATGTAAAGATTTTAAAAATTTTGAATTTTAAATTAGCTATAAAGAACTTATTAGAATGTAAAGATACTTTATCCAAATCAAGTTGCAAAAAGCGTTAAAAATAAATTTTATAGCTCTAATATTTCATATTCTAGAATTTTAATATTTTAGAATTTAGTATTACGAATTTTACTTTTTAATTTTATCATATACTTCCTTTCATACCCAATATCTATTTGTAATATTTTTTACGCCATCTATACTCTCTGCTTCTTTAGCTACACTCATCTTACACTGGTATGTTCTACATATTTCAAATGCGCTTCGTTTGTCATTTGTTAATCATTCCTTTGTCATCAGCAATATGTGAATATAGCGCCCATTGTTGGCGTGTATGTATTTCATTTTTAGCGCCAGAGCATCAACTTCACAAGTTCCACCTCTATTTTTCACAGTTGTCAACGTTTATAGAATTTTACTACATGCAATTTGGTGCAACAGTAATGGAATTGTAGAATATGCATATAAAAGTAGTCCGCTAATGCAACACGTGAACTTAAACCTAATCTAGAGGTTACAGTTCAAGATTGTTACGGACGCAATGTTAAAATTTAACCCTTAGGTTAGGTTTATGTTTCACGAGAATATTTCAGTGGTACGTACAAATGCGTAGTTGCGGTAAAACGTAAGGTAATTTTACCAGAAATCGGCGAAAACTATCGTAGAACATCTTAAAAAGGAGATGTGAACTAATCGAAAGCTCACCATCTTTTTTTAGTAAATTTCTTTTATAACCAAGAAAGGAGAACGCATGCGTGAGCTTAGCTGCCAATATGTGAATATAGAAGGGCAGAGAAAATTCATAGAAATTTAAGTTAGCAGATTGGTTGATACTTCTTTAGAGGAATTTAAAAAAGAAATAAGAAGGAACGATAGCTAATGGCGGAGGAGGAAAAAAAAAAAGTAAACCTATTCTAAACTAATCAAGACCGACTCCACTACCCACACCACAATGTAGAAAAAATGGCCGCTGTCGTCGCCCAAATACTGCCAATAGCAAACTCGAAAATTTTACGCAGCATTGTGTTTACAAGACGACATTTATTATAAAATATTTCGATGGTTTTGTTTTAAGAATCTGAAATTGTATACAGACAATATTTCTCATATGTGAACGAAACATAAAAGATTATGAATTTGGCTTATATAAAATCATCAATGTACAAAAAATGGTTAATCAGCCACTGTTCATTATCGTTTACTTTGGTGCAATAACAAAATAAAATAATACCATAATTATAAAACGAATAAATAAGAATAACTTAAGAATTTTTCATTAATGAAACATACTTAAAAATATTTTAAGCAAATCTACTCTCGGGAAAACTTAATGGATTGCTTAAACGTACATGCATCTATATACAAATTTGACTTATGGCTTTTACAAAGGCATATTGGTATGAAATGGTTTGCCATTTATATATGACTACAATACTCTCTACAAATAGAACCACTGAAAAAGAAAAAGTAATGCAACGAACAATTTACCTTAGATATATTCATTTAATGGCTGGAAATTTTAAAATTTTTGCGATACTTCAAGTTCATCTGTAGCGTTTGCATAAATTGATAATTTTTCAACACAATCACATTATGGAGTCAGACGGGCACTTCCTGTTTAATTCCCTAAAGTGAGGAAGAACCTCATACTTGTTAGGCTTAAGGATTATAACTTAAACAGTTTATAATAATTTTTTGTACTCTATGTACTTTTAAATTTTACCCAACTTTTCTAAAACTAAAATTTTCTTACTTGTGTAATTAATTTTTGAGTCTCAAGAGAAACTGATATAAATTGTGTTTCTTCCAGTGCAGATTGCACTTTGCCTAAATTTTCTAAAACTTTTTCTTCATAAATGTAACTGCCAGAACTTTCAGAGTAAATATTCCTAATTTAGCAAATTTAAGTTGCAGGAAACTTGATACTTTGAGTTTTCTTTCAGAGTTAAATATTTTTCACAGGGAAAATGTTCTCCTTAACCACACATTTTGGTTCGAAATGTTTAATACACATTACAGTTTTATCATTAACATCAAAATTTGCACGGTGTTTATCCTTCTCCTTTAATGACTGCTCTTTAGGAAATTTCAATATGGTAACTTGCTATCAGTTTTGTTTTCCACCGGAGTGTTTTGCCTATGGGGCTCGTTGATTAGCGGAGGGTAACACAATAAAGCAAACCAACTATGCAACAATACGCAAACCAATTTAAGAGACTCATTACTAACCAAATTATCAAATAAGTAGTTGAAATAGCCTGCCTTCATTATCCACCCATTTTGTCATCACTTTAGGAAGTCATTCACCACTCACTGTCGTTCATTTTCAGAAATTCGGACAATTTCCTGACGAATATTATGTTTGAGTTCTTGTATGGTGTGCGGGCTCGTCTTATACACGACATTTTTAATTTACTCCAGAGAAAATCTCAGGCTGTTAAATCGAGAGACCAAGGGGTCACAAATCCCTACTAATAACTCTTGTCTTGTGGAAACACATTGTGAATTGCTCTTAAATGAAATTATTTGCCGTGGGAGCAGTGGCGGAGTCCTATTGAATAAGTATTAATTCCTGTCGGTTAATTCTCAGAAAAAAAGGGGTTAGTATGAAATTCATAAAAATAAAATAATCAACTGTATGCTCATAATCAAATTGTTCCTCTGGTTCTTTCACCATGAGTTTACATATATGAATCATACATAAAGACACGCTGTGCTATTATAAACAAACGAGGCATAATAAAATTTATGTATACTGTCGAATTAAGAAACGAAATATACAACACACACACCCGGGAACAGCTGACTACCACTGCTACAGTTAGCAATGTCAATAAGTAATCAAGCGGGCTTAATACTCCCTTGACGGCGCGGCAATCGAGTAGGGGCTCGTAGGAAAAAACCCGACCCCGCGGGAGAAAGCGCCATTATCGCACGGTAGTATGCGATACACTGCCATACTTAAGATGCAACTGGGCACACAACAATAACGACTAAACACTTTCTATTAAACATGTTCCGGATGTAAATTAATTAAATCAATACTAACCTAATAAAAAACAAGAGAACTAATACGCTGCTGTGATTTACTTCCACAACGAAACAAAGATACACAGGTGCTTGATGGCAGCAACATGCTTGAGCCTCTATTGTCACCATTTTATTTACTGTAGACACTGGCATTAATGATCTGCGGCCTGAATTTGGTCTTGAACTGATGAATATATTTTTTTAAATTGCAACGAGATTCTTAGGGAACTATGAATGCTGCTTCTGGAGAATTGAAATGTAAACCTACCTTAACTTAATCTAACCTAACGCACAAGTTCTATTTCGATCATTCTGTAGACGCTCTGATAATAGTGGCAAATTCATATTCTGCAATGCTTATGTATCCTGATAACTAGATAACATATCAGGACTTAATATTCCAGATTATACATATATATGTGTGTGTGTGTATATATAATGTAACTAAATTAACAATTATCAGAAAAGCAGAAATGATAAAAGGATAAAACACTAACAAAAGATTGCAAATCTGTGACTTTTTCTGTGTTTTATCCTTTTCTGCTTTTCTGATTAGTGTTAATTAAATACATTGTTAATAGTCTTACAATATTTTCCATTTATGTATGTGTGTGTTTTGCTCTTACATTTAACAATACAGTCAATACAATTTAAGTTACAGTTTAAATTCTACAGGTTTTAAAAACTACAAATCTATTAGATTTTAAAATCTAATCCTATAACTAAACAAAGCTAAAACTTTAAAGAAAAGAAAAAAGCTAAACCGGTACTGGAAACCTGCATTGCGGTAATTTAAACCTACAGTGCTACTGGTACCCAGTACCAATAATTACATTTACAATTAACTCATTTACAATTAAATATACAAAATCTTCATATCTGCCAATCTGCTAACGCTCGGTATCCGCGCTGCCCCCCAAAGGAACATCAATGAGGCTGCTGCCGGTCTCAAGCAGCAACTATGCTGGGCCATGATGTGTTGACAGTGCAGTTTCCTTCTCTTTCATCTTTTTTCTTCTACTAATTTTCAACTTTTATCCGCACCTTATATTTTTCTCCTCTTGTTCTCGGTCTGCTTCTTCTCTCTGCTGCTTCCTTTTTGCCAGATGACTAGCATTATTGTCATCTTCTGTTAATTCTGCTCCCTTCTGATTCAATTTGTGTGTTCTCGTCTTCGTCTTCTTGTTTTTGAACTGACTCTGCTTGGTGTGTCTTTATTGCCTTTCTCTGATTTCTTGGGATCTTCTAGGGGAATATGTGGGTTCTGACCGTTGGATTTTCTCTTTTATTTGGCTTTTATTGTGTACGTACTCTTTTGCCATTTTACACCATATTTTATTTGTTAAATCATCACTGCCCTATAATCAATTTGATCTCTCATGATGTTCCAAAACCGCCACGGTTGGCCGAGGTCGTTAAGGCGCGAACTCGTGAGCGGGAGGTCTGGGGTTGATTCCCGCCAGGACCGTCCTCCCTGACTGAGGTTTTTCCAGGTTTTCCTCAGTCCTCATAAATGGAAAATGCCGGGGAGGTACTCTAAACTTAGGCCTGGAACGTTTCCTTCCTTAAAAAAAAAATCCTTACCCAATATATCATTTCATCTCATGTATCATCAATGTCCATCGCCTGTGGTGCTCAATAGTAAAATCGGGCGTTAAACACCATAAAAAATGTTTCAAATGTATCTTCCTGCAAGTAGCCATCTTTCCTCAGCTGCCATTGACTGGTATTTGGGCATACAAATGGAACGTGTTCCGGTGTATAGATCACGTTACAAATCGTACATGTATTGTTTGCTTGTAATTTAAATCTTTGTAAATATGAACCATATGGACCGTGTCCTGTTATATAATGTACTAAACCCTTACCGGGTAAAGATCAACAGTGGCAAATGTTTTAAACTTTTCTAGAGGAATGAATAAATGAATAGAGCTTAACGCCTGTTTTTGCTACAGAGGCGATGGACACTGGTGTTACATGAGATGAAATGATACACTGGGGAAGGATTTATTTTTTTAAGGAAGGAATCGCTCCAGGCCTAAGTTTACGGTACCTCCCCGGCATTTGCCATTTATGAGGATGGAGGAAAACCTGGAAAACCCTCAGTCAGGGAGGATGGTCCTGGAGGTATTCGAACCCAGACCTCCCGCTCATGAGTCCGTGCCTTAACGACCTTGGCCACCCGTGGCGGTCATATAGAGAGGAAAGTTTCATTGTTACTGTTAGCCATACTGACCACTCCACAAAGAGCAGAGAGATTGTTGCTTGCCGACTTTAATTGCACGAGAAACGAAAAGGATATAATTGCGTACAAAAATGGAAAGGATGAAAAATGGGTGCAATTTTAATGACAGTATCATACATAAGTGACATAATGTAAAATAAAGAGTGGGAAATAATAAAAATATTGCAATGCATTCGGTAGATACCATGAATTATATCCAGATTATTTACTTAGGTTAGGTCAGGTATTCTCTTAAGTTTGGTTTAAGACATTTGTCCGTATTAACTCCTACCCCTTCTTTCAACTGCTCTTTCCTAATGTTGGAAACAAGCATAACGCCACCGTCTTTTTTTACACTCCGTTATTTTCTCTCTTTGTCCGATTTCTGCTATAAAAGTCAACACATATTTCAGGGTGGTAGGCAGTTCAGCGTGTATTTGTTCGTACAAGTGGCAACTTTATTTAAATGTGTAAACTGGTGTATTATAAAATGTTATGGTATGTTTAACAATTCGCTAAAGTGTTACAACTGTAGCGTATGCACACAGTGTAAAGCATGAACTTAAGAACACTTTTTCTATTTAACATTTCATCTTATGTAACATCAGTGTCCATTGCGAGCGAAAACCTCATTTATCTACTCATATACTTTTATGAATAAAGTAAATTTTTAAAAAAATACAGTTAAATGAAACATTGAAAGTAAAATTTATTTAGCGTAAATCTCTTGCTTGTTTTCTCTAAATGCTGATACTTAAGAAGTATCTTCAAAGTAATGTAACTGTGAAGTAAGGAAAGAAACAAGAATACATGCTCCAGAATTTGAGGGATGTCCCTGCTGGTCTGCCAAAGTAACCTTATCAAAGATTATTTACAAAGTTTGAAATAATTCCTCTGATTTGAGCAATGGACCAATAATTTGCTCTCGTGTTCAGAGATCGGCAAAGGGTGCTGTAACGTACGGCCATCTCTCGGTTTCTTGACGTACTGCGGCGTTCGGTTAATATTGCACGTTAATGCCATCTGCTGGCCAACCATTAGACTGTACAGTACACTTACTTTTGATTTGCATGAAGGCGCGGTTTTCGGATTGTAAACTCTTGACTCCATTGTCGAAAATGAAGCTCGTGTTTTTTTGTTCTTATTACTAGCTGTAAAATACTATATGACCCTATTTGCACATGGACATGTTAGAATTGTAATTTTAACAGTACTCAGAGGTATTAACCTTGCCATTTTCCAGAAATATAATTTTAGCAATATAAATATTAGCATATCAATAAATGCTAAGAAAAAAATCCTATACATTTTTGTACTGCTCTGGATGTCTCATAAGAAATTCATTAACTTTTTTTTTTAACAAATGATCATATATCTTGAGTAATATAAAGGTATTCTTGTTCATCTCTGCTGATTAAAGGTTGAAAATATTAAAGAAAATTGGATAAAATTCCTTTGTGTGGATGTTGTTTGAATAAATTAAAAAGTAAGAAAATTTAAATTAAAAAAATTCAATTATTACTGGAATGTTTTTACAATATTCATATCTTTTCTCCATGGGCATTTAAAACCTCATGCGAAAAAATTATAATTATATTTTATATGTAATAAAAGCACAATTTTCATATTTTTAAGCTTTTAAATAAAAAATGAATTTTTCGAATATTTTGACCAAATTTATCTGCGAGTACCGGTAAGTAATTTAAAAACTATTTTAGCATAATTAGAAGAAAAATTACAAAAAATATGTGTAGTATTATATAAGATTTTTATTTTAAAACTTTGCTAGTCGGAATAACCATCTATTCACATGCAGTTAATTTAAACAAAAAACGTGTTAATTTAGCTATTGGGTGAATTTTAAAACCAATGTCGATTATATTTTACTTTCACCCCCTCACATCTAGGAACTCCCTTTTTTAATTTCAAATTTTAATTCAGGCAGAATAAAAAAAAGTTTTAGGATGAAGTGCATTTTGAATAATTTACAATAATTAATAAATTACAGTAATTAGGTAATTTTCGGAACTCTAATTGGCTTACATTCTGTTCTTTCTTGTATGTCGGACACCATTTGGAAACAAGTTATGAACAAAATACCATTATTATATTGAATACTAAGTAGTTTTTTATGCAAACAACAATAACAATTCAGACTTCCAGGAAACAATATAAAAAGCAAAATAAAAGTTTAAAAAATTAATTCTTTTAAAATTAAGCTTCAAAAGATAAAGGTCTCATTTAAAATTTCAAAGCGAGGGAAGAAACCTAAAATTTAATCAACCCTGGCGCCTCCAGTAACTAAATTGTTTCATTTTTTAAATTAATATTAAATAGTTATTCACGCTGGACAATATGAAATTAAAGCTACCTTTTCATTTCTTGTTTTTTTAAATATTATAAAATAAAACAATTATTTATATTTACATTATTCCAAGAGATTAATACTTTGCATTTCAGTATATTTTTGCCATCTAAATCGCTCCAGAAGCACGAGAGAAATGAGATGGTGCGTCATCATGCATGGACCACCCATGGTTTAATTATTGCAGGCCATACATTAATTCTCAACTGTTGGCAACTTGTTCATAAAATTACTTGGAGATTTTCATCGGCCCTTAAATGATTATTGTGAAAGTGCTGCACTGCGTTCTATGAAAACTGTGACTGATCATCTAACTTTGACAATAAATCTCAACAAAGCACCAATTTAAAAAGGACAAAAATACTGTGGCCCTTTTTCAGTATATTTAAAAAAAGAAATGACTTAGTAAAATACTGTGACGAAATTAATAATGTTTGTATTTGTTTTTCAATCTCCTAGAAGTATACTACATCTTGTATAAGTTTATTTTCACTGTTTCTGTAGGAGCAATGGATTAACTTGACTCTCACTCTATAAGACCTATGCCTCGTACAGTGAAAGAATTGGAGTAATAGAAGCCAGCCAGATTCAGCTAGTGACGTTCTTTAAATGGGGCACGAGTTGCGAAATCTCTACAGACGATGTTTTTAATCATAAAAATAGAAGTTTAATTGCATAACCTTCTGAATAGAAACTATTAACTCAAGAAATAACCTTAAAAGCACAAATTTTGAAAACATATGCAAAAATAATGTTAAAATTAAACACAAATGAACTTTTGTATTTCAAAAATTAATTAATTTTCTAGCTCATATCATTAAGAAGTGACAATATAAAACTTATTTTTCTTAACATAGCTTTTCAGTTAGGAAAATCTATATCAATAAAAATTTTGAAGGTGTTATTTTAAAAAAAAAAAAAAGTGTTTCTATTCATATTTGTTGCACCTTTTCATCACTTTTAATACCTAAATTGAATTAAAATGTAAGAAATTGTTAAGATTATACAATGTTCAAGAGGGTTGGCTGTATTGTAACTTTTTAAATTTTTTCATAAATGTTGATACTCTCATTATTCATATTACTGGCAGATTATAGAGGCTTGGGAATAGATCGAATAAGAGGACCAAGCATTTAAAACACTATAGTTATATATATACTAATTACATTAAAATGCCTTAAGTACGAAAGGCTTAAGAATACTACATTTTTATATACGAGGGCTGTTCAATAAATAATTATCATATTTTTTTACTGCATACCACTTTATTCATCCTCGTAATTTTGATCTTACACAAAATAATCCCCGTTGGCTGCAGTGCACCTGTCTCAGCGTTTCTGCCAGTCACCAAAGACATGCTTGAAACCCATTTTTGACAGGTCCTTCAAAATCTATCCCACGCTTCTGATAATGGAAAGTTTCTCCCATAAACGTGTTTCTTCAATTTGGGGAAAAAGTCGCGAGGGGCTGAATCTGGACCATACGGGGAGTGAGGTTTCGGATGTGAGGCGGTATATTATTGTTGTGCAACATCCACCTTGTTGCTCGGAAATGTTGCCTTTCAGGACGTTTTTCTAATATTGCACAATTACAGCTGTGTGCACGGGTGTGACAGGCTAGTAAACCATTCCTTGAATATCAAAAAATGATATGGCATACCTTTCCCAGCTAAAGCAATTACTTTGATTTATTATCTTTTTATTTATTTATTAATGATGGAGATATTTGCAGAGCTTTGTTGTTTGCTCTAAGGATCGGAATGACGTAGATAAATCTCTCTTCAGCAGCGATTACCTTTTAAAGAAAACCACCATCTTCCTGTAACACCTTTAACTGCATGCAAACCTCACGCGAACGTTCTTCTGTTTTGTTTCGGGGATCAGCAGTCTTGGAACCCACCGAGCACAAACACGTCTCACATGCAACTTTTCAGTCGCCAATGTGAGGGTACCACCTAGTTACATTTTCAGAATTTCTGAAAGTGTTCTAAATGTTATTCGACGATCCTCTCTGACAGTAGGAGCAGCGGGTATTAATGTTTACTTCCGTTAAAGCATAAACTGGAGCAACGGGTTCTCCTACCTTTGAAATGTATTGCCTTCCCTCTTGAAACAATTTAAACCATCTTCGAACTGTACTATAAGGAAGAACAAATTCTACATAGATCTCCTGTAACATTGCATAGGGATCAACTGGAGATCTGTTGAGACGAAAGCAGAATTTCAGAGCAGCATGTTATTCGTTGCGTATCACCCCGATTTAGTTGTAGGCGAAACTGAAGATGTCTCAATTTGCACACCTCTCTCAGGCGCGAGCCGGCAGTGACAGGAATGAAACTAGTATCAATTATACCTTACGCATTAAGCTAACAAAATATTGTAAATTTTAATTTTAGCGCGAGAAATTATGCCTGTAAAAATTAAACTATACTTTATTGATCAACCCCCACACGTTTATAAATTTTGTTATGTGATCTAAATGAGACTCGACAAATGTCGAAAAGAGAATCACTCTCCTGTCAAGCGAGGCCACGCCTAAGGAAAGCATTGTTGTTGGTTCGAAATTGTATTGCCATGGTAGCAGGCAGAGCTCTGTTGTGCTATTCATTTTCCTATACTTTATGTTTTAAGTCTGGAAAGCGTGAACGTTTCTTGCAAGTGCAATGGCATTCAGAGAGAGCATTTTGTGCGACGATCTTGTACCCGTTAAAGTCAAGAGGCCAAGGTGTGTGGAAATGAAAATGGTTGCCTCTTTCTTCTCCACAAGTGATCACGTGGTAACCATTGTGCTCGAAATTGAGAGAGATGTTGCTGCAAAATGTTTGCCTTCTGAAAGTGTTTCAGAAAATCCAAGAACGGTGTCCAAAGATAGTACTAAGGATAGGACATTTTGTTATACCATGACAATGCATCAGCTCATGCCGATTTTGAGGTTACCGGTTTTCTAGCTCCGAAGAAACGGTTACAGCATACGAGGAGTGTCAGAAACTGAGTGGCGTGGTACCAGATGAGGAAACACTGCATACAGTGCCAGGGGGAAGACTTTGAGAAACTGGGATAAATAAAACTTTTCTATGAATATTCATATTTGCTGTCTACTTATCTAGTGATCATTGTATGTCTAAATCACGAACATTTTAATTATATAGAATCTTAATACACCTGAAGGAAAAAATAAAAAGTTCATTGTGAAATTCTAGAAACAATGTTGAACACAAACAAATCATCCACTTCTGAATACCATACTACACATCCTAATGAAATGGCTATCAGCTAGTAGGAAAATCGTTCTTTGACTAAAGCGCTTCTTGACTGCACATCTCAAAAGTGATCTCCAGTTCCACACCATACCTTCAGCTTCTCAAATAAGCATTGCAGTAGCATGAAGTGTATTGTTTCAAGTATTGTTGCTTAAAGGGTTCGTTTTATTATGAATAAGCATACACCATCACTATTCAACAATTCAACATCTACTGATGCTATTTCTCTGCAACACTTTTTCCTACAAAAGTTGCTCATTTGATGTTCTTGTAAGTTCTTAAAACAGTTATTTCATCAAACAGCACAGAGTCGTCAATAACAATTTCTAGTTCTCTTAAAAATAATATTTTTATATATTTATAAATTTTTTTAAATATTTTCCACTGCTTACCACAGACAAATCGTTGTATTGTGACATCCACTCACTAGTCTCATCATAACGTACAACGGAAAAAGCATTCATTCTGAAATACATTAATTAGCTATGTATAATATCCTCCACTTTTAAAGGAATGAAATAGCCTCATTCAAATATGTGTTAGTGCTTTGTAAAGCAGAGTGAACTACTACAGATATGATTTCCGTTTAATGCACAGTATTTGTTTTAGCGGGAAAATTGTTACATTACGAGTATACTATACAAACCATAAATAGTCATTTTCCAAAGGGTTTAAAAAGAAACTTAATAATTACAAAGCAGTTCTGTTGACATGGACATCCAAAGTAAGAAAGGGATTGGAAACTATAGATCTGGGCTCCATTTGGGTGGCAGTTCAGGGGAATAGAAAGAACACATGGAGGAAGGTTAAGAACCGCTTGAGGGATATGGATGGGCAGCATAAAATTGCGCAATACAGAAGGATGATTTTGCTCGAAGTACATTAGGGGTTAAAATCCGAATGGAGGTTGAGGCAGTAGGTCAAAGCACGGCCAAACTCATTAGACAGGGGCTCCCGTGGCTCAGGCTATGAGCGTGGGGGATGATTAAGAGCACCGACTAATATGAGCGAAGTATTCCTCCTGTGGAGGAGGGGGAATTATTGGCGCACATTCTGGCTGAATGTAAAGGTACGGAAGAATGGAGGAATCTACCGCAATCCTTGACAGGACCGAACAGAGCGAGATGGTCATACTAGGCTTTGCAAGGAAGGAGATGATGCGAGGTAGGACAGCTCAGGTCGACAATCGGGTTGGGGAAAACTAATTGATTGAATCCGGCAGTGTCATGCATAATAGGGTTTCTGTATATTTTATATGAATGTTAATAGTTTTAAAATAAACTCTTTGTGGATATTTACTTTATTTTTATTTTATTTGTTCATTTTAATTTTATTGTTGAATATATGTGTTTTATATCTTATTGTGAAATATCTAATCGAATATTTTGCACTAAATCAAATGGACCTAGTGTATTGTAAGAACACATACGGTCCATTGGACCATGCACCCGTTGAAGCTGTTTTGTATTGGTGCCACTCTAATAAATCTATCACCACCACCACCACTACCATTACTTATTCAAATACATTTATTAATTGACTTTTTTTTTGAATGATTTATTTGTGGACGCTCTTTAACAGCTCAGGTCATCAGCGTCCCATTCCACTCAGGGCGTGAAACGGCCGACAAATTTTGCTCAGAGGCCTCTCTTTCAGGCTTGAGGTTCTTTTTGGTGCCGCAAATGTACCGCACGGAACCCACGGCTTTACTTCCCTTCCGAAGGAAGCCATACTTAGAATTTTTACGCCCCGAAAAAATCCATCGGTCTTGGCCTGGTTCGAACCCGCGATTTTGGGTTTAGGAGGCAAGTATGGTAACCACTGCACCACCAGGACCAACGTTATTAATTGACTGATTAATAATATTATAACAAGATTATATTAAGTGTGAAAAAACTTGTACTTATTTCAAAATCAAACAATTTTACATTTGAACTAACAACCTTTTCATGAACACACTCTCCAACAGCGATAATACTGGGGATAGGGGATTGTCATACTCTAAAGTGAAAATGTCTGTTTCATATGAAAAACGATGCGGTGATGAAAATGAGTTTGCATTTTTTTTCTATCGGACTTAGTTCGAAAGATATCCAAGAGAAGTCAAATTCTGCGATTGTCGATTGGCAATGTTGAAAATTGCTGTTTTTAGAACAATGGAAGGTCTCGTTATCCAGAATAGCAATAAAATAATTTATATAAACCAATTAAAACATTGACAATAAAAATAAAACACATCTTCACAATATCTTGCTGGCTGGTGGCTTTCTCTTGCAGTCAGAGTTACTGTCCCTCTACAGAAACCACAGAAATCCCCCAACATTGCAGGATCCCAACGACCTTGATAACGTTTTCCCATTGCGTCTATCTCTGGATGAAAACGCTCTTCCTGTTCATCACTTACAGCACCCAAATTTTCTAAGTGTGAATGGAGGAAATAAATTTTTTAGTGATGTCTTATAGCTCTTTCTTTATTACAGTGTAGTAATGTGCTCACAAGATTCATTTGTTCATCCTTCGTATTGTTAAGAAACTCTTCTACCTCTGCCTTGAAAGTAGGCCAGGTCGCCATTTCCGCTTACTTAAAAAAAATATCATCTTTTAAAAGCTTTATCTGTGGGACAACGAAAATACACTCCTTTAACTTTGTGCATATGTCAAACGGGGAAATAAATCATACCGTTTACTGTATGTAAACTGTAATTGACTGTAAACTGTATGACTGTAATTCTAGTAGTTTCAATGCATTTCTACTGTTGCGAACTCATGCCCAAGATCTCTTCCCAATTTTAAATACCGCACTAAACGATCTAAGCTGATTGATCTGACAACTGTACCACGTTTCTAGTGGTGGAGGATTCGTAGGCTGAATCACTTAAACTTAAGGTATATTTGAATCATCATCACTGCTGTCACTATCAGTTTCTTCAAATGACATTCAGGGAACTAGTACAGATAAAGTTTCGTATGGGGACTGGTGTAGTCGCTGCATTTTGTTTTCTTAGACAAACCTAATACTTTTATCCTGCATATATAATTCATTCGCGTGATTTTGTTGTTCTCTCAAATCATAGGTACGGCGAATGATGAGGGTTTTTATTTCCATATAATCATTTTCTGAAATTAGCTATAATATATGGGAGTGTCCCCCTTTTGTCTTGATCACCAATTTTGTAACCAAAGTAGTGAAACAAGCTGTTCCTGTAATTTTATAGCCTTTTCTCTTTTGGGCTTTTGGTGGGAAATTTGCACATATATAACAATTATCTGGATGATTCCGACTCTAACGTATCTCACTTTTATCCATGCTGAACACAAAAATAAAGCCACTACACCTATCAACAATAACACACAATTACCTTGCTTCAAACAACTAAATCATTAAACCAAGTTTCACTCAGAACAATTTTTAAAGAAAACAATAACATGTTTATTACTATATTTATCTATAGACTTTTTTCAATGCAAATTTTCACTCCATCCTAGCAAGGGACTTCTGGTAATAAATTTGTACGTCACATAGAGTAAATTTAGGGATCAGGAACTATATAGCATCCACTCTACAAAATGTAAGTAACAAAGTTCTAGTTTATATCGTTCATGATATTACTTTTGCCATAGTCAGGAATCGAATATAAATAAAAACAATACTTAATAGCCTAATTTAAAGGATATGTTCGGTGTATACATGACAAAAATGACAAGAAACGGACATTATTGCCACGGAGGTAAAAATCGTGTTCTCTAGTCCATTCGTTAGTAGTCAGCTGTTGTTGAATACATGCAGTGAAGTTTTGTGTGAATTTATTTGATTTGTCTCAACTGAATATAAAGAAAATGATCGTTAAAGTAAGTTCATTTTCTAATTCCTTTTTCTATGCTGTCACTGGAAGAGAAAATTGAGTCTACAAAGCTGTATAGACCAAATCCAAGTATTAATTTGAGTCAAACTGTGGTTTCAAAACATAACTGTACAAGCTTTCTGTACAGACAGACTAATCATTCATATTCCAGACCTTATTTAAATGATCTGTTTTTCTCTCCGTTGTGTATGTTTAGCCATGCACATATGAGTGTTACTTTTCTTTATTAAGGTTGTATAACCTTGCGATCTATATTAAGCAGTAGCAGTAGTACAATTGTACACCCCAGGTTCCTGCTGCCGAGAACCGTCATTGATATAACACAACTTTATTTTGTTTTCCACTGTTGTTTGCTAAGATTTGCTTAATATAATGTAAATTTTACTACTGGCTAATTAATTTCCTAGCAGGTAGAGGGAAACACTAGGCTCACGAGTACGTTAAATGTGATTACTTTATGTGCTTGAATCTGTTGACAAAAGGCAATTGATACGTTGCCTAGTTACCCGCTTCATAGATAAACCCCTAAGTTCCAACCGTCCGAACCTTTCTGAGAGGGAACTGGCTGCTGCAAATCAATGTAGTGACAAGATACTGACTAACGATCACTCCAGGGTATGACAGCTGAATTTCACTGCTGGTTGACCTTGACCATTAATAGCGGTCAAGCAGCTTGCAAAAAAAAAAAAAAAAAAAAAAAAAAAAAACTCTCTCCTTAACCCACTTTTTCGCAAGACAGAAAAACATTTGATTAATGTTACAAGTTGAACACTGTAGTATTTAAATCTTTAGGTCACTGTATTTCATGTCGGAATGCGCAGATCGATGTTATAGTTCTTATATAAAGATGGAAGACAAATTTGGAAAGTGCTCTTTATTTTACAGCAATTTATTTAGAGTCGTAAAGATACGTTTGGTTCACATAATCGAAAGGAAAAAAGTGCAGCTTTTCTGTAACATTTCACTATCTTTTATAGTTAAACATTTCTGCACAACCTAAAAAACTTTTGAAGCATGCATGAGATTAATTTAAAACGTTCGGTGAATGAAGCACGAAATGATGACATAGCGTTTTGAAACTATTCTAAAATTCCAACAGTTTCCCTTGATACTAATGCACTTTGTCCAGCGGTGCTCCAAAGATGTCGCGAAAGTCGGATTCCTCCAGCCCTGCAAAATACGAGTCAATTGATGATTTAAACTCTTCATCGGACGAAATATTTTGGAATAGATGGAGCCAAGCCAGGGTAAAAGGAAGATGTGGCAGCAAGTCGTACCCAGTTCATTACTTTGGGCACTGAAACGGTACATATGTGAGAGCAAGCATTGTTTTCTCGCTTATAATTGTCTTCAATTGGTCCAAAGATTACAACAATACTCTCCAGCGATAGTTGTTCCTACGGGAAGATAACCAACTGACGGTACATCCTTAACATCCCAGAAAACCATTGCCATGATCTTCCCAACTGATTTCACACACTTTGCGGTGGAGAATAATGATACTCCAATTGTTTGTTTCATGTGTGTAGTAGTGCATTCATATTTAATCATTGGTCCCAAATGGACGCACAAAGTAGGCGGGATCTCTCTGAAAACGGGACAAACTTTGCTGAGAGATGTGCACTCTGATTCACTTTTGATCCTGAGTCAGCAATAGCGGCAACCGCCTTGCCGATAATGTTTTCATGCACAGTTCTTTCCTCAAAATGAAATACGCTGAAATGCCCAGAGCTTCAGCAATTTCAGACAACTTTAATCGGCGATCCTTCAGATAATTTCTGATTACGTGAATTTTGGCGATCCTCTGCATGGGTGCCATTCCAACCTTTCATGACTGCGTTTAAATTCCATGGTTCACTTGAAAACTGTTGAAAATGATGGTGCAGATTCCCCTAGAGTTTCCTGTTGCATTCATACTCCCGTAAGGGGGGTGTAACTTCGGTCGTTGCTCTTCAGATGTTCCAGGTGCGGGCTCTGCAGACCCTGAGTACCCGTCGTACTTCTGATGTTATTAGAAGCAGCCGGACCGGGGAGAGTCGTCCGGATGAGTTGGGCTCGGAGAGACAGTGGTCCCGTAACTCAGGGTACATGAGTACTCGCGGTGGCAGGGTGTCCCAGAGTAGTGCCTATAGCGTATACCTAGGGGGCAGAAGGTTTCTTGAATCACTGCTTGTCGTGGGAAGGGTGACTACCTTAAAGCTGACTCACCTCTTAAATTGAGTAGGTCTATGCTAGACGTGACCTATACACCTGGTAGCCAAGTTCGCTTAGTGCGTTTGGGTGACGAGATCGTCTACGGCCGAAAGGCGGGTCGGTTTAAGAAATTAGGTGCCGTCCTAAATGTAAAAAAATCATCGAGGACGCGGACCACCGTGAATCCCTTTGGTCATTGAGAGGGATCCCGCACACACTTGTTACATTCATACCCTTTTTTTACCAAGTACATAACAATCGCTTGAAGTTCGATATTTACCATTTTTCCTTTATACACGTAGTAACTGCAACAAACAACCATAGCTACTACGATTCTTGAACAATTCATATATCGTTGTGAAAATATTTCTAACGAAGATGGCGGTGTTTATAACAAAAGTGCTTGGGAACTACTGCTACAATCTGTGGGTAATTCCGAGAATTTTTTTATCATAGTTCGTTGTCACGAAGGGTGGGAATTGAAAAATAATATTGCCATTTTTAGTACTTTCGATATAACCAGAAGTGATACTGTTTCTTCAGTTTTAAATCCATCAATAATTTATAAAACTACAGTCTTCTATTGGTGCATCATTACTACACATCTGACACAAAACAGCAGTCCAAACAATGAAAAATTATCTTCCCATTAGAACATCTATCACTGGAGTGTATTATGCTATCGTTCTGGACCTATAGAAGTCAAAAAATATGCGAGAAAAGGTCGGGTATAACAAAGCAGGATGTCATCCTGCATCAAGACAAAGTTCGCTCTCACACATGTGTCGTTTTAATGGCGAAAATCAACCAATTTCCGCCACATCTGCCTTATTCCTCTGACTTGGCTGCATCTTACTTTCATCTGTAACCTAGGGGAAGAATTTATAGACGTTGAGAATGCATTTGATACTATAAATAGAGAAGCAGTGTGGTTAAATCTAAAAAGGAAAGCAGTAAGATGTGTTTTTAAAACGATTAGTTTTAACGATATAGTGAAAATCTGTTTATGTCAAATTTTCAACCAACAAAGGAAGAGATTGTATGTAGGGTAAAACAGGAGTAAGCAAAGGTTGTAAATTAAGTCCAACACTGTTAAATCTCTATATTGATGACATTTTGGACAAAACTAAAAGAAATAAGTTGCATCTACCAGTAATAAATAATAAGGAAATACCAGGATTGATTTTTGCAGATGATTTAGTAATCACATCTGCGTCTAGTGGGGGACTGAGCAGAGCAATTGAAATAGTGAATATGTTTGTAATCAATGGGGATTGAAAATTAATGAAAAGAAACTAAAGATCTCGATTTTTAAAGAGGTTATACATTGAAAAATAATGAAAAATGGTAATTAAATGGGACAGAAATAGAGGTAGTAAGGAAAATTAATTATCTAGGGATAAGTTTAAGCTCTAATGGAAGTTGGAATGAGCAGGAAAAAATTAGCAATACCAAAAGGAAAAGTAGCTATGAGTGTTATAAGAGCATGGGTTAAGAAAACTTCCTGATATGAGTGAATTGGCTGGAAGCTAAAATGTTGTATGGGTCAGAAATTTGGGATGTAGAGGCTGCATGGAAAGATGTCGATAAAATAAATTGTAAATTGATTTTAGGTTTACCAACAGTATCCCGAAATTATATAGCATAACTAGAATCAGGTAGATATTCCATTAAGAAAAAATAATCATAACAATTATGAAATATTTGATCAGAATTATCACACTGGAAGATAGTGGTATTACTAAAGAATGTTTTAGTATCCAAGATAAATGTAATTAGAAAGGATCATAGTATTCCAAAGAGCAGGAATTTTTACAATAGATAAGTTTAGGAAAAGTGTGATAAATAGGAAATACCAAAAGAGTGGATTTCGGAAAGAAAGAAATCTAAGATGGGGAGATATTGAACAACAAGTAATAGGTGAATAAAAATAGTATGGGGTAAGGAAAAATATATAGACCAATGTGATAAGGAGTACAGAAGGGTCTGCTTGGGCTAGAACTGGAATTATAAAATTAAAAGAATTGAGATATGATAAAGAATAGGAAATTTTTTAATTTTTGGAGAAAACAATACAGGTTTTCGTTGTTTGTTATATTGTAATCAAACAAGGTTATGGAAAGAAAACTTTTGGAATGAAAAAATGGGAAATTTTAAATGGGGAAACTTTAATTAGGAAGATTTTAACTGTAAAAGCAGAGAAGGATATAAAAATGAGAGGGAACTATTTAGGCAGAGTTAGAGACAAATGGATAAGAATGACGAAGAGGACGATGGAAGGAAATATACAAAGAAATGAAGCTTAGATGTATAATAATTGAAGGATATTACAGAGTATGGTGGTCACCAATGCACTAATAACCTGGAGTTGTGTGCAGTGGGACCAGAATATTAACAAGCAACTTAGCAAAAGTAATAATTGTATTGGATTATTGTATATTTCTATTGTAATGCTTTTGTGTTTGTCGGAAATAAATGCAAATTCAAAGTAAAATCTTTAATCTAATCAGAGAAATTCCTTGGTGGAAAGAAATTGCGTTCGATGAACAGCTTAAAATCATCGGCTAGGTGTGGGGGTATCTAACTTTAATAATGGGACAAAGGCTTTGGGGCATTGCTGGACAAAGTGTGTTATGAGTCAATGGAGACTATGTTGAAAAATAAAAATAATTTCAAAAAGCTATGCAATTATTTTGTGCTTCATACCGAGAAAATTTCAAATGCCTCTCTGAACAACACACACAGTACACAAACACACTGGAAGATTCCCTGAATTTTTATTGCCTTCCCTGCCTTACGAAGTATATATTTAATTGTTGACAACATTAACCCTTGATGGTCATTTCAATGTCAAGGCTGCTTCGTAGGCATGAAAGACGCACATACAGATGACTGGAATGAATCCGTGAACGAGAAAACTAAACCGGCATTTGCCCTTTCTGAAAATGGTCTGAGGAAAAGCATGGTAAATCTCGATCAGGCTAGCCGCCACAGGATTTGAACCTGGTACCTCAAGTTTCCGCCTGAGCCAACGCTCTCGGTTAAGCAGAGGATATGGGACATGTAGTTAGACGTCATAACCGCCACAGCCTTTCATAGCCATTTGGAGCAGTGCTCTTTCTTATTTTGTACTCAGAGGCTATAATGACAAAGAAAAATATATAAATGAAAGAAAATGTTAATTGAAGTAACTCTGGTGGACGCTATAGGTATTTTCGGGGGCAGTTACCGCGATTTTAATCAAACGCTGCTAGTTTTTTCTTCATGGTCTGAGAGGGTTGTTTCGAACGTGCGTGGGTGACACGAGACGAGACTCTGGCCGTACACGTGACCCACATATGCACCTCCGTGGTAATGCCATTACCTGTTTTCGATGACTGTTGTGGCAACAGCGCCAGGTTCCGCCCCAGGGCATTGTTTCTTGCTTTGTGTGAACCTCGCGCGACTCGCGTCAGTCACAGTGGTAACACCGGCTGAGTAGGACAGTAGGTTGTTCGTGTGGAAATGAAACAGTGCGAGTGAGTGAGTGAATTTGCTGCAGACACAAGGTAGGATCACCGCCAGTGCATATTGTTAAGTTGTGTGTTGTCAAGTGCGAGGGTTAACCTCTGCCTCTGGAATGTTATGGGGAACATACCTCGCAACTACTCCAGAGACAGTTTTCGTGAGATAAACAGTGGGCAGAGTTAAATGTTCCAGATGACGGTGTAGGACCAATAGTAGCTAATAATTGAAGATGTTCAATTTCATCATTTTACCCTCAGCTACCATCCCAGTTTTTGTTTTGCTTTTTTGAAGGGGATGTTTATCGGCATGTCATAACAATAAGTAAACTAAATAATAACTAGAATTCCTATCGCTTTATAATCATTGCCTAAGAAAATGTGTGCATAATTTCTTTTAAAGTAAATGAATTTAAAAATGAAATACTTTGTTTTTGACACGCTTAAATATAGTATTCTGAAATTCTGTTATAATTAAGCGCAATATTGCTCTACATGTACTCGTGCCCAAATTATTTGCATTCAACTTGACTTCTTCTCTTAATGGAGTATTTAAACTTGACTTCAATGTTCACCCGCCAATGTTCTATTTTGACAATGTGCCAATATAGTTGCCAATCTTTCAGGCTTCCAGAAAGAGGGCAAATTCTATCGCCTGTTGGTATTTTTTGTAGTTTCCAAGCCCCCAGTCTAAAGCAAGCTGCACCTGATCGGTTCTTTAAATTCAAGTTTTATATGCATCCCAGTTTATGTTTAGCTCATTACTAAGTTCCCATGATTTTTTTCCCCTTGCATACTGTTTACATGTTCTGTCTGTTGATATAAGTTAGCTTTTTTATAACTTTTCATCCATTCATTACTGCTGCACTCCTCCGCCTCTCATCCCATCCCATCCCATCCCATCCCATCCCATCCCATCCCATCCCATCCCATCCCATCCCATCCCATCCCATCCCATCCCATCCCATCCCATCCCAATTCCTTTTACCTGCTAACGGTTTAATCCTTAGTTTTCGTTTAAGTTTAATGAACCTCTATGAAGATTAGCATAGGTTTGTCTTAGATTTTTTATTAGTACTTAACGCCCGCTTTTACTACTGAGGCACCTCTGGCGGTGGACACTGATGATACACGAGATGAAATGATGCTTTGGGAAGGGATAGTTTTTTTAAGGAAGGAAACGTTCCATGCTTAAGTTGAGGGTATCTCCCCGGCATTTGCCATTTATGAAGACTGAGGAAAACCTGGAAAAACCCTCATCAGGGAGGACGGTCTAGACGGGATTCTAACCTCAGACCTCCCGCTCACGAGTCCGCGCATTAACGACCTCGGCCACCCGTGGCGGTTTGCCTTTGATGACCAAGCACAGTGTCGGCTAAAATATTTTTAAACGAATGAATATGTTCTGTAACAATATTACGTTATATTAGAAACTTATCTCTCTAATCAATCATCTCTTATAATACTTTTTTCCTCTCCCCTTTGAATAGTGTGAAATACTCATTTTTCATTGGTGCGGCTCCTCAAGCGGGGAACATTGAAAATACATGAGATAAATTATATATACTAATGTTAATTCCTTTATTTTTTGCAACATATGCCAAAACCTTAAGTCGCCATTGTTCGTGTGTGTTCCATTTTTTTCCCACTAAGGCCGCTCTGTGAATCGCCTTCAGCAGTTGCTCCATTGTTTTTAGATTTGGCACTTGTTATACAATTTTACAACATACAATTTGGTACAATAATGATGAAAATGAGCATATAAAATATCCTTAAGTCCCCTAAAACCACTTGTTAACTTAGACCTAATCTAGATATTACATTTTACGATTATTATGGATCTCGGTTTTAAAATTTAATCCTACAGCTTCTCCCCCATTCCTCCATTTTTGGTACCAAATTGTTTAAAATGTTCAATTCGACAATGTCCCACTGATGCCATGACAAGAGCTATGGCGAAATACTAGAAGCAATGTGCCCAAGATGTGACGAGAAAAAGTAAACTTTCGAGTGTAGAAGAAAAAATTTACAAATATTGTGATTTAATAATAATAAGCAATAAGATGTAAACATAAGTCCAACAATGTACTGAGCAACATAACTTAAAAACTGAAAAATAAACTTAGTGTACCATATAAAATATAATTTTAAAATTTGAAATAAATAATCGAACTAAAGTACTTTACTAAATCTCAATTTAAGGAATTTTATGTTACCTTATTTGACAGCAACTTTAAAAAATATTACAGCACACAAGTTTCTATCACGGTTAAAAATAACAAGGAACTTAAAATCAACAATACATTTAATGAACCTTAATCAAATTTCCATAATACCAAAATCACTACGTAGGGCTAAAGGAAATAGCGTGGATGGTACCAATTTTGAAAAAAAAAACGCTTAAATGTGCGATACCCCCTTGATACGGAAATAATATCTGCAAAAGAGCACAAGAGGAAAACTGACCACGCTAGAAAGATATCGTCACATTATTCTCGAAAACTCCCTTGCCTGTCCCACCCGGAATGGATAAGAGAAGGTAATAAGATCTTCCCTCACAGATCGGGAGAGAAAGAAGGAAGAAGGGAACGCAGTTAGAAACAATGCATCTTAAGCTATCAAAATATGCATAATTGCAAGTTTAAGCTTGCGTATTCACTGTCGTGCAGTCTGTTAAGTTCAGTCAATAGCAGGTGAAAAATCATGAATATTTTAAAGACAACTTCAAAATTTAGATTCTACGTTTTCACACGCTATAAGCTAGGTGAAAGAGCGGAAATAAAAAAAATGCAAATGCAAATGTATTCATTTTACATAATTGCAAGGTGGATTCGATCATTTGAAGGGAGAGAGACTTTTGAATGACAACCTCGGGAAGCTGTGGACGAGAGAACTATTCAAAGAGTGAGGAACTTGGTGTAGGAAAATCGACATATTACTTTAAAATGCTAAGTATGGAAGTGGGTGTCAATGTTGGCAGCAATGAGAGAATACTCCATTAACATTTAAAGCTGCGAAAAATCCTATGCAAAATGGGTTCACATTCCTTAACCAAAGAGTGGAAAGGAATGTGCAAGGAAACTGCTGAACATGTTTTCACCAAACGGTCCTAAACGTTTGACAGGTATATGCACTGGTGATGAAAGTTGGTTTTACTACTATATCACCCCAAATAAAACTCAGAACTGCGTAACGGTAAATGAGATGACTTAACAGCTGTTGTTCTTCGACAAGATTTGAGTTCTCGTAAGCGAGTGTTCGCTGTTTTCTTCATCTGTGAAGGACCATTAGTGGTTGACTGTATGTCAAAAGCAATGACAATGAATGGAGAATACTATGGCACTTATGTTTTGAATACTTTGTTTGAAGAGTTGAGGCGGCAACTTCAAGGCTGTTGCTTTTGCACGACAATGCGTCTCACATAGCTGCAAATATGAGGAAACTGGAAGTCTCTAAAGTCAAGTTGCTGAACCATCCATCCTACAGCCCTGACCTTGCACTGTGCGACTTCTGTTTTTTTACTCGAGTGGAGTCTTGCATTGCTGGAAAATCTTTTAAACAAGTGCAGAAACACTTGCAAAACTTTTGAATGCCCCTCTTATGCTAGACAGAAACACTTGAAAGAACGGCTCTAATCGTAAGTTAAGTTTATAAGGATCTTTGTAATAACTGATGTTTACTTACGGTAGTTAAGGTTACATTAGGCGTTCGATTAAGTTCGGTTTAAGAAATTTGTTTTACTATTTTCCTCCGTCTTGCTATTTAGTGCATTTATTGTTGATGGTAACATCCTAGACGTCGCCACCTTCACCATACTCCGCCACCGTTTTCCCCTTTTTAATCCAATTTCAGCTGTAAAACGTCCCCGCACTTTTATACTGAGGAAAACCTAGAAATAGCTGTCATAGAGAATATTCATGGGGAAACGGCAAAGGGCTAAAGGCTCTTCATTTCTTTTACGGTGTTGAAAAGAAGATTAGATGCCTCACGCTTTCATCCCCCAGGTGTTGTGATGCGAGTACTTACGTAACTTGTACATCGAGTTTAGTTAATTCCATATTTACTTATACCTTCTAAAAAGTTTATCATTAAATTCTGTTCAGTTTGACGGACTTTAGAAAGACGAGTAAGTAGTGAGGTGAGACCAATTTTTTTTTTTAAATATTGCTCATTTATTGTCATTTTGAGTGCATTAGATAGATGCACATATATTTTGTGAACGTAAATATTTTAATTGTAGTTCTGTAGCGATGAATGAAAGTCATTAAAATAACCCAAATGAGCTCTTTGGCGCCCTAAAGCTATCTGGTATTCACTTTCTCAGGGTCGGTCCCTGTGGTGTAGTGATAACCACACTTGCCTCCTAAACCCAAGATCGCGGATTCAGTCCTGATGAGGGTCGATGGATTTTTTTCAGGCGTAAAAATCCTAAGTATGACTTCCTTTGGAAGGGAAGTAAAGCCGTGGTTCCCTTATCGTGGATTTACGGCATGTAAAGGAACCTCAAGCCTAAAAGAAGCCTCTGAGCAAATTCTATCGGACGTTTCACGGCCTGGATGGATTGGAACGCTGATGACCTGAGATGTTAAATAGCGTCCATAAATAAACAAAAATCATTTAGATCACTTTTTTCAGGATATGGAAACATTCTGAAAGAAACCTTATTCCAATGGATTGTTCCGACCGGAAATTGAATCCAGAACCTTAGATTTAGTAGTAACAAACAGTACTACTAAGTGAACTATGGAGCGTTAGTGTGAAGTTATAAACTTATTATAATGGATATGCAAGTTCTATAATGTTACGTCCTGTTAGAAACTTCGCCTCTTCAAGCAAGTAGCCTACAGTAGTCCTTTTCTTCTTGTGTTTAATGCCAGTTTTCACAGCTATGGCATTACAAGCGTGGCCACTGATGATACATGGGATGAAATGAAAAAAATGGGGAAAGGAAAGGACATAAGTTTAGAGTACGTTCCCTAATGGCTGTGGAAAACCTGGGGGGAAAATCTACCAGGGAAAACATTTATGGCGAAAAATAAATTCCAGTCCTCCTGTTCATGAGTTCGACCAACCGTGGCGATGAACGAGTGTTCATTTGATACCGCAGTAACATGAATTTGATCACATGAATAGAGACGAGAGATATGATAACTCCACGCTCTGGTTGGCCTCGGGAAGCTGTCAATGAGAGAATAGTTCACTTATGGGGGGAAAATCGCCATATCATTAATAGAATGGAAATTGGTATCAGTATTGGCTGCATTGACACTAAACGCCAGTATTTAACGTATAAAAAAATCTGTGCAAAATGTCTCCCATATTCTCCAACCAATGATAAATATGAGGAAGGAATGCGCAAGGAAACAAATCGAAATTTTCCATTACACGGCTCTAAACGATTGACAAACATATATACTTATTGGTAATGATAGTTGATTTCATTGCTATACCATACCAAACAAAACTCAGAATGTGAATGACTTGAAACATTTCTTATTCCAGTTGTTTCTTAGCAGGATTTTTGTTCTCGGAAGTTATTGTTTATGATTTTCAACTACTGGGTAACATTTCCTTATCAGGACCGCTGCACACGTAGTTCACTGTAGTAGTAGGATGAACTACTCTCGTTCCCACGCTTGAAAGTCGGCCAGGAAGCCGGAGGGGAGGACAGTAAGATTTTAACTTCAGGAACGTACGTACATCGTGTGACAATATATTAAGCATTCATTAAGCGACGTAATACGGTGTATTAATTACGTCAATATGACTCAATTCACATATTCTATTCCGCAAAGAGTAGTTAATAATTCGTAGTGCGTAAAGAATCGCCTCATGATGTACAGAGATTTCTTCAAGAGAGATTTCTTGATATTTAACTTCCAAGTTTAAGTTTGATTCTCAGATGATTGGTAAATAAATTTCTTAAAACGAAAAGTAATCTTGATAAAAAGTGTATACACAGCCACGTACAGTAGTTGCAGAAGAAGCGTTAGATAACATTAGACATGCTCTGTAACTTTCCCCTAAAAATTACTTCCAGTCATTCTTAGGAAATGGAAAATTTCTCTCCCTCTGTTCAGAGTTACTGAAGTTAAAACCCCATAGAACTACTGGAAGTGCAAGAAATTAAACCGGGTGACCCTGGATCCAGGAGTAGATTTTGAATAGTGTGCATGACGGAGCAATGGACCCTACATTGGATGAGGCTTGGTTGCTCCTACTTATGTTAATTCACAACTGGCGCTCAGAAAATCTATCCACCTTCACGAGGAACCTCTCTGCATGATCAAAAGATAAAAAATGTGGTGTACCATTAGCGACGAAAGAATAATAGACCTTGTATTTTTTGAAGGTACGTATAGAATATTTTGCAGTCTTTTTTCCGTGATATAACCGTGAACAAGCGACTTTCTAACAGGGCTCTGCAGCGGCACATGTGGGTAGTGTTTAACGCCGGTTGTTACTACCGAGGCACCACAGGCGGTGAACACTGGTGATACATGAGATGAAATGATAAATTGTGAAAGGATTTTTTTTAAGGAATGAAGCGTTTCAGGCCTAAGTTTAGGGTACCTCCCCTAGCATTTGCCATTTATGAGCACTGAGGAAAACCTGAAAAAAAAAACAGCAGGGAGGACGCTCGTGGTGGGATTCGAACCCCAGACCTCCCGATCACGAGTCCGCGCCTTAACGACCTCGGCCACCTGTGGCGGTTTAATGTTTCCTTGCTGCAATATTCCGCGATAAAGGCATCACTGACAACATATGGCACCCTCGGTCCGCCGATTTAACGCCCTGCGATTTTTACCACTGGAGGAGGGAGAAAGTATTAAAGGAAAAAGTGTACATAACAAATTCATATTTATTGAAAAATAACATTCGTGAAGAAATGTCTTCCATTTCTCAGAAGGAACTGCAGAGGGTTTTTTTTTTTTTTTTTTGAATGATTTATTTATGGACGCTCTTTAACAGCTCAGGTCATCAGCGTTCCATTCAACGGCCGACAAATTTTGCTCAGAGGCCTCTCTTTCAGGCTTGAGGTTCTTTTTCGTGCCGTAAATGTACGACACGGGACCCACGGCTTTATTTCCCTTCCGAAGGAAGCCATACTTAGGATTTTTACGCCCCTAAAAAATCCATCGGTCCTGGCCGGGTTCGAACCCGCGATATTGGGTTTAGGAGGCAAGTATGGTAACCACTACACCACCAGGACCGACTGCAGAGGGTAATGGTTAATTTCCTAGACCGATGTCTGAAATGTATCTAGTAAAATGAATGAGGAAGAACCAGCATCTTCTCGCTTATGATGGTAAGTAAATGTATATTTAAGTGATAGTAATAAATTACGCGACAATCATAGATGTGTTTTTTTTTTAATCTCCCGTTCACCTCTCTACCGGCCGTTAGGCGTGGAGCGGTACCCGAAAGAAAAATCTCCCTTTATGAAAAGCAATTAGTTGTGAAAAACGCCAGAAGGAATGAAACACAATGACATTTTGTGTTGGTTGCTTATCAGAAAAGATGCGTCTGTTCACAGAATAGCTGCAAATTACAGTAAACTAAAGGCTCGAGAGCTTCAAGTGCTCGATCATCCAACCTACAGCCCTAACGTTGTGCCGTGTGCCATCTCATTGTTCCCTTGAGTGAGCTCTGTCATCGCTACAAAAACTCTAAAATGAATGTATGACTTTACCCAAGCTGCTGACAATATTCAGAGTACCGCATCGCTTTTGAAAATAGTGGCAACGCTTGAATTATATGTGAAGAGAGATGGAGGGTACTTTGAAAAAGGCCGTCACGCAGAAGCTGCGTAAACTAAGCGAATTTCTCATCGAGTTAATAACTTTTAATGAAAATTAATATAACAACCAAACTAGGGCTTATTAATTAATGAAATGAGATAATTTATGACATTACTGTGCGGCATTGGGGAAACAAAATTAGAATTCTTGCAAATTATGTGTTACACGAGAGAAATCACATTATTATTATTATTATTATTATTATTATTATTATTATTATTATTATTATTATTATTATTATATAGATTCAACCACAAAAATTAACAATGAATTAAGTGAAATATATGGCCATCGATATACAAAGCTATACAGTGTGAATAAATATTTTTAAACATTTTTAAATCTAACCATATTTATGAGCCCTTTATATCATCTTTACATTCACTAAAATAGAAAAATAAGAGACAATTTCGAGCTACATTCTGTATTTAAGGTGTTCATATGTTTCAATAAAACAAAAACATGTTACTGTTTA
The DNA here is from genome assembly GCA_030762175.1 of Metallyticus violacea. Lineage (NCBI taxonomy): Eukaryota > Metazoa > Arthropoda > Insecta > Mantodea > Metallyticidae > Metallyticus > Metallyticus violacea. The sequence goes on from CM060834.1 coordinate 21,026,569, forward strand.
AAAACAATTGCAACGTACTAAGTAAATATAATAAACAATCGAAAGTTCCATAAATTTTGATTGGCTTTGAAATTTAATTTAAATATTATTATAGCAAAAACATGTAATTCAAACGTTTTTCTGAAGGTTGTTACAGAGCTCTGTTGTATACAAATGTAATTATCAAACCATATTAGATTAATGTTTCACATTTGCTATCTTCACGACAATTCTTTTGTTAAATATAAAACATATGTAACGTTATAAATATAGTTTATATACTGAATTAATTTCATTGATTTTTGTTTATTTACGGACGCTCTTTAACATCGCAGGTCATCAGCATCCCATTCAATTCAGGGCGTGAAACGGCCGACAAATTTTGCTCAGAGGCCTCTTTTTCGTAAATCTACGACACGCGACCCACGGCTTTAGTTCCCTTCCTAAGGAAGCCATATTTAGGATTTTTACGTCCGAAAAAAAATTCATCGGTCCTTGCCGGGTTGAATCCGCGATCTTGGGTTTAGAAGACAAGAAGGAACTAATTTATCCTTTTATTTTAAAACAATATAAAGAAAAACGCGAGCGCTTTTTAAATTTCTGCCCTTCACAGTTATAAACTAATTTAATGTCTCTTGATTGGTTTTCAAATCACTCACTACTATTTTCTGTCCTTAAATGTGAGCTAATTCGTTTGTGATATTCATTAATGCTTTGTGTAAATGTAGGGAGCAATTTAATTGTTCTAAAACAGTGGTTTCAGCGACACGCAAATTCCCTTTATAAGAATCAGAGCTGAGCGAACTCCTTGTTAATATCAAAATGTTTAACAACCTTACGTTAGCCTAAAGTTGCTATAGCCACGGTAACTAGAGCTATCTTAGTATTTCTCTCTAAAAATCACGCAAAAATGTTTAAATTTTTGAAACTATTTAAGTGCAGTAATTATTCATTTTAATTTTAATGTGTATATTAAAGCCCGAAATGTTATAGAAAGTTAATTACGCAATAGCATATTTCACTGTCTTTAAAGACACATTTTTATACTACACACATTTTAATCTAAACCAAATACAGAGAATGCCCTTTATTATTGAACTATTTTATGTAATGACCTAATTCCAAACGGATTTAAGTTACACTTGCAGGATAATTTCGACATTTTAAACAAAACAATGCATTCTTCTCGCTGAATTTTATACGAAGAAATGAACAAATAGCTGCTTTGGATGGTACAGAACTTTGAAGTCGAATCGCAATAGTTGAAAGTGATGTAAAACTATATTTTACTTCCGTCTCCTGTCACGTGCACGCCGTGTCCACAATTAAAGACTTCTCCTTATAATAGACCCCCAATTCAATTTTTCAGGGTCAACAATCCAGTATATACGTAATTGTTAGCATTGCCACACCCCCCTCCGGACTTGCATAATCGGCGTCCTCGCGAATATATAATTTATGTTTTCAGGTATACTCCCACTCCTAATGACCCGATTTTTCTGATTTTATTTAAATGGTATATACCAAGTTTCTTTGCAAAAAAAATGCATTTTAAGCAAACCTCCACTAATAATAGTGTAATTTCTGTGATTTTGAAAACCTATTGTTCTTATTCCTTGAGAAAAAACAAAAATTATGGCCGCTAGCGTTAACAAACACACACATATAAACTTTTTTCGTCATCGGTGCCTAGTAAGTAGAATCCATGGATATTTGAAGCATTTTCATGGGTATAGTCATAATAGCTACATTCGTGGAATTCGCTGAAAACTATCAGCTCGTTCCGCGTTCTGGGACATTGTCAACTTATGTCGAACCTAGTGAGAGAATTTCTTTTTTCTTAGCTAACTGAGATGCAGCCTATGGTTTCTACACTGACGTTGAATTTGTGTGTCACGTCCTCACAAATAGACTATACAAGCTCGTCAATTATCTTGGAGGTGCTCATGTTTGACCATACTTTTCCATTTACTGCCTAACACTGGGAAAAATTGAAACTAAAAATTCATTCCCTCGTTAACTGCATTTATGAGGGTTGCTACAAACGACCATTAGGTGGTGCTATTGAGACATGTTATTACTATTTTCTAAACTGAAAATAGTAGCTTAGAAATATTGACCGAGTAGTTTGTTTACACTGAGCGTTTAAACAAAGCAATTTTGTTAAAAAATGCAATTTTTAGTAAAGCCCTAACTCAACAGCAATGCTTAGAATCGCTTCGTTAACTTTTGGTAATGAAGCACCATCAGGGAAAACGTTTACAATTGGTTTGCCGAATTTCGCCATGGTCGTACGTCCTTCAGTGATGAATTTCGTGAAGGTGGACCAAAATCGGTTGTCATTCCATAAAACATCGATACTGCAACATGGTTGAAGAAGATCGGCTTGTGACTTACAGTGAAATAGACGCTTCTTAAGCATTTCGAAGACTACAGTACACTCGATTATGCATGGACATTTAGCTGTGAAAAAGATATGTTCCCGATACATTCCGCATAATTTGACCGAAGCTCGTGTTACTTGGTGTGTTGAAATGCTCAAAAATTCCACCAAGGAACTGCAAAATCTGTTTTTCAAATCGTAACGTATGACGAAACTTGGATATGTTTTGTGAACGGGAAACTTAAGCAAAAATCCACTGTTTGGGTGTTCCAAGACGTACCGAATCACACAAAAGTTGTTTGTTTGTTTCTTCGGTTGTACTGGGTATGTTGCAACCATTCCTTTAGAGGATCGAAGAACAGTTAATGCTGAATGGTATGTAACATTTTGTTGGCCAAAAGTCATCGACGAAATCAGGAATCGCTCCATTCTTCATCATGACAATGCCAGCTCTCGCAGAGCACGTCAAACAATTTATTACTTGGAGAAAACATGAAATTAATGTCTAATTGCCCGTATTCACCTGATTTATCATCTAATGCCTTCTTTTTGTTCCAGAATGTCAAACAAAAAATGCATGGACAGCGATTTTCATCTCCTCAAGAAGCTGTTGAAACCTTTAAAAATCATGTTTTTGAGATACCAACTTCAGAGTTGAAAAAAATGTTTTGAGAAATGGTTTGAACGCATGCAAAAGTGTATAAATCTTAAAAGGCGAATATTTTGAAAATCAATGAAACGGTTTGTTCCAAAAACTGTTTTTTATTTCTTAGTTTTTGTAAAAGCTTAAAGGTAGCCCTCGTATTGTGCATTTAATTCTGCCAAAGCTTTAAGTTTGAGCACTACTAAAAATTTGACACAACCTTTTAGATCAATTATTTAGAAAAATCACCATATGCCAGCCATATCCAATCTAATCGTAAAAGAAAGTAAAGGATCTAACAACAAACTGTACTAATTTTGTAATAGAATGCGATACGATAAAATCCACTTCCGCTATACGTTTTGATGCTTAGGCCAGTGGAATAAAAATCATATACTATAATTTAAATGGGCTTCTGGAAATCTCTGTTCTTTAGAATAATTACCAATTCTATGACAAAACTAGAAAGAAACAGCTGTTACCATTTCACAATTTACCCAAATACTCGTGAAGCATTTAGAAGAATTGTCGCATTTTCTGTCACATTGGCAGACAGCACTTTTGTTTCACAATAATCTACTCACAACCTTTTGATCCATATAGGTCTATAAATCAGAAAGGGTACGTGACAGAAAAAAGCCGGTACAGCGTTTCAGCGCTATCTGATACACAGTCAAATACAGAAGATAATTGAATTGGATTTAGCAGTAGGCCCCGATCATCGCGAGGCATATAAACCTGTTGTCAATAACAACGAGATTTAGCCAGTCTGTTGAGCGAAAGTTTAAATACAATGACGGTATTGCATTAGTCAAACTCGATTAAGCACAACGTGAGCGTTTACTGCAGGCTTCACTAAAACAACTCTGGTAGCTTCTAGTATTGTGGGGTTTAAAAAGGTTGCACCATTAGATATGTATTTTTAACTTTCTAAATTTTCAAAAATTGTATTTACTGTCTCATAAGAGCAGACTGAAAGTTAGACAAAATGCCTTTTCTATCTGGGTAAATATATTGAAACGTAAGATCGAAATGAATATGTTCTGTACATTTGGAGTCTGTAGGGCCAGTTTTCATTTTACCTTTTTTTTTTTCTGTTGCCTATTTTGGCTCGTTATGGATTTTTCTGCTATTATTTACGAATTTTAAAAAGCAAATAAATATCGAAGTGAAAAAAAAAGGTTTAAAATTAAATGGTATGTTCACTTCACAAAAAAACTATTGATACATTTATTTCTTTTCAAGCAGTCAAAAATTTCTCCTTAACTCATTACTTATGCTCTTTAAATAGTAGAACCTTCATTAGTGAATGAAAAGCACAGTTATCTCGGGCATACGAATACCAGGAAATAGAGAAGATGTGGGAAGTACTGAGTTTTGAATAGTCCTGGTGAATGACTCTGTATCGATCTAGGAAATTTATGGTAGGAGGTAACTTCTCAGGTGCATAAATGACTTTACTCGTACCAGCTGAACGCATCTGTAGTCGGCAGTCCCAAACGAAGCGAAGACTGCCGACTGGTTACGATTTTAGTAGTAGCAATTGCTTTAGGCGAATAATTTCCACACAGAATATGAAGCCCTGTTAGTTCAGTAGGTTAGAGAGTCGTGTTAATGATATGAGGATCGTGGGTACGATTCCCCATGGAACATTTTTTTCTTACTTGAAATATTTTTTTGTCAAAAATAAATTTTACAATTTTTTGTTCCAATCTTCGTAACTTTATATACTATTCTTAATCGAATAAATGCTAATTTTTTCATAAGTTAGGTTAGTTTAGTTTAATTTTAATAACTAAGTAATTAACAATAAAATATTCATACGTTAGGTTAGAATAATTTAAGTTCAACAACAAAAAACAATAAAACATAAAAACATAATATTACTCCATAATAACAATTTTTCTACACTATTCTTAATCGAATACATGTTAATTTTTCATACATTAGTTTCGTTTAGTTTAACAAAAAGAATAACAGAATATAAAACTATTATTACTCCGTAGTAACACTTATCGTAATCAGTCTAGTTTCTTCTATACGGTTTGGGACTATCGGCTGCAGATGCGTTCAGCGGGTACGTGCAAGTCATAAGTGTAACAAACAGTTGCAAGAGAGAAAGATGAGGTGGTACAGCTGTGCATTAAACCGACTCGCCCATATAGCTAGGAAGATCTGAGTCTGCTAGAGCGGTTAGAGCTGCAGTCCCGAACGACAGTGGAGAGAGGCGAACTCCTCAATCGCGAACGGGAGATAGCACACTGTTTGCGTGGTCGCATGTAGCAGTACAACTTTTTTTATGACTGCTATATGTTGTTTCTTATAAAAAACTGAGTTTTTCATTTTGTACTACTCGTTGTCTTATTGGAATTTGCATTTCACACACACACACACACACACACACACACACACACACACACTAACCTTAACGCTAACCTCAGGTAAATCCTAGAAATAGGTGGACCCGGAGGTTTGCCGCGGCGAGCTACGGCCTAACGGTCTACGCTCGCCTTCTTTTCATTAATATAAATAGTAAGAGAATTGTGTGCTATTAAGTAGGCGGGTAAAATATTATAACTGTAGCAAATCTTCTCTTATTGGAATTCCGGGGGGGGGGGGGCAGTAGCTTCGGCTCTCTTCGCTGTCACTTGGGACTACAGCTCTACCGCAACAGCAGACCCCAGATCTTTCTTGCTGTATGCCTAAGTATAAACCGTCCCTACAATGTGTAAAGAACGGAAGTAAGAGAGAGTTGCTTTTTAACTGCAAGCCAAATCCGCTACAGATAACTGCAAATACAAATATCAAGAGCAAAATAGAAGTCCTCTGCAGGTATAATTATTTTATTCATAAAAAACATTAATAACATATTAAACGGTGGAAGTTTGCGGTTAGTGCAAACTAACTCCCTCCTGGAGGAACAGATCAGAGTTCCCACAACAACAAACAATGTGTTTTATCTCTTTAGATAATTCAGGAAATCGACAATTATGTGAAACAATCTAGACTCTCCAATACAACAAGGTCATCACGCCAGTGTCTATTATAGCGGTAGATACAGATTGAATTAAATTTGTTTTGAATAGAAGGTTGGGATCGTAGCAGCGTGTTCACGATACAGCAGTATATTGAAAGTGTGGCGAGGTAGACGCTATACCATGCATTAACAAAATGAAAACTTGGCGCGTCAATTTTTACGAAGAATTTCTGTGACAATGGCGCTCGATTGAAACATTTTCCTGGAATAGGCAGCAACTTGAAACAAATGTAAAGGTTGCAAAGAAATGGAAAAGGAAAAGCAGTGGGCATTTTATAGATTATTTTCGCTTATACGATGTCATCATAAAATCCATCAACGAAACGAAACAAAATTTTGAATTTCGACCAATCACAGCCCTATATCCCAGTGAAATTATCGTAAAATTTTACCAAACCCATTTTCCGCACGAAGTTCTTTTTTCTGCTGCTCGTGTAGCCAAACTCTATATTCTCACTATAATTCCTGAGCTCGCATCACTGTCTACTTTGCTATAGGTGTGCTAAGGTGTTGATAGTAACACAGTTATTATTATTATTATTATTATTATTATTATTATTATTATTATTATTGCGTATTCAACTTAAATAATTTTATAAATTACGTAATTGCCTAAGCAACCATAATTTTAATAGTTTAGAATAGTAAAATGTTTATATATTCTCTTCCCCTTAGTTGCTATTAGGAAATCTAACGGTAGCGATTGTAAAATCGACTTTCGTGTATTTCAGTCTACAGTTTCTGAATAGATATTCATGAATAACAATCATATTTTGTACAGTTGTTAATATTCTGTGCGCGAATGTCAAATACATATTATTTTAATTGTTATTCTATTCATGGAATAGTTCTAAACCCGTATATGGCTCTTCTCCATTGGCATTACTGACAATGGACATTCGTCTGTTGCAAGATGACTTCAAACTTGATAAAAATATACAATTATTAATATTTTATAACAAAATTTAGGGATATAATATTTAAATTATTATTTTATTCGCCAAATAGTCCTATTAAATGTTACCAGAGAGTCTGTGCATTCCAGATAAATCCACTCGCTACGTTCGCGGATTTATCGGCAATCTCGGACGGTCTTGTGATAATTTTAACGGAAACTTGTCCATAATATTTATTATAATTATACATTTAAAATATGATAGCACACTTAAACTTCATAACCAATTTACAATGTTCTGTCTCCTCACGGGTCGAAAGTTAATATTTGAATTGTTACACTTAACACGTCAGAGGCATAGGTGGTCAGCCCACCGCCTCGGGTGCTATCTAGTGTGATGCTGAGGATGTAAAAAGTCATGTAATTTTGTCCAGCAATGTATTTTTTTTCCAGAATTGGAGTTATTTTACGTGTCATAAATTTAATTCCCAAAAGATCTACCTTGGCCTGGGCCCAAACTTTTAAGTTATGTAATTATTGAAATATAAGATCACTAAAAAGTACTGTCTATTTCGGGACAGAAATTTCAAATTCTCATATTCTGAACAAAATAATATATTTGGTATTAAATATAGTCATCGCTTTTATGAACCTCATATCCTGGTCTACTTTCTATTAGCTTTTCAAAATATTTGTCCCACTCTTTAAATGAGATAAAATTTGAATATCTACTATTTATGTAAGTTGCTCTTAAATTTTTAATATTCTCCATGCTTCAGATTTGTTTCTCCCTCCAATTTAACTTTCAATTAAATTAAATTTTCTAACCTAATCTTGTATCTTCCATCTATGGGACAAATAAACTTTGGGAAAAGTTTACTAAACGAGAACTAATTGAAAGATTTATTAATGGTGAAGATATATATAAAGAATACAAAACGGTATATATATCCACAATATATAAAGGATCACAAATGAATATAATAATGATAGGGAATTGACTGTCTTTGTACTATGAGTCTATATGGTCGAATATTAAAAGAATAGAGAGGAATATAAGAACAAGGAAACAGAGGAACAAACAGAAGGTACAGCAGGAATGCCCCCCATTGATAATCTGCTTTGTTTGAATCAGATAATTGAAAAAGTTGTAGTTTATAATCAGGAAATACATATATTGTTTATAGATTTAGAAAAGTCTTATAAACTGTTCAAGGCTCTAAACTTTGCGAACATTTACAAAACGTCGGAATTTCAAAATATTTAATCAAAGCACTACAAAATTTATATGAACATTCTATGGCAAAAAAATAAAATGAAAAATAGATTGTTATCAGAATTCCATGTTAAAGACTTGCGTCAGGGATGTTGTTTATCCCCAACATTGTTCAAAGTATATCTTGAAGAGGATTTAAATGTCTGAAAGATGGAGGTATGGGAGTTGATGATAGGGGTATATACACTTTGCAATTTGTACACGATCAAATAATAATGACTGGATATAATGATTAGGAATACATGAATAGAAGAGTCACTGAAGAGTTTGAAAACGCTGGTCTAAAATTTAAATTTGAAAACTCTAATTATATGGTAATAGGAGGAGAAAAATAAAATCAAATTATTGAAAATAAGGGAGTGCTTAAATATAGCGGCAAATGTAAATATTTTGGTGCTACCACTATTGATGATGGAAAAAATGATGAAGAAACTAGGGAACATATAAAGAAGGGAAATTTTTCAATATGGACTCTTAGTCCTATATTTTAGGATAAGTAGATCAATAAAGAAGCAAAGCACCAAATTTATAAATCGATCGTTAGTCACACCTATGAAAAGTGCAGAAATATGACAACTTAAAATGCATACAAAAGTAAAATTTTGGCTATGAAAATGGATTACTGGCGGCGGTTAGCAAGGGCATCGTAAAGAGATAGAATTAAAAATTATACAAGACAAAAAATGGGAACCAAAATAATATTTTGGAGGACGTTTTAATAAACAAATTTACGGCCATTTAATGCGCATGGGTGAAGCCAAGTATGGATTTCACTAAAAAGACGGACGCGAGGATGCCACAGACAACGTGGAAGAAGGGAAATGCAAGAAGAAATGCAGAATAGACACTTAAAAGAAGAATAATGCCTAGACCTGGAGGAGCAGTTCATTCCATTTATAGTTAACTATATAATTATAGGAGGGTAGGGGTCCATAAGTTTCCGGCTTGTGTCTTAGTCTAGCTATTAAGCAAATAATTTCAGCTGTAACTTCCGCTCCACTGTGTTCACTTGTTGAGATATAGTTTCATAAGGAAGGCTATGTGTAGAAGATTGTGACATGTTCAAAATGGTGTTTCGAGCTGTTATCAAGTTCTTCACAAAAGAAGGACTTACTGCACATGAAATTAAACAGTAGTTGGTCGGTGTATAAGGAGAAGCATCCCCCTCATATTCTGCCGTAAAAGAATAGGCTAAGCTTTTCCGAGTGGGCCGAGAAAGCATCGAAAACGAAGAGCGTCCAGGTCGGCCCTTGGAGGTGCTCACTACTGAAAACATTGCTCTTGTGGAAGTAGAAAGTATGGAAGACCGGCGGCTCAAAGTTACAGAAATAGCAGCAAGCTCGGGCCTTTCTAAAATAACAGTCCTTCGAATTATTCATGAACATTTAAACATGAATAAGGTTAGTGCAAGATGGGTGCCTAGACTTCTTTTCTCAGTCCAAAAGCAGCAACGAGTCATCTGTTGTCAGGCATTTTTGGAGCTCTGCTGTGGCAACGAGAGAGAAGCTCTGCAAACTATTGTTACAGGAGATGAAACTGTAGTCCTCTACTATGATCCCTTGAGTGGCGTAAACCTTGCGAAGCCTCCCTTAAAGGGCCAAAGTCACTCAGTCAACCCAGAAGATCATGGCCACAAATTTTTGGTACTGTGAAGGAATATTCATCATTGACCTCAAGGGCAGGAAGGAACACCACAGTAAATGGGGCCTACTGCACAGACTACATGCTTCCATCAAATAGAAAAGGCGAGGAAAGCTGAGTGGCGGTGTGCACCTTCTTCATGACAATGTACACGTGCACACAGCTCTTGTTGCAAAGTAAACTGTGAAGAGATGTGACTTCAAGGTGATCGACCATCCACCTTATAGCCCAGATCTAGCTCCCAGTGACTATTTCCTGTTCTCAAAACTCAAGAAGGACCTTCGAGGAAGGAAATTTAAGTGTGACGAAGAAGTGATATATGCTGTTTATGCCCATTTTGCTGACAATGCTATTTTTTGGGGGGGAGGGATTGAAATGTTAATTCAAAGACGTGAGAACTGTATTGCAATAAAGGGTAACTATAATGAAAAGTAAAATATAGTTTTTATCTAAATCATAACTAGAAAATGGTTAGGCTGGAAACTTATGGACCTACCCTCGTATACGTGAACATTTTTGTAATTTTTTTATTGGTTGTCAGAAGATGCTGATACATTGTGAAGCTGACTCAATAATAAATTAAATATAGTTGCTAGGGCCTTCTGGCAAGGGAATGGAAGACTATGGAATGCATTGTAATAGAACTTGACAGCCGCTGTGATTGTTAGGAATACATTACATAAAGTCAGTGAAGTGTTGGGAGCTTCGTATGGCAGTGTTGTTACGATTGTGGGCAACCATCTCCCCATGACTCGTGTTTGTGCCCTTTGGGTGCCACTTTTATTGCCTCAGTGTCAATGAGATGCCGCGTCTCCTTGCTGATGGAGGGGGTAGTTTTCTGCAATCATTTATTACCTGTAATGACTCATGGCTGCATCATTATGACCCTGAAGAAAAGCAAGCCAGCATAGTGTGGCAGTTTCTTTAACATCAAATAAAAAGGCGAAAGTTGTTCCATCTGCAGTGATCACGTGTTAGACTTTAAGGGAACGATTTACCAGCATGCAGTACTCCCTCACACTGTTACAGGAGAATACTACACGTCAGTGTTGGCTACACTGAGAAAGTACTTGTAAAAATAAACAAAAACCACAATTTCATAGGGAGACTTCATCGTGATAACGCACGACCTCATGTCGCTAATCAAGTCGAACAATTTTTGGCTAAATTCAACATTACCTGTGTACCATGTCCGCCTTATAGCCCCGATCTCGCTCCTTGTGAACTTTATTATATTCCCTTCACTAAAGGCAAAGCGCCGGGGTGTTCGAGTTGAGGTCTTTGAAGTAACGCTCAAACAATGAGAGACTATTCTCAAGGACCTCACAAAGAATGGCTTGCATAGTGTATTCGAGGACTGGTAGAAACGCTGTAACATGTGCATTCAAGTAGAAGAGGGGACTACTTTGACAATTATCATATATACATGAAATAGTTATTATAATAATAAACAACAATATTTCTTGATCATCCTTTGTGTATTAATGGAAATCAACAAGGAATGTGAAAACAACGCAAATGAAATGTCAAACCATGTTTCGGCCTTAGTGCATCTTGCCTTCTCATTCTTAATGCCCACCTGCCTTTTCTCTCATTTGAAGGATGAATTAAATAACCGGAAATTCCACAGTTTTTAAGAGGAGATGCACGAGTGATTTTGCAGGTGCCCAAGAGATTATTTTTCCCCACCCTTTCTTTAGCCTAGCAACCAAGTATCGGTGAAACAAAAGAGTGAATAATGCTGAGTGCTGAAAACAAAACACAAACACAAATACAGCAGAGAGAAGCCGTAAACGTTTTCATTTGGTGCATCTATCGAAAATCCTGCTTAGCTAGAAATGGAAATGTTTGTTCATACTCTCGTTTTTTTCAGACTAAATTGGTGTGTATTTTTTAATTATCCTTTATGGATGACGATAATTTTTCATTTTCATCTTATGACCCACACACGACTAGTGTGAAAGCATATTTCCTAATACAGGTCTTTCATAATTTCGTGAAGCATTTTAGAAATTAATTACAGATAAACTGAGCAACGAATTGTTCTTATTCCTATGCCGATAGAAAGAGAAACTGTTTTAAGTTTTGCTAGAAAACAAAACTGTATCGCCGCATTTTGCCGCTAGGAGTAAATTACATAGTTCCTAAGCAATGATATTTGTAACAATCAATGTGGCGTTCAATAAATGTGAGAAATTATTTTGTGTTTTGCAATATATGCAAGAAAATTATCCGTTGTGATTGCAACAACGTTTTCGAGCACAATTCAACAAAGAACAGCCTAAGAAAAAACAGCACAAGAAAATTGTATGAGACATTTAGGGATGAAGGCTGTCTAATGCATCGCTTGTCATTCGGGACGTCCAGATCGCGTCGGAGAAGCTCATCAGCGCAGCTCTATACGTGGGAGTTAAAAACTTGGCCTCTCTCAAACACAAGTGTTGTTTGAGTTTGTTGCTTCAGTCGCTTGTGGAACAAGAGACTGAAGTTCAGCTGCATCAGGCTCTCAGCGTTTGTGACAAAAAAGTTTGTGTCAATTTCTGTACTGAAATGCAGGCGAAGTTTGAAGTTGATGATTTCGCAGACACGCTCATCTTTTCCGACGAAGTAACATTTCATATGTCCGAAAATTAAATCGGCATAATGTTCGGATTTGGGGTACTGACAATCCCCACGCAGTAAGGGAACATGTGCCTAACTCGCCTAAGGTGAATGCCTTTTGTGCAATTTTTAAGATGAAGGTCTACGAACCATTCTTCATGGAGCGCACCGTCACTTGAAAAACATACATAGACTTGCTGCAAAATCGGCGTGTGCCACAAATGAACGAAGACAGCGATGTTACGTCTTTCAAACAAGACAAGTCCAGGTAGTGACTATCTTAACACAAATTTACCACAACTTTGGATAGGACGCTTTGGACAGAATATCTTGCCTTAATGCAATGGTCACCTCGATCACCAGATTTAATACCTTGCGAAATTTTCTGTGGGGATTTATAAAGGACATTAATTTTGTATCCCCACTCACCACTGATCTTTAAGAACCTCGCGGCTGTTGCAGTGATAGATCTTGACATACTGAAACGCATGTGGAATGAACTGGATTATTGATTAGATGTCTGCCGTATCAGTCAGGGTGAACATGTTGAACATTTGTGAGATATTTAAAAACTTGAAGAATTTACTGTACTTCAGCGTGATAAAATGTAGTATACTTTATGCACTGTATTTACCGAATTTAATATGCACCTTTTTGGCCAAATGTTATATTCAAAATTATAGTGCGCATTAGATTCAATGGAGTGTGCAATTCCTCTCTGTATTTCGCCGGTAACTTTGTTCAAATATATCGTTTATTAATCATAATGTATTGCTGCAATTCTCAAATCCGTTACTTTATTATTGATTTATGATTGCACAGAGCGTTTGAATAGTAGGTAGTCACGAAATGGAGGGCAAACAGACAAGAACATCTAATGGTGCTACTTTCAAGTGTAAAGTAATTCTTTATGCGGAAAAAAATAGTAACAGAAAGGCAGGAAGGAAGTTCAACGTAGCTGAGAGCAACGTTCACTTATGACGGCAACAGAAATTGACATTATTTACAACTAAAACTAGTAGCAAGAAATTCACTGCTCCTCGCAAAGGAAGATATCCTGACATTAAAGAAAAAGTTTTGCAATTCGTACATGAACGGGCAACCTGTGACTAGTGACATCATAAGAAATAACTTTTTCTTCTTATTCCTACTCAACTGCCTGACAACAGCACGAGTGATGGATTTTGTCCCACGTGCTCCAAGATGTAACAATAACCTCTTATGTAACAATATCGTTTCATGAAGCGGATATGCTTATCTCTAAGACACGGTACAGCAATATGTCATTTTTTATTATTATTTTAAGTTTCAAATTTAGGATGCGCATTACATTCATTGGCGCATTAGGTTTGCGTAAATACGGCAGTTCATTCGTTATTAATTTCTAAAATGTGTCACGGAAATATTAAAGACCTTAAATTGTCTTTTAAGGAATAAATCTCTCATAATAGAGCAACTTTAGAGAGATCTCCGGGATATATAGAGATGAGGTTGGCGGTTCTGTGCTCGGAGTGGGACACGGTAGCTCAGCTGGTTAGAGCGTCGGCCCGGAAGTCTATAGACCGTAGTTGGAATCCCGGTTGCGACCCGACATTTTCATTTCCAGTCCAAAGCTGTGTCATTTATATTTATCTCCACCAGGGCTGCTATGAGTGTACGCGCGCAAACAGCAGGTGCTGATGCTGCTACGTTTATCGGAGTAACAGTGTGTAGAACAAAGGACTCACTTTGCATCCCAGGTTCACCAGAGGGCCTGTTTCAATGAGTTGCCCCTTTCTTCGTACGAGAGTTGCTAACGGGATAGTTTACATTCCATTTGTGATCTCCAGTGGTGTGGAAAATTGATTGGGTAACGTGTTTCTGTGCAGATTAGTTCGAATTCCTGTTGGTTCAAAGTATCTGAATAGGTTTTGTTTCTGAATTAAGTGTTTTCGTTTGTCATGTAGTTTATCGGCCGTTACACGCGTGACGTAACAAATGATAAAGTAAAGCCAAATAACGCCAAGTTCACTTATTTGCCATTACTAAGACTTTAAACTTCAGGTAAACGCGGTTTTGTACTTCGTCACTCTCAAACTGCGAGAGAATATTTCCTGCTCAAGTTAAATTACACATCACGCAGGAGCTACGTAAACTAAGCGAATTCCTTAGCAAGGGGAATTTGTGAAGGACATTACAGAGCTCTAGAGCAGATAAGTTACATGTTGAGTTTACAGAAATTAGAAGCCAGCAATGACTCGTGTGCCTACTACCAGCAGCCCACAGTTTAAAACACTCATCACTGGTTATTCCCCTTCTCTTGTAGAAGACGGGCCAAGCCAGTGAATTACGCGTCATAGTTTTTTTTTTTTCAGAACCTTCGAAATCAATTGTTTAACAATAGATTTTCTCTGTCTTACAGCACAATAATATTTTAGCTTCAGCCATTATCAAATTAGGATTAACAACAGACATACGTACAGCAGCGGGAGAGTTTCTAGATGTTATTGTTGGGATATCGAGTAATAGCCTTAGCAAAAGTTGGCCGCCTATTTTGATACCCGCTGTATATATGAGTATGACAATAATATATTAATATTTCACAGTTATCCTCACGACAATGCCTTTATCAAAAATAGAACATATGCATCCTTATAAATACATTTTATATTTAGTTTTAATTTTTTTTAACAATTTAGAGAAAATTAAACGCTAGAGCACTTTTTAAATTTCAATTTTCAGGCTTATCTCTCTCTATTCTTAATGATTGAATTTCCCTAACTTTCAGAAATTATAATTCTCAGTTTATTTCAATGGCACATATAGAGTTTAGTACAGAAAATAAAAAAATTGCGGCCGCTAGAGTGATTTTAAATTTTGGGTGTCGGGTAAACTCCCGCTTCTAATGGTCCAATTTTTCTGTTTTTCAGAAACTATTTTTCTCGTGTTATTTAAATGGTATATATCGAGTTTTAAAAAAATAAATGGCTCTAGTGGAACCAATGTTTATAAATTTTGGGTTTAAGGTAAAACTCCATAGTAATTTGATTTCGCTTATTTTCAGAAACTATTTCTATTATTTTATTTCAGCTGTATATATCGAATTTTGTTGGGAAAAAAACAAAATTTGAGGCTGTTAGAGTGCTCTTTAAATAGGTAAACTCCCACTCCTAATGGTCCAGTTTTTCTGTTTTTTTCAAGAATTATTTTTCCTGTATTTTTAAAATGGCATATACCTAGTTAAAATAAATATTTGTTCCGCGATTTTTAAATTTTGTATTTCAGACAACCCCGCAATCATGATTTGATTTCGCTTATTTTGAGAAAATATTTTTTCTTATTTTATTTCAATGGTACATGCGGAATTTCGTTGATAAAAAAAATGATGGCCACTAGGGCAAATTTTTAACTTTTTGCTTTCGGTTGTCCCGGCATCTACAGTGGTCCAATTTGTCTGGTTAACGAATTCGAATTGATTTTTATTTGTCGTTATATGCTGAGTTTTGTTCATAAAAACAAAATTTAGGCGCTAGAGCGTTATATAGTATGTTATATAATTTTTATCGTCATTTTTGGTGCCCAGTAAGTGGGGTCAATGGAGATTTGAGTAAATGTTTTAAAAGATTTTCATGTGCATAATTTCAATAGCTACATTCAATTGGAAATCTATAATAACAGATCTGTAGAATATATTAGGGTTTTCCCATTTGTCACCTCTAGAAAACTATCAGCAACATAAAGTAAAAGGGTAGTCCATATGTTTCCGGTCTAGCCATTTTCTACGTATGATAAAGACAAAAACTACATTTCACTTTTTAATATAGGTATCCTTTATTACAATACATTTCTCACATCTTTGAATTAACATTTAACCCCCCCCCCCCAAATATAAGTCTTGTCTGCAAAATGGGCATAAACAGCATCCATCCCTACTTCGTCACACTTAAATTTCCTTCCTCGAAGGTCCTTCTTGAATTTTGAGAAGAGGAAATGGTCACTGGGAGCTAGATCTAGGCTGTAGGGTGGATGGTCGATCTCCTTGAAACCGCATTTTTCTTCATAGTTTCCGTTACAACAAGAGCTGTGTGCATAGGCGCGTTGTCGTGAAGAAGGCGCACACCATCATTCAGCTTTCCTCGCCTTTTCTCTTTAATGGAAGCACGTAGTCAGTACAGTAGGCCAGCATAGTACTCCCCTTTTACTGTGATATTCCTTCCTCTCCTTGAAGTCAATGAAGAGCATTCCTTCACAGTCCCAAAAGATTGTGGTCATGATCTTCTTGGTTTACTGAGTGACCTTGGCCTTTAGAGGCGGTGCTTCGCCAGGTTTACGCCTGCCATTCCATTGATTCTCTTATGAACATGGGATCATGGTAGAGGACCATTGTTTCATCTCCTGTAACAATGGTTTTCAGAACTTCTCTCTTGTTGCCACGGTAAAACTCCAAAAATGGCTGTCTAGGTACCCATCTTGAACTAATCTTATTCATGTTTAAATGTTCATGAATAATTCCAAGAACTGTTGTTTTATAAAGGCCCAACTGTGCTGCTATTTCTGTAACTCAGCCGCCAGTCTTACATAATTTCCCCTTCCACAAGAGCACGTTCTTTGTCTTCAATGCTTTCTCGACCCATTCGAAAAAGTTTGGCCCATTCTTTTACGGTAGAATATGAGGGGGATGCTTCCCCATAAATACCGTCCAATCGCTGTTTAATTTCATTTGGAGTAAGCCCTTCTTTTGTGAAGAACTTATTAACAGCTCGAAACTCCCATTTTGAACATGTCACAAACTTCTACACATAGTCTTCTTTATGCAACTATATCTGAACAACTGAAGACAGCACAGCTGCAAGTATTTACTTAACAGATAAAGTATGCCAGATAAGGATTTTATGAAGGAGATAATCCTTATCAGCGAAGGCGGAAACTTATGAACCTACCGTGGTATTTTTGCATAAAGGAATGCAATTAGGGTATTTTGACAGCCATGAGCAGTTTTAATGGTGCGTATTCCTTTGGCAGTAGTTAACCAGGCTTCACTAATCAGCCTTTATAAAGCGTATATTTTATGAATTGTGTGCAGTTTACGGGAGACTCCTCTATGAGCTAACCCCAAAATCTTTAAAGTTTAATTCACTGCAACTATTTGTTAATGCGTTCTTATGAGTAAAATCAATAGAAAAATGAAAACATCAATGTCTAAAGGAGCGGACGGTTCTACCGCAAGGTCTCATGGTCTGTCAATCCCAATTGCATTAGTTCTCTCTTTTGAAAAGCACTCCCTTTTCTTCATACATCACCGTGTAGCACTACTGAATTGTGACGATCACAAGTATTTTGCTGACCATCCAAGTATTCTACACATAATGTATGTATGGTTAAGTATACCTTTATGGGCTGGACAGTTACAGTATGTTTGTGACCACAAATCTCCAAAAAGTCCTCACTTTAGAAACCAGAAGACACCACCTTACTATTTGCCACCATATACCTTAGTATGGTTAGAGCGGGCAGATCGATTGTTTATTAGAATTGTTTCTCTGTGGCTTTACATGTTTTGGCCTTTCAGGGTATAAATTTACATGTTTTTAAGTTTTATTATCATTTGCTTATAATTACTATACATTTTTTTCCCTAATATACAGCTCTACCATTGAGCTGTGGGGAACAGTTCTTCTTTGTACTTGTAGAGGGGGGCATGTTATCATTTATATGGTTACTTAACTGTTAAGCGCTACTTGTATTTAAATGGTTTACATATATTACATGTTGGGGGATGCAGAGGAAGGGGTGTGGATGGAAGGCGGTCGTTTGTCTTTATTTACAGAGGATTGTGATGCTATTTACATATGTGCAGCATTCTTTTGATCCGTTTGTATTTTCGGTGTAACGCTACACCTCTGCCTGTATTCCTAAATACCATATTCGGGTGGACCTGAACTTTTACCCAAAGCTTTTGAATTTTATGCTCGATAAAATTTGCTACGGGCTTGATTCCTGTCTCTCAATGCACATTTCTGGTGACAAGGGGAATGCAATAGAGCTTTCGTAGGCATAAGTTTTGCACTGTTTGTAGGGGCGCCATTGCTGATTTTGGGATATTCGCCCAGGCTGCACTAGTGCATGGTAAGTAGCTGATGATGAAGGCTTTGTATAAGATAAGCTTTGTGCTTTTACTTCGAAAGATGAGGACACACAACTTCAGACACCGCATTCGTTCGTCGGTTCTATTTTAATATGATTTCTCCAGATCATTTTGGTGTCCAAAAGTACTCCCAGGTGGTGTGTATACCGACGAAACATAACTGTCGTTCATGTACATTTAAGTCGACTTCGGGAATTTTTCTTCTCTGTGTGAACAGTGAGGGCGTGCGTTTTTCTGTGTTGATTATAATTTTACATTTGTCAAGTCAGGTCAACAAAACGTTTGTGTTTTTGGAAAACTTTAAGCCCAAATTTTAAGTTTTTAAAGATATGCCGTTAAGCGGAGGTTTTCAGTTTCTGAAGTGACTGGTGTGGAAAACCTATCTAATTGTTGTTTCGTAGAGTGAAATTTTATTGTAAGTCTCTCTGTAATAAACGTTGCGTTAATACAGTGACCTGTAGTTTCATATAAATTGTCGCGTGAAACAATTAAAAAAATACACGAAGAAACACGTGGAGTTCGCTCATATGAAAGACAGGATGATCAGGCTCTCTATAGAACATTACAGTTGGAACACAAAACCAAGGAACACGAGATTTAAGAGAAATGATGTGGTTGAAGCTGAGATAGATGGCTTGTTTTTCACGGTTGGGCAAATCTTGTTTTACTGAGGGTATTAGAAAGAATAAATACAGGTGATGTAAATTTTCAATCTATTTTTGTGTAAAACATATTATATTCAAACCAATACAGTGAACGTAAACCTAACACACAGTAATCCATTCAGGTTTATTTCACTTCCTCGCATAGCTCCCAGCAACGCAACGCCTCACGAAACAGCATTGTTTAGCACCGCATGCATGATAAGCTCTTTTAAATGGTCAATGGAATTGATTTTGACCTTGTAAGCTTGTGACTTCACATATTCCCATGAAAAAAGTCGAGAGATGTGAGATAAGGAGAACGTGGAGCACTACCAATCTGCCTACGCGGAAATGTGGCTTCCAGGTACTGTCGACCGGTGCAAAATGAGAGGGTGCACATCCTGTTGTAAAACCACCCCTTCCAAGACGGCATCCTGTAATTTGCTTGAAGGAAGAGTTGCTGCATGCCTACCGCTGTGGTTCTGCGAAGAAGAATGGT
Organism: Metallyticus violacea; assembly: GCA_030762175.1. Classification (NCBI taxonomy): domain Eukaryota; kingdom Metazoa; phylum Arthropoda; class Insecta; order Mantodea; family Metallyticidae; genus Metallyticus; species Metallyticus violacea. The sequence goes on from CM060834.1 coordinate 21,046,291, forward strand.
CCGCACGCCTTAGACTTTGTGATTCTCAGCCACACATTGACTTTTGGGGTGTTTTGCTCCCACTCGAGGATCTCATTTGGCTGTTCAGCTGCCCACACTTTGCAGCTGTGTCGGTTGACAATGTCACACGTGAGGAAGGTGACTTCATCGCTAAAGATCACATTTTGCAGCAAATCATCCTCTTCGACTGCCTGCAACAGGTCGACGCACTGCTTCGCGACCAATGTAGTCGTCCCTTTCCTTGTATCGGATTTAGAAATGTTATGGTCGTTTTTGTAAGGTTTAGTGGAGAATTTTCCACACAGTCGGTTGTGGTATACCCAACTTTAGACTTAATTTCCTGGCTGATGCTTTAGAGCTTCTGATAATTGCGTCCCCTAGCTGTTGCTCAGGTTCAGCTGCCACACTGGGCTTATCAGAACGTTTCGCACCACCCGTGGTCTTAAATTTCTGAACCAGTAGTCTGATATTTGCATTGCTGGAAGAGTGGTTGTGGAATTTTCGTTCAAGGTCTGCTTAAACCTCCTGGTCAATAAATCCGCTGAAACGCGCTACAGCACAGCTGTTATTTCTTCAATTGATAGCATCTCTTTGATCATCTATAAAAGAAACATATAGTCAGCCCTTTTTCAAAAAAATGGATCGAAACTTTATAATCTCCTGTATATTGATTTACAAGATGAGCATGTAAAAAAAAAATCTCGAATCTAGTGTTTCTTAGTCAGGACGAGAACTTTTGTAACACTCCTCGTAACGTATATTGTTAATAAGTCCTTAGGTAGGTCCTGAAACTTTATTGTTTACTTTGCTCATGACTTTTTCTTGCTCAGGGCATAATTTCTCACCATCTAGAAAACCATCCCAATAAACTGACCGCTCAGACCTACCATGGGAGCTTCAGTTATGAGTGGTGTTCAAACTCGTTTGCTCACACAGCTCATTTACAGAGACGTTCATCAGGTGAGGCATCACAGGGTGCGCACAGATGGGTGATGAACATAAGACGAAATGATAAATTGGGAAAGTAATTTTTGGGAAGGGAGCTTTCCAGGTCTAAGATTAGTAAAATTATTTTTCATTTATGAAGACTGAGAGATACCTGGGAAAACCTCGGTCAAGGAGGACGCTCCAGGTATGAAGTGCATCCCAGACCTCTCGCTCAGAATCCGTACCCTAACAACCTCGGCAACCCGTGTCGGTGCTAGTTCCATTGTCTCAGTGTTTTTATGATAGCAACGTTCACAGGTTTAATCTTTAAGACCGGTTGTAAAATTGAATGTGATGATAGTTTATCGTTGCTTGATAACCTTGACAGACACGGTCGTTCTGATTATGCATGCCTGCTCAGGAACCAGTATGAAGAAGCGATGCGTAGTAAAAACAATATGCACAACTAGAAAATAGAAATAAGACCCAAAACAGTTAGTTGTACGTTTGCTCTCTTTTAAATTATAATAATTTAAACATTTCAAAATGTTTTTAATTGTACATTTCAGGACTTGAAGTTAAAATTGCATGATTTCTGAAAAATCTTGAATGAATCTGTGCGACATTTTTTCCTTAGATTGACAAATTCGTAAAGTGAGAGACGAACCTTAATAATCTCGCCTCACTTACCGAATTTCGAGTGATTAATGTTATTGCTTTCATGTAAACATAACACACAGCCACGAGACAACTGGAAATCCTCCAGTGTCGACACTCACTCACGTACATCAAAGATTAAGCAGAAATTATGAACATTTCCTTTTGTCATATTAAGAATATCTGAGACTGCCAAATTAATATCCAAATATTAAATGAATATATCATTTCTCTCATTTTCAAAATCAATCTATGTTAGCTCCAAACGTATATTGGAAAATGTTGCAGATATGTGATAACGGTGTTTTCCTGAACGAGCTCTGATACACCACATTCCTCAAGTGTATTATGTCAACGTAGCATAAATAAGCAATTAGGTGAATGTAACGCCATTTCCATAAATAGATCACCAAGGTTTGTCCCGTATTATATGAGATAATAGTTTTTTTGTTTGTTTGTTTGTTTTTGTTTTTTTCATATTTTGTTTAATTACGGCCGCTCTTTAACATCTCAGGTCATCAGCGTCCCATTTAATCCAAGGTGTGGGAAGGCTCAGGGGCTTCTTCATTCAGGCTTCAGTTTTTTTTACGTGCCGAAAATCTACTACATGGGATGCAGGGCGTTACTTCCCTTCCGAAGGAGCCATATTCAAAATTTTCCGCCCGAAAAAAGTCCTCGACACTGGCCGGGATTGAACCCGCGATCTTGGGTCTACGAGATAAGTATGGTTGTGCCAGGTGATAATGAACTTTCCTTCGAGAACAAGAGATTTCCATAAAAAGTATACCTGATATTCTCATGTTTTCGCAATTCATCCTTGATCTTTACATTTTAGTTTGGTGCTGTGAAAACAACCTGCGTCGATCTATAAAATATGTGCGTTCTTTACACAGATACATGTATACAGAAATGAGACTTCCAAACTTCAAGGGTAATAACAGAATTAAAAATAAAATGTTTTGTTAAATGACTGGTTCGGAGGCGAATAATTGAAACTAAAAAGCATCTGATTGACTCCTTTGTTTAATGGTTAGCTTTGCTGACTACTGATACGGAACACCCGGGTTCGATTTCCGGTACATACTCAGGTGGACCACGTTATGGAGGTCTGGAACGGGTTACACATCCTTGAGAGGATAACTGGACAGCTGCCTAATGGAGAGGTGGCGTCCTTTGCTCGCGTGATAGGACAGGGTGCTGATCACATGCCCTTTGCAACACCGTCCTTTATCAATGAAGTCGTAAGACGGAGGTAGAAGAAGCAGAGGTCGCTGCGGTCAGCCATAGCTCGATCTCGGTTGTAGCTTCATAGAGGAAGAAGAATAGGCAGCATCTGCAGTAATTTATTATGACCTTTAACTTGTTACACTGTCACTGTTCATCATAAGGCGATGTTGCTTAGCACAACAAAAGTTGAGACTATTATCAACTTCATCACACAAACGGTAGCGACGCAGGAGATTGGCTCATGTGCGGTCAAAACTAGGCGCTTTCTGGTTGCAGGCAGCTGTAACAACTCTTGCAACAAGATCATTTCAGAGCGTGCAGTTAGGTTTTCTTGTAGCCTCACAGAAAGAAATATATAGGGTGATGTTTGGGGATCTTACAGACCAGTGCGCGGTTCCTCCCAGACAAATTCACTGATTGTCGAAAATGTTAATACACACTTCACCGCCTGGGGCTATAAAGTTATCATGTCGGTTTATTAGAGGGTGGATTTGCATCCAAATCACAAAACACGGATGAATGCATGTACAAAAGAGACTTAAAAGATAGTTCACAAACAACAAAGCATGGAACAAATACAAGATCTCTAGTATAATAACAGAAACAAAATAAGATAAAAGGAATACATTTCGATTAAATATCGGCCACGACTGCTTTGCAGCCCACTTGCAAAAAATAAAAGCTACCACTGTATAATGTACAATCAATCAGACACAATTTCATGAACAAGAACAATGTACTATAGTGGCAGCTGGTGGCCCCTGTAGATGTGTGGGCAGGGTCATAATTACATAACACCCAAATAGCGTGGAGGAAGGTCTCTCTTATACATCCTCGACATTTTCTAATTACTGCAGCGCCATCGTACTTTTGTTCTATAAACTTCTGGTTTATATGAAACTCTCCTAATTCAGCTGTTAAAGTTTACCCCTAATATCACAACAAATTGTGACATGCATGTAATACTTGTCTCTCGTTGGCCTTTACAGAAGCGAAAGTTGCTCTTTTTATTTATTTGCTAATCTCATTCATACAGGCAAGACACGTTTCTCACTTTACACGCTGTCGGCTAAGATGCTTTTTCAAACCATAAAAAAAAAAAAAACCCTTATCCTTCTGGGTAAGCTCCTATAGTTTTCCGTTGTTAGAGGTCCAAATAGTTTCACCTTTAACTTAACAGTTAAACTTAGACTGGACTCTGCAATAAAACGTCAACTTTATTCATTGTCATAAAACAGATATACTTTTTTTTTTATTATTGTAACTTACAACTTCCGAGTTTGCACTGACAAACAGTGAGGAATTACTCTACCTCAAACAAATACAAAAACAGCCCTAGTCAGTAACCTCTCAACGTTTGGTTCCTAAGAAAACAGAGAGAATACCGAGCGCCGCCATGGACCGTGTTCCTCCTGACCCAAGAGAACGAAGAAATAAGCAGAAGAAAGCTAACCCATCTTGGAGGAAAAAAATGCAAGTCCTTGTAAATCTTTGCTGGTCCATGAAGGTTAAAGTTTCAAGCGTAAAATTTTCCGGGCTAGCCCATGAGCTGCCCTCGCTAACGGAGGACCCGCATGCTACTGCTACTACAGTCGAGAGGAAATGTGCTTATTGCTTAAGATACACTTTAGAATTAATCGGTTGTACATCGCTGTCAACGGGCGTTGAACACTATGCAAAATACATATTTTTTGTTTTAAAAGTTGACCAGGGAATTTTTTAAATAGTGTTTAACTCCCGTTTTTACTACCGAGGCACCACAGGCGGTGGACACTGTTGATACATGAGATGAAATTATAAATTGGGAAAGGATTTTTTTAAGAAAGGAAGCGTTCCAGGCCTAAGTTTAGGGTACCTTCCGGCATTTGCCATTTATGAGGACTGAGAAAAATCTGGAAAATAAAAAAACCAGTCAGGAAGGACGGTCCTAATGGGATTCGAACCCCAGACCTCTCGCTCACGATTCCGCGCCTTAACGTCCTCGGCAGCCTTAGCTGTAACCCGATGAATAGAAAATGTAATTAACTGTGGTATTTTCTTTGGGGAGGGGGGCCGGGTCCATCTGATCTTATTGACGGGCGGTCCCTGATCTCCTGTAATGCAAAAAATGGAATAATAATGACATAGTTGAACTGTATTGCAATGGTAGAAGACGAATGAAGCAAAACTTCAGCGTCAGCCATTAGAAACCAACCGACCAACAATAAAACACGTCCAAAATTGCTGTAATTCCACGTTATCAGCAGCTTTAATGAGAGTTGTAAAAGGCTACCTGGCAGTTATAAAAGAATAATCACAAACATCAGAAGCAGGCGGAGTGGACGTTATAAAAGTTTAAGAATCATCTAAGTTCAGGATCTGCATACCTGTCAGGAAGTGGCAGCAGGATGTGACAAATTAGCATTCAGAATGTGCCACGTTCTTTCTGAGCCAATACCTGGCTGTCTTCCAGAAAGCGTATCATCGTGTACTTTTGCCAGAAATCTGTTGCTTGTGGGGAAGCAGCAGTACCTTCTGTATAGGGATATTACAGTTTGCAAACGAGCGGGCATCCTGTTAGCTTAGCGGCATTAGCAGTTAACAAACAATCAACTAATGCTTTCAGTTAGTTTAATAACGGCGCTCAGTCAAGAGCAGCTACATGCTATTATCAATTGCATGGGCAGGGTTATGGATTGTTTACAGAAGTTCAAAGGTAGTTTCATCTGTTGTTAGTGGACCAATTATATGCATCTAATTTGTGGTGGTGCGAGTGTAATATACAGTTAACCCTCCCTCCAAATTTTTTAATGTTTTTTCACAATGCTGAAATTTGAAACGCTGCCAACAATTAAATGCACAACAAAGAAAGGAAACGGGAAGAAATTGTTACCGAGAGTTAAACTAAGCTGGCACGTTAAGTTTTTCTTGGTGTTAGGGCGGTCAAAAGTGGGCACTCCGAAAATGATTGTAAGAGTCTGTTAGTTTTATGAATTTAAAGTGGGGAACGATACAATTGCAACGGCGCGGAAAAAATGTCAGGCCTTCGCTACTGATGCTCTTAATGATCGCAAAGTTCCAGGAAGGCAACGAAACTCTCGAGGATTAGTCAAGGAACATCGACAACAATGGATAACAAGGCTTTCTTAGCGACTATTGAGGCAAACAACAGTCATACTTGTGAGGACGTGACACAGAAATTCAACGTTAGAGCAGAAACCTTCGGGCTTCCTCTCTATTAGATAGGGGGGAAGGGAAACTGTGACGCTGAGTTCCACACGAGTTGACACTGGCTTAGGATGTAGCATGAGCTGACACCTGCTTCACATTGTTGTCACACTGCTGCTAACAAGCGATGAGAAATGAATCCTCTATGACACTCAGAGACGCCATCATCACTGTTTGGCATCCACAAACAACCGAAACGACCACTGCACCAAAAGAAGATCGTGCTCTTTGTTTAGTGGACTATGAATCATGAATTAACTGCCAGTCAGCCAGTCAATCAATCAACTTCATAGTGGGCTGTTATCACCTTAAATTTTGAAACTATTTTCAACAGGATCCTATGAGTAATAACCGCGTCATTTGTCGCTTTTGCAAAAATTCTTTTTAACGAGGTGAAGCATTTCATACACCAGCAACCTAACGAAATGTGTCACCATAGTTGTTTTTGCTAACCTGAATACGAAAATTTAGATTTATTTGTTCAATATGTTGACACACTCAAAATCATAAAATGAGAAATTTGTACCAACCAGTGTTGTTCAATAAATAACATTTCTTAACTCTCAATTTTTATGATTTTTCTCAAAGTAGTCAACGTTGGACACAAAAAACGTGTTCCAGCGTTTCTGCCAGTTTTCAAAGACAATGCTTGATAAAAAATTTTGGAAGGCCCTTAAGAATCGCCCGAGCAGCGTTAACCTTAACGTACCTTGATGGTGAAAAATGCCTCTTACGAAAGTATTTCTTCATTTTGAGGAAAAGTAAACAGTAACAGGGGAGTAAATTTGGATCATGGACGGTCGAGGGGCACACTTTACATTGATTTTTGTGAGATATTCAGTAGCAACATTTGCGATATTCGGCCGTGCAGCATTCAACTTTTTGCACGGAAATGTGGTCATTTGCATGGGATATGTCCAAGACATCTCTGCAGTATTGCCCAGTTACGTTGTGTGTGTAGGTACGACTTATTGAAACTGTGCCTTGAATATCGAAAATTGAGATGACTGTCCCAGCATAAGCAACCGCCTTTTTTTTTTTTTTTTTCTGTCAGTATTGATGACGTTTTCAATTCAGTGTTTTGCTGTTTGTTCTCAGATTACATGTCAAAACATAATTAAATACATGTCAATATAAATAAATGAATGTCCACCTAATTAAATGCATGTCAGGAATATATTTTAACCTGATCAAATACAAATTAAATATTTGACAACGTAATTAAATAAATGTAAACCTAATTAAATGCAAGTCAACATAATCAAATGTCTAAATACATGTCAGTATAATTAAATACATTAAATGTAAACCAAATTAAGTATATTAAATCATAGGAATGTGTTTGTTACATATCATCAGTCTCTGATGATGCCAACCGCAAAAAAGGTTGGTGCAAGCTATGGAAGCATATTAAATCATAGGCCACCGCAGATCAGCCTGGAAGATTTTTAACTGTTTTACTACATGCTTGTCAAATAATTAAATACGTGTCAACTTCAAAAGTTAAAAAACCTATAGTTCCCTTTATGGTTGTGTTTAAGAACGAAAAGTTTCCTACTTCTGCCCTCTGTTGTTTTCCATGAAATGTTAATGACTAATTACTCAATAATAAACGCATAGATATAGAAATAGTACCGAGAATATGAAAATTGAGACTCGAAACAGTGAAGAAATTACAAAAAAAAGAGACTGTTTTAGACTTTGTGCAACTTTTTTGTCGTAATTTCATCGATTAGAGTGTATTTTTGTATCTCAAAATGTTCATCACGAAGACCAGGTTTTGCACAAGAAGTGTATCAGACGTTTACTAAGTGCAACGCTTATGAGGAGTTCAGTTAACGTACAAGAAAAGCAGTCCTTGCTCTCTGTGCACACAGTAATTAGACGGTGCAAGTTAATGACGAGCTTCTTTTTCTTGAAAACGGCACAAAGCTTGTCCTCCCCAGGATATCATCATCTTGACCCCCTCTGTCAAGTTCAAAGTACCTACTTCATTTATAAGGGGAGTGCGTCTTGGCGGGTCCTTGACAAAAACCGTTTTTTTTTTTTTTTCTTCCATTGCAAGGATGAACTATGTATATTTCGCTGTGAAAAATATGTATTTTATACAACATTAGCAACTGTTACTGTTAGCTTGCAATCGTCATAACTAAAGCCCGGATTTATGATATTATATTTTTATTGCTGACTGTCAGAAAAAGATCTAAGTGTTCAGGAATTATATTCTTTAACTATCAAACATTATGGGCAGGGCCCGAGGTTAGGCAAAACGCCTTTTCTATCTGGATGGATATATTTAAGAATCAGATAGAAATGAACATGTTTCCGTACATTTGAGGTCGGTAGGGCCAGTTTCTGTTCTTCTATTTTTTCTTCTGTTGGCTATTTTAAGGTTTAAAACATTTTTTTTGTCTTTTTTGACTCGTTATGATTTTTTTTCCATAATTATTTACGCATTTTAAAAAGCACATAAAAATTTCCATGTATCGAAGCGAAAAAAGTTAAACAAATTAAATGCCATGTTCACCTCATCTATCTATTCAGAGTCTAATTACACATTCATTTCTTTTCAAGCAGTGAGAAATTTTCTCTTCAGCCCGTTCACTTAAACCATTTAAATAGCACAATCTTCATTAGTGAAATGAACGCACGGTTATCTGGGGCACACGAATACCAGGAAATGGAGAAGTTGGGGGAAGTACTGTAGTTTTGAACAGTTCCGGTGAATGACCTTGTATTGATCTGCAAGATACAATTCTAGGAAATTTGTAGTGGGGATAACTTCTCGGCTAGAACAATATACCAAACAATTGCAAGCGAGAAAGTTGATAGCGGTACAGCTGTGCAATAAATCATCCCTACAACGTGTTCAGTACGGAAGTAAGAACGAATGAATAGTGTTTAACGCCCGTTTTTGCTACAGAGGCACCACGGGCGATACGGAAGTAAGAGAGATACTAACCTGATTCCCCTATAAACGTATAAACAGAAAATGAACTCGACCAGAAACCACTGCGCATCTTTAGCTCATTTGTCAGGACTATTCAAAACTACTTTACTTTGTCTTGATCAACATTTCCATGATGTCCTGAAAGGTGAAAGTTCTGTTGTAACTGGCATGAGTTCTTCCGATATAGCTTGTTTTAAATATGCTCCAATCACTTCAGAGGAAGTAGAACATTCTTTTTCCATGATGAAAAATGTTCTCCCTGACGGGTGTCTATGACAGTTGATACCTTGAAAAAACATCTTGTTGTTGCTTGTAACCAAGAAAAGTAATCTTAAGTACTTTAATTGTGTGATAAAGAAATTATTAAGTATCTTAAATATTTTATTTTCATTATGAGTGATATTACTCTCGTTTTCAATTTTAATAAAGGGCTATTTTATTATATTACTGCCTATTTTCAGTATTTTAAGTGCTTTTTTGCCTACCTATTTTAATCAGCAAATACCTGATTTTCCGGGCTCGGATTATGAGAAAGTTTCCATATTAAGACTTTTGCTTTTTTGTACTTTATTGTATATTTCCGTTTTTTTATAATTATTTTTGCAATTTTTCTTTAGTTGTAAATACTTCAGTGCTTCATTTGAGGGAGTTACTGTCCTCAGAGATGATTATGCAAAGAAAGAAAAATATGATAATATGATTTTACAATATCCGGAGATTATGGTGCGTGCACCATGTCTGATAACGAAGACAGGCAATGGTTTCACGAGCCATCTTAGCTCCATGGTTTTAAGAATAACATCTTTGCAATTCACGAATTCTCGCTAGTTTTCAGCTTTTATGAGGCATGTTCCAACTTGATTACATAGTTTTGATTGTATGATTGACTGCACGATGCACAGTGCACCCAACTCAGAGCATAAATATCTTTAGGTGCAGTGGTGGTTTCCTTTGTTTGGCGATGTATCATGGCATCTTGGAGTGCCGTCAGGACCCACTTTTCATTGCATGTCAGTAGGCTATCCATAAAGGGTTCCTTCTGTTACATGACAATGCAAAAACAGGGCTCTTGCCACCTTCTAAACCACTGTCAACACTTGTGGAACCCAACGACCGAGTTTATGTGCATTAGATGAAGTTATATGGTGTCTGCACTGACGTTGAATTGCTGAGGCACTTCCTCACTAATCTGGCTGCTATTCTGCTCATGAGTCGTTAAGAGAGCCTCATTATCTATTGTTGTTGTTTGTCCTCGAGAATTTCGTTTCTTTACTGGAAATTCGCGAACTCTCTTTGCACCGTCCGTTTATTCACAGCATCAGCATCAAAATCTGACATATCCGCGCCTCTATAGTTGCACTGTTCCCTTATAGAGCATACAAGCCCATACACTCATTTCCGGGGAGCTCATGTTTGACCGCAAACTGGTTAATATTGGCTAACACTCGGAAAAATTGAACCTGTCAGTCTAATTCTCGTCAACAATTTGTTCCCTCACTAACATTTAATTGTTGAAAATAGAACTTCGTAATAAAATGCACAGAAAATTTTTGGTGATATTTATACATGTATTTCACTTCAAAGAACGGCCATTGTCATGGTAAACCTCCACTGCCTTCCTTGACAATGAGGTAATTATCTGTAAGAGATTGATATTTATTAGGACTATTTCACGAATAAAATAAGAATTTAAATATAATTCCCCTAAACTTGGCTCACAAAATTGTAATAATTGTGTATTTGTATTAAGAATACTTAACCTTTTCAAGCCATCCAGCAACAGAAGAATGTCAATTGTCAGTAATGTCAATAGAGAAGAGCAAAATACTGCTTTAGGGCTATTGCATGAATGGTATAAAAATAAAAGTAATATATATTTGAAATTCGGCACAGAATATCATCAATTGTATACAATGTTATACTTATGAATTCCTACCTATTCAGAAACCGCGAGACTGAAGTAAATGAAAGTCGACTATTACATTCGCTACCGTTCGATTTGCTAATACCAATTGACAAAACCAAAACAGAGAAAACATTTTACCATTCTGATGATTTAATTTTATGGTTTTTAGGCAGGTATTGTTGCATAATTTACAAAATTATTTCAGACTGTTTGGCCGAATAAAAAAAATTGTTTGATTGAGTACATATTTAGTTAAATACGCAATTATTGAAAACACAGTTATCAAAATTGAATGATTTCGTTGGCTACAAAGGGCAGTTGGGAATTAAAAGATAGAAACGTTGAAGCAGAATTTCGCACCTTGTCTTGTAATGCCGATTGATGTTCTTAATTTCACTACGTTGCCACGACCTGCTAGCAAAAGTGGTCCGTGATGCTTGCCCAGGAATTATAATGGGGATAGTTGGCTACACCAGAGGACAACCGTACTGCGCGGTAAAACTTTGGATAAAACATTTTTTAGAAGAGCATTTTTAGAGGAAAATTTCATTTATCAAGCATAGTGACATCAGGATTCTAATTTATGTTGACGTTTTTCTTAAATATCAAGTCAAAAGTACGATTATTTGCCAAATATTTTATTGTTTATAAAGAAATTAATGGGGTATTAAACATAGGATGGAAATAAATTGTTCTAGTGAATAAGGTAATTACATTTTGTAAAAGTCAAGAAGAAATTAATCTTAATTATAAACTTAACAAATTATAAATTCCCCCCCAAAAACTGCTGTAGGTAGTTAGGAGTTTACTCAAGTTCTAAACTTGCATGAGACAAATAAATTGACAGTGTTACGAAGAAAATGTGGAGGGAGTTACACTTTGTAATGAGAATGCTAAAAAAAGTCGGTCCAAAATGGAAGGAAATGGCTTATTTATCACTAGTTCGACTTTTACGTATGGAGCACTTATTGGGATCCATACAGGATATATTAAATACATATTATAGAAAACCCAGCGCAGACCAGCAACATTGAGGTTAAAAATAAATGGGATGAATTATTTAAAAGAATTAGGGTGGAAATCTCTAGCGGAGAGACGAGGATAATACAAAGAACATACAGAGGGGTATTACATACAACTAGTTTACAAAACTTAATGTCCATTCTAGGCAAAGAGAACGGATATAGGTATATTCTCTTTCGTAAATAAAACCATAAATGACTGAAATTAATTGTCTTTCTCTGACAAGATTTTAAAATAAATTAAAAATGTATTTGTAATAAGATTTATTAATACAAATAGATATAAATGTAATTAACTTATCATTAGATGATTTTGTTAACCTTCACTTAACTTTGAAACAGTATCACTGTCGCCGAGTTAGACCTACTTATACTGTAAAGTACATACATTAGACAGTTTATGAGAACACAATGCCAACTATTTGCACTCACCGTTAAAAACGGTTACTTTCTAAGTATTACGTGTACCGAACTTTCTGCTTTCCTTTCAAAAGACACAAAAAATAGACTGTTCTTTAAAAGTATAAAATAAATACTCCTTGATACTACCAAACAATTCAGTAAAAACGAAAGCACATGCTTCATTAAGCCAGTCCAAAAATTGTGCACATGTTGCAGAAAAATTATTAATAAAGTATTTAAACAAAATTGATATCACGGATGGTAGTGATACTTAAAGTTAATCTAATAACAGTGTTTCACATGAAGGTCACGCTAATACTAAAAGTGGTAAAAAAACCAAGAATCTGTGAAGTGTTGGGATGTTGACCTTCAAACTGCATGCAGTGGCAAAAAATGAAAATTTTATTTGTCCAAGCAAAGTAAGCTATAGGCTCAAAATTAGTGAAACTTCTTCATCATTGACTGAAGGTGTAGATGATGAAAGTTAACCAGCTTATACAAGCTGTGAAGGTTTGATCGTTCTAATAGAAGTAAAGGAGAAAGAATCAACTTGCCATACTTTGGTATTTAGCTGAGCCAGCAAAACACATGGGGAACACCACCCAGAACAGACTGTGATTGCAGCTAGATTACGCATTTTCTAGAATACTAGGGTAGGTTCATAAGGTTACGGCCTCGCTGATAAGAATTATCGCCTTCACAAAAACATTATCTGGTGTAATACCTCACCTGTTGAGTAAATAATTGCGGCTATTAACTTCCGCTCTGCTGTGTTCAGTTGTTCAGACATAGCAGCATAAAGAAGGCTAGGTGTAGAACATTGTGACGTGTTATAAATAGAGCTGTTATTAAGTTGTTCACAAAAGAAGGACTTACTCCAAATGAAATTAAACAGCGATTGGACGATGTATATGGGGAAGCATCCCCCTCATATTCTACCGTAAAAGAATGAACCAAAAAGACGAAGAGCGTGCAGGTCGGCCCTTGGAGGTGCTCACTCCTGAAAACATTGCTCTTGTGGAAGGAGAAATTATGGAAATCCGGCTGCTCAAAGTTACAGAAAGAGCAGCTAGGTTGGGTCTTTCTAAAACAACAAACCTTCCAATTGTTAATGCACATTTAAACTTGAATAAAGTTAGTGCAAGATGATTGTCTAGACTTCTTTCCTCAGCCCAAAAGCAGCAACCTGTTGTCAGGCATTTTTGGAGTTCTGCCGTGGCAACGAGAGAGAAGTTCTGCTAACCATTGTTACAGGAGAGGAAACGATGATCCTTTGTCCAAAAGAGAATCAATGGAGTGCCGTAAACCTAGCGAAGCACCCCTCTAAAGGCGAAGGTCACTCGGTCAACCAAGAAGATCATTACCATAATCTTTTGGGACTTTGAAGGAATACTCTTCATTGACTTCAAGGAGAGCAACACCACAGTAAATGGGGAGCACTATGCTGGCCTACTGCACAGACTAAGTGTTTCCACCAAAGAGAAAAGGTGAGGAAAGCCAAGTGGTAAGGTGCACATTCTTAACGACAATGCGCCTCTGCACACAGTTCTTGTTGTAAAGGAAGCTGTGAAGAAATGTGACTTCAAGGAGATCGACCATCCACCCTACAGCCCAGATCTAGCTCCCAGTGATTATTTCCTTTTCTCAAAACTCAAAAGGGCCTTCGAGGAAGGAAATTTTAGTGTGACGAAGAAGTGATGGATGCTGTTTATGCCCATTTTGCAGATAAGACTTCTGACTATTTTTGGGGGTGGGATTGAAATGTTAATTCAAAGATGTGAGAAGTGTATTGCAATAAAGGGTAATTATATTGTAAAGAGATATATAATTTTTGTCTTTATCATACCTAGAAAATGGTTAGGCCGAAAACTTATGGTCCTATCGTGGTATGACATGGCAGTAAGTACGCTCTTCAATAAAGAATTATCATAATTTTAGAGGCGTAATTTATCGCGCTAAACTGTAAAATTTAAATATATTGTTAGCTTCATGAGTAATGTACACGTTGTCATTTCTGGTTCCACCTGTGAGAGTAGTGCAAGTTGAAACGTGTTCAGTTCCGCTTGCAACAAAATGAAGATGACACGCAAAGAACAATATACTGCTCTGAAAAATCTGGTCACATCTCGGCAACTCTCTCTGAGAGACCTATGCCTTATTACAGAGGCCTCTGGGATTTTGTTCTTCCCTATAGCACAGTTCGAAGATGTTTAAAGTGTTTAGAATAGGGGAGGCAATAAATTTAAAGGAAAGGTGTATTCGGCGCTGCTGTAATTTTAAGAGAGAGTCGTCGATAACATTAAGAGCACTTTCGGATATTCTGAACAATTCACTGGGTGCTACTAACACTCTAGTAAGTGAAAAGTTGCACGTGAGAAGTGTTTGTGCACGGTGGGTTCCAAGACAGCTGATTCCCAAACTAAAGGACGTTGGCGCGCAGGTTTACATGAAATTGATAATGTGGAGTTTCTTTCAAAGTAATCACTGCTGATGATGCTTGACTGCATCATTTCGATCCTGAGAGCAAACAGCAAAGCTCTGTGTGGAAAATGTTCGGTATCACCAACACCTGTGAAAGCAAAAGTGGTTACTTATGCTGGGAGAGTATTGATCATCTCATTTTTCGATATTCAAGAAATAGTTTGGCAGTATGTCATAGCTGCACAGACAACTTTAACTGAATAACACTACAGAGGTGTCCTGAAAACTCTCAAGGTCATGTCACAGGCAAAGACTACATTTCCGTGCAAAAAGCTGGGTATTGTACCACGATAAACACGGCGCAAATCCCAATTATTGTTGCTGAATATCTCGCAAAAAATTATATGAAAGCTGCGGAGGCAATTCTGATCAAAATATTGATTTCCAGTATGTCTTTGAAGACTGGCAGAGACACTGGGACAACCCGCGATCTTAGGTTTACGAGGCAAGTATGTTACCACTACACCACCAGGAGCGACGCGCGTTGAATTGAATAGGATGCTGATGACGTGAGATGTTAAAAGAGGGTCCGTAAGTAAATCAAATCAAATCAAATCAAATCAAATCAAATCAAATACAAAAAATCATAGAACTATAACTACCCTGTCAAATTTGTTGATCTTGTTTTAGAAAATAATGGAATTATAGCAAATTGTAGGAAACAACTTATTTACAAAGTTAAATAATTAAATAAACTATGAAGATATATTGATATTTTGCTATTGCTGTTGCTTTACTTATATTCACATCCACATATTTTTTTTTGGGGGGGGGTCCAAATTGGAGATGTTGCAGTGGAAAGCGTGTCCCGATTTGTTTGATTTGACGTGGAAATGTTATGAATATATCGCATTTAGTTGCATTGGGCTTGCTACCAAATCCCCTGTATAAAATTAATATAAATGTTAGTGGTTTTGTGTTAAAAACAAAAAATCTGCCTCTTTCCAAAGTTCATCATCTCAGAGTTTATTATTATTATTATTTTAATACATTTGTGTCTTCCTGCTTTCATAAATAAATACATTATTAGCAAGCAACAATTTCTCTTGTGCAGCTTCATCATAGTTGAGCGTTCTGCATATGATGTGGCAACGTTGCCGCCATGACAAATCTCTTAACTGGAATTCACCTGCGCGTGACGTCATTTAAAGTTGAGCACCGTGACCTATGCATCTCCTTTCTCTTTCCGAGCTAACGCTGCTACTTCCGATGATGATTTTCACGTTTTTCCTGGGAACTGCGGTTAGTGTTCCACATTTGCTGTCTGTCTTATTCCCATGCGGCATGTTATATCTGAAGTTGTCTTGTGAACCTCCAGGTCAAACGCTTGAGTTCGAATACTTGCCTCACAGATTCCAAGTTCGCGGGTTCTATCCCGGCCAGAGTCGGTGGATTTTTTTTTTTTCGGACGTAAAAATCCTAAGTATGGCTTCCTTCGAAAGGGAAGTAAAGCCGTGGGTCCCGTGTCGTACATTTACGGCACGAAAAGAACTTCAAGCCTGAAAGAAGAGACCTCTGAGCAAAATTTATCGGCTTTTCACGCCCTGAATAGAATGGGGCACTGATTACCTGAAATGCTAAAGACCGTCCGTAAATAAAGCATCAACAAAGCGCGAGTTACACATAAACGATCGAAATAATTAAGTTTTGCTTGTTTATTTAATATCATTCGCACTGAAAGCAAAGATTCTCTGGTCATTAAATCATTATTAAACAAAATTAAACCTATACGTAAGTGTCTAAAAGGCACACTAAGAAAGAATGGTAGAAATTTGATAGCACTAATTTATTTTTCGACATAGTTTCCTTGTACACTAATAATACATTTGTGGCACGATCAATCAACCTAGCAATCTATTCAAATAACATTCGCTAGGATTGAGGTATAGCTACGTGTTCACGGCATCAATCTCGTCATCTGCACTGTTAAATCAGTTTGTGGACCGAAAGAGTATTATTGAGCCAAATTCGGTGAATATGGTGGATGACGAAGCAGTTCGAACACGAAGGCTGTGTAGGTTGCTGCGTTGTCTTGATGCACAAATTCGTTAACATTTTACTATTGTACTTCTGGTCAATAGCGTTCTTCAGGAAGTCTGCCATGACACATTCTACATCTCAGAAGATGAATGCCATCATCTTCTCTGCGGATTTCTGCACCCAAAGTGTTTAGGATAGGGCAAGGGAGTCTTTCCACTGCCGTGATTGTTTTGTCTCTTGGTCAAAGTGGGGTGCCCCCATATTTCATCCGCTTCAAATTGCTGCACAGCACTTAGTCTGATAAGCGTTCAGCACTCGTCGAGACGTAACCTTACGCCAAGACAGACTATATTTAGCAGACCCCCAAGTATGTATCGATAGTAGACAAAATGAAGTAGGTTGTACCATGTGGTCCGTGCTGTTAATTATATGGCTTTGTTAATTTGGTTCGTTGCACTTAACCTGGTTCATTGCAATGGTTTATAGTTGAAAGTAAATCAACAGTAGCGTACTACTACTTTTGATTTTATTAAGTTAATATTGATTTAATGAAATCTTATAAGAAACTTGTGAAATATAAATTTTTGGTACAACATGGGTTGCTCTTGTTTGTCCTAATTATGTCAGTGCACCTCATAATACCATATTTACACTTCTTAAACAGCAGTAATTAAAGCAGAACTGGATAAAGAGTATACATCGAGAAAAGTTTGCAGTTAATGATGAAACGATAGTCTGTATTAAACGTTTTGTACTAAAATTTGTGGATAGGAATGACATTTTCCTTGTGCACATTTCCGTAATCAACCATCTTATGTGACGGTGTGCATTACAAAAGAAGGGAAAGACCCGACGGAACACATGACACGGGGTTTGGATCGAGATGATGAGAGTTTTAATGAATGTAAGAGGTGATGTTATAAAATGGTTCGATTCCTTTGCAAGTGAAGTTATGCAAAAACAGCACCCATAGTGTTGCAGTTACCTGATTTATAACAGTTGAAAGCAAATCAACAGTAGCGTATTAATTTATTAGTTTTTATGAAGTTAATATTGATTTAGTGAAATCACACCTGGAACTTGTGTAATAGAAAGCTTTTAGTACAACATAGGTTGCTCTTGCATGTCTTAATTATGTCATTGCATCATATAATACCGTCAGTTAAGCAGCAGTAATTAAAAGAGTGGATAAACAGTATATACTATGCAAATTTGGAAATTAATGATAAATTTTAGTGTTTATTTTGCACCAAAGTTTGTGTTTAGGGACGAATTTTTCCCTAATCTACCATTATATGTGATAGGGAGGCTTAGTAAGAAAAGGAAAGATGCGGAAGTACTTATGAAGCGGGTTTTGGAACGAGTTGAGTTTTAATGAATGGTGTGAGCAGGATGTTATGTTTTGATTCATTTGCAAGCGAGGTTAAGACAAAACATGTATATCCATTTATAACTATTGCTAAGGAAAATTATGATGTTTTCATTAAAATAATACAATAAATATGATGCTGTCCCAACTATGTCGATAGTTTTAAAGTGTCCAGTAATTTGAAAGGGTATATTTTATAAAGATCTGTGCCCATCAATGAAGAAGTTTGTTATACATATTATTTTATATTTCGTGCACATTTAGCAATATTATTTATAAACAATTTCAAATTCTTAAAAACCATGGAAATATTTTCTAATGGTAATTAATGTCATCTTGTGACAGTTTCGCATTGGCTTTTGGTAGTAGTTCGGCCACCATTTCCCCCCTCCTTATTAGGATTTGGTAAATGGAGTCGGTCTAGCTTGCGAATTTTCAAACTATCTTCAATAATGTCATGTGCCCACCCAGGCGAGGTACTAAATGTTGCCGTAATGTCGTTTTGAAGTCCTGCACGATGGTATTCACTGATTAACTCTGGCGACAGTGGTTCGCTTCAAATTTCTACTCTGGTTATTGTATGCTTAATTTCATTGTTATGTGCGATGTCATACTATAGTTCCCTACATGTTATCTACGATTTCCTTAAGCGACAGGCATTTCAAGTGAACATATTCAACCATCGCCCGACGCTTGATTCGCCATTTTCGCTTACACCGCGGGTGCATAGAAAGTACAGACAGAAAATGTTAATTACATGTCATGAACATCGTTGCTCTTGAGGCTTCACGCTAGAAACTTATCACTTCCGCTCAACAGCAGATAGAGTGTACAACATAGTATTTTTCAAAATAATATCTAATTAACGTACTTGTTAACTTCAATTCGGAGAAGCTCTTTTGGGCTTTCATTGGGTCAGTCTTTCGCCAGTATCATAAAAACACCTTCATCGCACACTTTTCTATAACGGACTTAGAAGTAAATGTTTGAGGATGCCAGATTGGAGCTGTAAGGAGAAAAATGCCTTTTCCAAACTTCCTGAGTGAAGTAATGTGTTGATCGCTGTTCCAGATCTCTGTCTTTCAATTTCGTGGGACTATTACAATAACTTTTTAAGCCGGAAGTTGTCGTTTTATAGTTTTTTGGCCTAGATTGGTCAGGTACAAAACAATTGGTTTGGTCAGATAAAAACAAAAACCGCTTAAAAGGCTATTCGTTCAACTTTGTAAATAAACACTGCCAAGAGCAGACAATCTCCCTGCATCCTGCAGTGCTTTGTTAGAAAAATTACCACTGAGGCGCCCCATATAAAACTAAAAATATCCAACAAAGGGCACTCTACCTCATTTTTGGGGCCAGAAATGTTTTCTTGTGGTCAAAGTATTCGGTTCACAGAAGGGTAGGAAAGAAACCCACAAATATCATGATTAAGATGATTTGTAGGTACTAAAAATGAGTATTTTTAATCGACAAATGGTTTAACTTAAAAAAAGAATTGCTATTAACTGAAATCAAGATGGAACCTTGATATACTAAATTATCTACAGCCATATCACAGTTTATTAAACATAATATTATTCCAGGATATTTTTTTTTTTTTAATTGACGCTTTGTATTAGTCAACATGCCCCTGAACGAAGCTGTAACTGCTGGTATAACACATGGTTATGGGTTCATCATTTCGAATCAGAAGCCAATGCTAGAATACGGAATGAAATTATAGGGCATTGTCAGTCGGAACTTAGCCCTCCGTAGGAAAAACAATGTTTAATTTTTTTCAAGGTCAACGTTACAATATTATTTGCAAAAGAGTTTTTCTTATACTATAAATGAAGTTGTGGAAGATACCTGAACAATCAAAACAGAAATACTGAACATTGATATACAATGCGCTTACTTGAGTTAAGGACTGTCTGAGCGCGGCTGCTTACTGTGAAAATGCAGGCAACATAACCGGGAAAAGGGAGGTAGAGTTGTTCTGCGTTAAGTTAGTATTTACATTTTTACTGAAAGCATAAAATGATACTGTATTTAAAACTGATAATAGCAAACACTAGTCTGCGTTATAAGAGATGTTGAAAATGATGCTCCTCAGCTGCAATACATTGCCGGTATCGCCTAGGAAGTTCTTGTCCTTTAGCTTTTCTTCTGTAGAAAACTGCGCTTCGAAACACGTTTCATGTCATTGAGAGAACCCGGCTCTATAACTCTTAACAAGATGGACAACAGTTTCTCTACCTGAAACATAATTGCCAGGATATTTTCTTGCGATAAACAAGAATCCGTTTTCACTAACGTATCATTCATAAAACCCCGTTCTTCAAGACTACGTTTATGGCATAATTAACAAAGAATAGTAGCACACAATAAAAACATTACTAACACATGAACGCACAACTAGGCAAAGTCTCAAACTTACTAGAAGCTCAAAACAGTTAAAATCTTCCGGACTCTTTTTCCGTGGTCCATGATTTAATATGCTACCATAGCTTTCACCGACTTCTAAGGTTGGCATCATCAGTGAACGACGACTGCTGAAAGGACAGTATTGATCCATCTCTGTCTGATCCAGAACGTCTAAAACGTAAACTAAACAATCTCCGCGATGCTTTTAAGCCCAATGTATATAGCAATAAAGATATAGACAAAGTCTAGGCAAACGACAACATCTAGCATCTACTCAAGCAAAAAACCCAACATATATAGCAGACGTCACTGTGCCTATCGCACGCATATTAAAGGAAAAGGGACATACAGATATTTTCATGCCTGTTAAATTAGAGCAAATGCTTGGTAATGCAAAAGACCTTAGGCACCTTCTTGACACAATGGGAATTTATAAAGTACCATGTGAGTGTGGCAAAGTGTACATAGGCATGATTGGAAGATTAAAGATTACAGGAACATCAGCGATACCTTTGCCTTAATTAGCCTGAACGATCTGCGGCAGCAGAACAAGCCCTAAATGAATACCATGGCATACATTTAATAAAACAAGAGATGGTTTCAAAAACGCAAGGCTTGTTCATTCTAACAGAGAGGGAGGCATAACAGCCAAACAATAACAGAAACGGCGGATATTACCCAAGTAGCAAATGGAAAAACCGTTCTTATAAACAAACTACCCCCGCGCCCCTTCTCCTACACACGTAATGTTGATCGGCCTTCTAAAACCAGACAGACACCAACACTGTCATCTTTTAGCAGTCAGGTGTAGTTCATCGTCCACTGCTGGTGCCAACCGCAGAAATTGGTGAAAGCTATGGTAGCATACTAAACCATGGACATGGCAAAACAGCCCGAAATATTTTAACTGTATTAATTATAATACGATTCATAACTACAAGCTACTACCTGCATATTCATTGTATTGCCTTGACGATTGGTTCTCCCAGTACGCAGCCGTGCACTGGCGGCCCTCAACTCAAATAACTTCACTGTATATTTAACATTGTGTCTCCATCCTATCATCCGAGAGTTATGGTGCGTTCTGGAATAAGGTAAGAAACGACGTATTTCTTCCACGAATGGCAGGTTGTGCAGACCTCTGAATGAGAACGTGGCTCGAAATGGAAAGGTCGTGTTACCTCACTACAGGAACAATTGAACCAAGAACTGTGGACTCTACTCCTGAAAAGGGGTGTCGGGGTGTAGTGCAGTAGCTGTTAATAAATGCAGAAATCCAAAGCTTGAAGCGAAATTGAATTGTGGGTCGCGGAAGTTCGTCATGGTATGACAAACGCTTTGTATGCGAACTTAATTATTGGGCGGATTCATGCAAATTCTCAGGCAACCTTAGCTGAATTGTCGAGGAGTAGTTTGAATATACCAGCTGTTTCTAAACTTAATAAATGATGATAAAACAACATTAGGTCATCATAGCTTAGCTGCTAGACTTCGAAATATTCAAACATTCATTATAGTTCAAATGTATAGTGTGTGCCATAAAACGCACATATATTTATATATACGTAATTATATAGTAAAAAATGAATAAGTGAATATTCCGAACTAAAGAAGATAAAACATACATAACAAATTACAAAATACAATGTGAAAGAGAATTTTAATGCAAAATATTGTTTATTTCTTTATTTTATGTTATTATTCCATGGCCCTTGGTGTTTTAACACGCAACGTTCTTGTTTTATGTATTTATTAATATAGGGTGTGACAAAAAGCAATGTAAAACTTTTGGGAAACATTCCTTGCATATAATGCAAGTATGTTATATAAACATGGGTCCGGAAATGTTTATTTCCTTATTATAGCGCTTTGTCTACAACTCCATTTACACGGTGTGATATGCAAACTAGAATGCCAGCATAGCTGTTCTGAAGCGATAACCACACAACAGAACAATTGCTTAATAATTACGGTAGGTAAATATTGACTTTTACCTCTGGTTAAATGGGGTCGGGATGTTTTAACTACTCTTAGTTCCTAGGTTTACCGTTATTGTGATCGTTCTGTACCACGTGGTTCGCTTATTATACTACTCACTTCATTACTTGACGTAGCACCGAGCACGTAGTGTCAGTTCTGTGTTTAAGGACCGCGTTCCAAGCACAGAAAATGAGGTATTCAAACGTGTAGTTGTCAGATGCTCATATGATGTTTGGGGTGTCCGAAGGTGTAGAGTCTTCGTGCTCGTATGCTGCAAGACTGTCAGGCAATACGAGATACTCCAGGGATACATCAGCGCATCAGGGAGTCCATGCGACCACGGGTTGATTAACGGAGGACATTTGAACATTTCATATTTTCTATTTTCCACAGTTCTGTTTTTTGAGTATTCTATTGGGTACAGGTGCACAAAGGGCTCTAAAATGAAATAAAGCAATTCAGAACCCATGTTTATATTAAATTTTTGTCCTTTATATGTAAGGAATGTTTCCACAAAGTTTTAACATACATTTATATTACACTCTGTATATATATTTGCGCTTTTTAGTTTAGATTAAATTTTTTAAACTTCTGCCAAACGGTTATGACAAGTAATATACCGGGTTAATCTTCTCATCCTGCAGACTGGTAATTAGGCAAATCTGTATTTTAAAGTCGATGAGAAATGTAGGTGCTCTCAAATGACCTGCTGCATTCACCAGACCCCCTATAAGGCATTTGCCGTTTATGACAAATGAGGAGAATCTGGAAGAAATCTCAGTGAAAGAGGGTAGCCCTTAAGTTTGAAATACCCGATACATAAACAAGCATACTTATATATAACAAAGTATTAAATAAATGTGAGCAAAAACTATGTATGATATATTTCAAAATTAATTTTAGCAAATTCATCAGAGATCTTCTACGTAATATAAATAAGTGTATATTGTTTAACGTTTGACATCTGTTCAGCTATGCAAGAGCTTGATTTGGAGGTGAGTCCACATCCCCCATATTCTCCCAAACTTGCGCCCTCGGAGTTCTACCTTTTCCGTTCTCTATTGAATAATCTTCGAGGGTAATCCTTCGATAACGAAAATGCTTTACAAATTTGGTTGGACGACTTCTTCAGCTCCAAAGCACCGCCACGGGTGGCCGAGGTCGTTAAGGCATGGACTCGTGAGCGGGAGGTCTGCGGTTCGAATCCCGCCAGGACCGTCCTCCCTGACTGGGGTTTTTTCCAGGTTTTCCTCAGTCTTCATAACTGGCAAATGCCGGGGAGGTACCTAAAACTTAGGCCTGGTACGATTCCTTCCTTAAAAAAAAAAAAAAAATCCTTTCCCAATATATCATTTCATTTCATGTATCATCAGTGTCCACCGCCTGTGGTGCCTCAGTAGTAAAAACGGGCGTTAAACACTACTCAAAAAAAAAAAAAAGCTCCAAGCAGCAACATTTTCACACGTTTTATCAAGGAACTATCCGAGCATTTGGAGGGAATCGTGGGTAATGGAGGAGAATATATTACTGAATATGCAAGTTTATCTCAAATAAAAACTTATCACAGTCAAAAATGGTACGGACTTGTGCCTTAAGCTAATAATTCCTATATCACTGCAACGATGCAGTAAGAATTAAGAAAAATTAATTAGCCTCGAAATTAATGACACTTTGAAGGTAGCACATGCACAATGAGGACGTCTAGAACAGGAAGGGAATCACAAAAGCCCTAACTTAATACAAACTGCCGCATAGTGTCCCATTCAATTCAGGGCGTGAAACGGCCGATAAATTTTGCTCAGAGGCCTCTTCTTTCAGAATTGAGTTTCTTTATCGTGCCGTAAATGTATGACAAGGGACCCCCGAAGAAAGCCATACTTAGGCATTTTACGCCCGAAAAAAAACAACGATCCTGGCCGGATTTGAAACCGCGATCTTGGGTTTAGGGTGCAAGTATGGTTACCACTACACCACCAGGACCAACCTGAAGAGACGAGTAGAACCTGAGACTGAAACAGGCAGCAAGTATAAACTGTAAAGTAGACGATGATGCAAGACCGACCGTTATAAAATTATGAAACTCCTGCAACACTATAATGAACCTCCTTAGATAAACCGCCACGGGTGGCCGAGGTCGTTAATGCGCGGACTTGTGAGCGGGAGGTCTGGGGTTGGAATCCCGCCAGAACCGCCCTCCCTGACTGAGGTTTTTTCCTGGTTTTCCTCAGTCCTCATAAATGGCAAATGCCGGGGAGGTACCTTAAACTTAGGCCAGGAACGATTCCTTCCTTAAAAACATCCTTTCCCAAACCATTTCATCTCATGTATCATCAATAGCCAACGCCGGTGGTTCCTCTGCAGTAAAAACGGGCGTTAAACACTAATTAATCATTCCTTCCTTCCTTAGATAAGAATTAGCATTTTGGAAATATTTTAGGGGGTCTCACATGTTCTATGGACAGGTTACTTATAGTAACACAGAGGTACGTGTTTGTCTCACAAAGCTGGTAGACACATTATGGAGTGGAGATAAGAATTAACATCTTGGCTGCTCCCCTTTTGATTCTAATCCTCGCTTAATTCCCTGCCTCCCTCTTCTAAGAGGGATTTAATTTTCATTAAATTTGGGTTAATTGTAAAGTAGATTAAGGGCCTTTAAGCTTTTAGGTCTTAACTATGACCTGCCAAATTGAATGGAAACTTCTTAAAGGAAGAATGAAAGGCAGTTCAACAGGTACTCGTAAAGTTAGACGCTGTTAAAAATAAATATGCCTTTAGCAACTTTGTGGAACGAAGTTTGTTTCAGTTTCTGCAAATCCAAGGGTCGTTACGTAAGCTCTGCTTCGAATTTAGACAGTTTTAACGAGAAACACTTTGTTAATACTTAAGCTGCTTCAAGTAGCTCATTACCTGGTGAAAGAAAGTTATTTCTTTAGAAGTTTCTGCTGTAGTTTGCACCAGTTAAACCTCAATATTCAGATAGCATTGTGTAAAAGTTCAGAGATAAAAGGCAGCTATATGTTTGAAGTTAGAAGATACACATATTGCGGCAGTTTTTGACAAGAGTTTACAATGGAGGTTGCAGCCTTTTTGCTGAGTTTACAGTGCAGATTTATAAGTATGGTACATTTTAACGAAAAGGCTGGAAATTTTACTAAGCGGCATGTCTATTGGTAAGCGTGATTATTGCAAAGGTTTACATTTTCAAACAGATGCAACAGTTGACAGCTATCTTAACTGATCGGTGCAACTTTTCGTAGAAATTGATAAAGACCAGTATCGTGCAATGATAAAGCATTTTTATTTAAAAAAGTGAACTGAGGCCAAATTGGAAATTCGTGGGGATTCTGCACCAGCACTCAGGACCATTTATTACTTGATAAATGTATTTAAACATGGCCGCACAAGCACTGCAGATGCTGCGCGTTTCGGACGCTCGATTGAGGTTTCTATTGAAGAAATTGCTGATAAAATTCATGGTATCTGATATAAGACCACCGCCTTAAGATTCATGGAGTACATAATATCCTGCATTATATTGTATGTCCTGGTGGTGTAGTGATAACCATACTTGCCTCCTAAATCCAAGATCGCGGGTTCGATCCTGAACAGGACCGATGGATTTTTCCGGGCGTAAAAATCCTAAGTATGGCTTCCGTTGGAAGGGAAATAAAGCCGTGGTTCCCGTGTCGTACATTTACGGCACGATAAAGAACCTCAAGACTGAAAGAATAGACCTCTGAGCAAAATTTGTCACCTTTTCACGCTCTGAATTGAATGGGACGCTGATGACCTGAGATGTTAAAGAGCGTCTGTGAATAAACCAATTAAAAACAAACCTCTATATATTATTGCTTTAATATTAATTTAAGGCTTAATAACTGGAACTAAATGTGTGTATGAAGGGTTATATTGTTCTGTGAAAGCGAGATATGTGGTTTGATAGCTTGAGCCAGCCCAGCACTGCGCTTTGACACAGCGTGACGTCACAAACAGCATGCTTTAGAGGGGGAACATGCGCGTGACAGGTGCTGTGTGGTCAATATATCGTGAGAAAATACAAGGTAGTTATGTGAACTTAATAACTTGCTTTAAGGATCAGTTCGTCAAGTGTTTTACTCCTCTTCTTCAACACCTACGAGTGGAAATTTTGTTCAAGATCGGTGCTGCACAATTTAATCTACAGGCAGATATTGTGCACGGTGAAAAGATGCCACAAATGTTTTACAGATCCAAAGTGGGAAGGTACAGCAGTTAAGTGACATTGTCATGTGAGATGATGAAACTTGTTTTTACCAAACCAAGCGCCAGTCATCCATTTGAATCTTCCCATACCATAAAAGTGAAAATCATGCAGAGTGGTAGGCAGAAAATGGTTGTCACTATCTTTTCAACAAATTTTTATCAGATGATCGTTAGTTTAGAAATTTAGAGCATGACTCATAAGAGATTACTGATGTCTGCCTCCCATGATATTGAGCAAAAAATGCCTTTTGCTGCACCATGACATTGCTTCTTCGTACTAGCAACAACTGACACTTTTAAAGAGCACAAAAGCAACTCTGTTACCGCCACGGATGGCAGAGGTCGTTAAGACGCGGTCTCGTGAGCGGGAGGTCTGGGGTTCGAAACTCATCAGGACCGTCCTCCCTGACTGAGGTTTTTTTTTCAGGTTTTCCTCAATCCTCATAAATGGCAAATGCCGGGGAGGCACCCTAAACTTAGGCCTGGAACGTTTCCTTTCATAAAAAATCCTTTCCCAATATTTTTCATCTGATGTTTGATCAGTATCCACCGCTTGTGTTGACACATCCACTTTACAGTCTGCACTCATTCCGACTTCGAAAGACCCCTTCAAGGTCAGAAATTTTCAAGCCTTAAAGCGTTGGCTGGAGTGCTGGAAAACAAGTGTTTCCGGAAACTGTTTTAGATGATAACAGCGTTACATACAGTGCCTAGGAGAGTGCTTTGAAAAACTTGTGATGCTCCTATCTTGAAGTATATCTCGGGCCCTTAGGGTTTAATCTGCACACTTGTGGAAATGAATGAAACGGAAATGAACGTGATTGGATTGAATGCCGCCGAGCAGTTATTTTGAGCTGCGGAGACATGGGATTTGTCGTAACTGGGTTTTGAGGTTAAACGCTGAATTCCTCTAAGAACTTATTTCTCTGTTCATCACCACGACAGTCACAAGATATATTTTTTGTAGGATATCACTGAACCGCATTGTACAAGTGAAAGCTTGACCGTAACTACAAGACAATCCCCAAGAATGCAATTACCAACTTCCCACAGCTTCCTCGTTGAGCCTAATCAAGTGTCTTGACTGACTCAGTTTGTTTCGCAAGTGGGTTGTGTTGACACAGCACAGTTGGTTAATAGCTTGACTCTTGAGTTTCTGACAAGTGCCGGCTTCTGGTATGTAGCGTTTACATGTGTTACCTAAATGAGGGGCCATCTTGAAAAAAAATGAGTGATGCAAGGGGCTTTAAAGTAAAAAGCGTGTTCTTTCAGTCAGTATCTTTGTAGTGTAGTAGAGATGAATGAAAACTATCTAATTATATATTAGTCTCAAACTACCGTTTCATTTGGTTGTTTTCGTAAACATTCGTTTTCCCTCCAACCGTATTTGTTTTCTCTTAGAACGATAGCTAGTGTGCTCCTATTGGTTCATATAGAATGTTACAGCAGCGATGTTATCTTGTATGTGGCCTTGGTAGCGCTACCAGTCCGTGGAAATGAATTGAATTTATAACCACATACTGCGGGAGAATACGTCACAGTAGATAGGGGTATCGCGATTTTCAGTTTTATTGCTAGTAATGTTTAGGATAATTTATCAGCCTCCAAGTAGCTAGACCACGATATTTCCGTTTTCTCTCTCTCTTCAAGAGTCGGTCCTGGTAGTGTAGTGGTAACCATACTTGCCTTCTAAACCCAAGATCGCCATTCAAACGGATTTTTTTCCGGCGTAAAAATCCTAAGTATGGCTTCCTTTAGAAGGGAAATAAAGCCGTGGGTCCCGTGTCATACATTTATAGCACGAAAAAGAACCTCAAGCCTGAAAGAAGAGACTCTGAGCAAAATTTATCGGCCATTTCACGTCCTAAATTGAATAGGGGACGCTGATGACCTGAGATGTTAAAGAACTTCCGTAAATAAACCAAATCAACAAAAATCTCTCTTAAGAACAGAGAATTAAATTAGGTGTCCTTGTGCTGTTATATTCGTACATATAAATCATATAATACTCAGATATGCTACCTGATATAGACAGATCATAAAATCTTTGAATTTACGTAAAAATTAAGTAATATATCCAAAATAATAAAGCTTTAAATAAAACACGTATTTATAAATGAAAAAAAAACTCAAACCAAAAAATCCCAAGGACAAAATTCTCATTATTAAATCAAATTGACTTAAGACTAATAATATATATACCACACCTTAGAGTAAATAAATCTTTAAATCCTGTTCAAACACTCTAGGATAAAATGTTTTATCGAAAGATATACTTAGTAGCTATTGCTAACGTGATTTTCAATGTATTTTTAATATTTTATGGTGTACAGTCAACTCTGCTGTAATAGGAGGCGTGTAGGTATGAGATTAGCTTATATCATTATCATCATCATCATCATCATCATAATTATCAATCTAGCATTAATTGCTCTCTTGTTGAATTAGTTACTAATGAATTTAATTACTGAATGTGTAATACTCGTATTATCCAGTGAATAAAGCTCTACAGGATGAAAGGACTGTCTTATGTTTTTTGAATTATTGAATTGAATTAAGCCTCTGTCCCATCCAGAGCTAGGGCCTCCGGGGGGGGGGTCTTGATTTCTCATATAGTGAGCTATTGTCTCTATGAATTTGTTAAGTCTATAATATTTCATATTTTACACACTTTTAAGGTTCAAATGTTGAGTCTATCAAGTTTTTGTTTTGGTATCACTTTCACTATTGACTTCGGTTTATCTCTTCTTTCTGCAGCTCTGTTCGGAGGCTCTTCCAGGTACTGCGGTTCCGTGTTACGCTGGTCCAGTGTGTCCCGGCTGCTCTCCTGAAGCAGTCTGCCCACTTTGTTCTCGGTCTTCCTCTTCCTCTCCTACCGATACGTATGTCCCATGTGGTAGCTATATGTCCCCATCTGCTGCTTGCTGGTTCTTGCTACATGTCCGCCCCATTTCCACTTCAGCTGTTTGCACGTTGAAACACGTCCCGAATCTTTCTTAATTCCTGAGATGATATTTTATCCCTTGGTCTTTTCACTCCATTTACACTGGAAGATGCTAATATTATTCTTTTCCACTTCTGTTAGGCTCCAAGTTGACATCCATGTAACAGTGTTGGGAATGTGCATGAGCACAGCACGTCTAACCTCAGTTTTCGGCTCAAATATTGCCCATCAGTATGACTTTCATGCTGAGAAAATTCTTTCCTTGATTTCTTGCCCATATGATACCGGAATGCAACGATTTGTCCTAAGTAGACATACTCTGTTATGTATTTTATTGCTGTTGTATTGATTCTAATTGGCGTTACTTGACTGTTTGAGTTTTCTCCATGTTCATAGTAGATAGACCGGCAGTCTTATGTTACTGCACAAAATTTGATAATTTTTACATTTTCAGGATCACTTCGGACAATATTAGCCAATGAAAACAGAAAACTGTATAAAACTCGAAGTAATAAGAATTAGTAAATATTAGAAGTAAAAAAATGAAACAATAAAATTAAATAATTTAACTATATGATCTTGAAAAAAATGCTTTTTCCGATAAGGACTGGAAACTTCGCAAATCTACATGTTTATGTCAAATTGTTTTATGATTTATTAATAAAAGTGCTTGAAGTTGCGAATCATACTGGTGAATGCTTATTATATTTATCTTGTATTAATGTACCCATATTCTTATTACAGTAATCTCAAAACATAAAATAATAATGTCTTATAAATAAATATTGCAGCATTTAACCCTATGATACTTTCAAATGATAAACAACATTCAAATTGACTCAAATATTTAACTGGTTGTAATGATGAAAGCTAAACTTTTCTCTCTGCATAGTTGGTATAAATTCAAAAACAAAAGTGTGTTATGTTCTTAAACGAATCATATACATTAATGGGATTATTTCAGTGAGTTAAATCTAAGTTATTCAAATTAACGCCAACATTCTTTTACAATCATTTTAAAGACGGCATATATCGAATTATGATAAGTGGAGCTGGGCCAATTCATGCAACTTTTAAGTATTATATCTATAAACAATCATGTACACAAGGTTTAATTAACACTAGTACTTTAATTTGTTTGTTTTTATTTTATTTACGGACGCTCTTTAACATCTCAGGTCATCGGGTCCCATTCAATTCCGGGCATGAAACGGCCGACAAATTTTGCTCAGAGGCCTCTTCTTTCAGGCTTGAGATTCTTTTTCGTGCCGTAAATGTACGACACGGGACCCACGGCTTTATTTCCCTTCTGAAGGAAGCCATACTTAGAATTTCTACGCCCGAAAAAAGCCATCGATCCTGGCGGGAATTGAATCCGCGAACTGGGTTTTAGAAGGCAAGTATGGTTACCACTAGATCGCCAGGAGGGATCCCTTAATTTGTTAAAAAGGACATTGATAATTTGGTAGAATGGAATGCATGCTTTATTATTCAATTAATTGCAGTACTATTATTCTTGGCTTACTATTCTCTATGATAGGACGCACACAGTACAATTAGATTCCAATACAGAATCCGATTAGTTCCTCTCATATGTTATAATAATAATAATAATAATAATAATAATAATAATAATAATAATAATAATAATAATAATAATTCACTTTGTTCCATAATAACTGTTCGGCAAGTTAGATTTGTATCGAGGCGATCGGTAGAGAACATTACCCACATCAGTCAGACAGAACGGTGCTACGAACCCCCAATTAAGTCTGTTCTCCGCCTTTCTCAACAATTAACCATTCCGATTACAACGAATTTTAATATTGTGTATTATGTGAACAATCCACGAACTATTCCCTAACGCAAGGCAGAAATTAAACATATCATGGGTGAAGTTAGCCGGAACTTTGCTCTAAAATGTTGAAATGTTTGCCACCAGAGTGAAGGTGTGCCACGAAGCCATGGAGGACATTTGCCTGATGTTTTGCTTCATGTTTAATGGCAGTGTTTGTGCATCATATTGACTTAATATTAGCACTTTTCAAAAAATGGCGTGTTTTATCATCAAAACAATTGGGACACCCTATGCAAGTAATTAATTCTTCTCCGGTATTGCAAAGTTACCATTATATGCCATCTACTAGGATTTTCCTTCCAACATACTTCGAAGGTAAAAACTTGTCTAGGCATCAACGGAAGGTTGTGGAATTTAGTTCATTAAATTATGTAACCTTGAACTGTATGTACTATGTGCTGCACAGTACAACAGTATTCTATTTGTACTATCTATTATTTTTAATATTTTTTTTAAAAGTTTGTCGTCAGCTAGGCAACTTGACTCAACCGGAATTCCAACCCAAACCCACAACGTCAAATGTAAAAATGTTACGTACCCCTATGCACCGTAATGGCTTTTTGATAAACCTTGTGCAATTTAATGTGAACAAGAAATTTAAAAAGGTGTTCAATGCTTTTATCTTTGCTACCACGTTTTCTTCCGCCTTGTCCATCCAAATAAATTAATAATTTAAAACTATTATTTATTACAGAGCTCCCTTCTTTCATATCAGCTATGTTAGTGTGGAATAGAATGGAAATGGGCCGAGATGAAGAGGCGTAAAAGAGATTTTCCTTCCAAAGTGCAAATCCGATTAAAAAAAAAAATCCATTAAAACTCGATACACATAGTTTTAAGAATACGAAAACAAACTTTTTTTCTTCTGCAGGATATTCCTGGAGGATGAGAGGAGGAGGCTAACGCCTGGAGAAATTGGAAGACTTTGTTTTTATATCGTATATCGATACTATTAGCGAGCTTTCTTCTGAAAACAATTGCCTCATCCAGACGGACGTGTAACCTGGCAACGATACAGAACCGTTTTACTTGTAACGTGCAGTACCAGAACATGTACAACACTAATGTGTTCACCACGTCCACATAAAATGTTGTCAAGTAAAAAATACACAATACTGGTTCATATTACATACATGCCAGTTATATTTTCTAAGTGTACACCAAATGTCATCAATGACGCCATGTATTTAAAGGTAAAACCTTTCACAAAAAGAATGAGTCATAGCCACGTGTCGATCGGAGAAGTTCGGGAAAAGTTGTATTCACAAGTGCATGCAGCGAGTGCACACTGCAGCTCCCCACATTTGCTTATAAAGTAATGTCACAATCATAAGCATCTAGAGTAGCGTTGGCCGAGCGGTGTAGAAGACATTGTTCTTCTGCCTAAGCTCCTGGGTTCAAATTGCACACGTATTTTTTTCATTCTTATTGGTTTTATAAATTTATATGTAGAACATTATTACCTTAATACCATATTATATTTTAATGTATCATTTGAGTTTTATGCTATTACCAATGCGCACACAGAAACACAATCGCAATAATTCTTTAGAAATAACTAATTAAATTTATGAACAGGAACTTTTATCTTCTAAAGTGAAAACAAATAGAAATAACATAAACTAACATCGGGTGTATGCACTCTCAGTATGTACAGCTGCCCTCAATCTTCGGGGCACTGATGATGTCAGATTTCTACAGCAGTGTGGACGAGAGGCTACAACATCCCAGGTTTCTTGAATTTGTATCCATAAACCATCCTTTGTCCTTCGTGCATGTGCAGGGAATACCTGTGCAGTATATTGCATTTAGATAGAACAAATACTGAAGAAAATATATAATATTCATTGTAATAAACATAATACATTAAACATTAAAGCTTGCTGTGTATCAGAAACAATATTACAAAGCTAATTGTCATAATATATTACAATGGTTTATTAAAATAAAAGTGCTTCATGCCGGCAGGCGAACCTGCGCTCTTAACCACGGCATCACTGCACACTCTGCCAGGGAGCTAACGGAACACACACATTAGTCAGTGTCATCAATGCATGCCATATAACACAACTGCTGCAGTGGCTACACTTTTGCTGGTTACCTTGTGAACCACGCACTGTAATGAGTTACAACTTAGAAAAATTTTGTCTTTAAGAGATGACTCATTTTTGTCAAATGGTGTATACGGAAATTTTAAAAGGTGATTGAATAGTAGCTAATTTAAAACATAAAAAAATTAAATAAAACGTAGACCTAAATATTATGCTCTACTATAATAAACCAAAAATTTAAAAAGTAATAAATGACATTGGAACTCAATGACAACGATCCGCTTTTATTTGACGCCAGTATCATACTGACAGCATCAAAGATACTAGCGGTACAACTTCCGTCCTTTTGTTTGGTATCATTGATCAGTACGCACTGGTCCTTTAGAAATTGATAGCATTGAAATTTGAACAGGCGGTCCATAAATTCTCTATCTACAATCTCTCAAACTATTTTAACACCCAGTATGGGAGTTATCGCAAAATTTCGTTCATTTCTTTATGTTTTAGTCATAGCCTGGCAGGAGGTTGAAGAAATAATATCTTTACAGAACATACTCATATGATATTCCATCAGCGAGCTTACAGGTAGCGAAGAAAAAAACATACTCGTTTTCCTATTGTTTTGTTTCTGAAGAGCAACTGCGTTGTCGATGTGGACTGGCTAAACCTTTGAAACTATTAACACGAGTTTAGGGTCCAAGGACCTACAATAGCACTTATACCCTGCAGCGGCGCACCAAAGGAGTAAACAAGATAATTATGTCTGCATTTATTCAACGCTAACCATCCACTCAGTTACAAAATACGAGGCTCATTTGAAAAGTTCTGCGAATAACCTGCAGACTACAGCAGCAGTTTCAAAGTAATTTTGTTATCAAAACGTGCCATCATGCATGAAAACATTTGCGCAATAATACATGGATTGGGCAAGAATGGTAGCTATAGCTGTGTATTGACTTAACCTTAACCGGAGAAAATTCTCGGGGGCGCTAGAGCTCCAGTCCCGAGCGACAACGGACAGAGGCGAACTCCTCGGTCTCGAACGGGAAGAACGCAGTAGATATTTTTCTCCCTTTGCGCGGCCGCTTGTAACAGTGTAAATATTGCATGTATTAATTTTTTGTTGAAGATAATGTAATCTATACGTTGTCCCCGTAACTTTGTTGCTATAATATGTTGTTCCTTATTAAATAATTCAGTTTTTCACTTTTTGCAACGCGTTGTCTTACTAGAATTCGCAATTAATTCACACACAGTAACCATAAAGCTAATCTCTGGTAAATCATAAAAACCGGTGAACCCAGTGGTTTGCTGCATCTAGCTACGGCCTGAAGGCTTATGCTCGCCTCTTTGTCGTAAATGCAAGTTGCTAGGGGCAGGTAAATCACAGCAATTTTTACCACGCGATGTCTTATTGGAATGCGCAATTAATTCGTATATATACACATACAAACACTATAACTTAAAACGCTAGCCTTGGGAAACCGGTGAACCCAGTGGTTTTCTGCAGCTCACTATGACCTGAGGGCCAACGCTCGCCTCCTTTGCATATACGCAAATTGGTAGGGGCGGGTAAATCAGGTAATGGTTGCAAATTTCCTTTCAATCCAACAGGAAAAAAAATCGTAAATATCAATTTATAGCACATTGTGTGCGTGGTACATATTAGCCAGTAAATCATTGGAATAATGGCAAATCTTCAACTCCGGCAGAAAAAAAAGAGAAAGAAAGAAAGAAAAAAAGAAAGAAAAAACATCATCAGTATGTGAAGATTCGAAACTACGATCTTCACAATTATAGCATGACGCTCTAACCGTCTGAGCTATCAAGCTACATCTCTGAAAGTTACACTTTATTATCTAGCTATAATCTCTGAAAGTTACACTACCTTCAGCTTTCTCCGTTACCACTAGGGAGTGGTTCGGGACTGGATAGTACCTCCGAGAATTTTTATACGGGTAAGGAAAAGTGTCTGTTGCAGTGTAGACGTGTGTATATGGGAAAAATGGCAAATATCGAACGTCGTGTTGTTATTAAGTACCTGGTATGAACGCAACAGAAATGACAAACACTGTGGGGGACTCTACGCTTCATTTTCTACAGTTTATCAAGATAAATATGGCTTTCATCTGGAATCCATATGTTGGAGAAAAAATCTGGATCCTCATGCGAGTCATAGACAACACTCTGGTTCGTTTACCCCTTTCTGTTAGACGCTGAGCAACTTGAAACCGGTATGGAAATTCACCCAGCTCTTTAAACATTCGCCGAAGAGATCTATAGCTCAGTGATGTTCGTCGAAGACTACGTTTTGGAAACTCTAACACTTGTTGGAGAAGTAATTCCTGATTCTCGTTTGTGGTGACTGTTCTTGGGCGAGCTGTTGTCCTCTTTCGTTGACACAGAACTGATCCCGTACGACAAAAATTGCAAACGACAGCTAACATTGTTTTGGTATTTAATACCTCCTTATTAAATCTCTCCGCCTACTGTTCTTTAATGTGAAACAAATTCGGTCCTTTCTACGTTCTACTCCGTATGACCGAAATAATCCTCGATAAACTGTTTCTCTTCTATCTTGAGAACCTTAATTACAGAAATAAACGCAAAACTGAAATCACAATGTGTCAAATTTAATAAACACTTCATTTCTATGGAAACTTGTTGAGTATATGATCGATATTTCAGTGTCTTTTATTTTGCTACATTTTTAATAGTATTTAACGCCCGTTTTTACTACTAAGGCAGCACAGGCGGTGACACTGATTAAACGTGAGATGAATTGATATATTGGGAAAGGATATTTTTTAAGGAAGGAAGCATTCCTAGCCTAAATTAAGGGTACCTCTCCGACATTTTCCATTTATGAGGACTGAAGAAAACTTAGAAAAACCCTCAATCAGGGAGGACGGTCCTAGTGGGAATCGAACCCCAGACCTCCGCTGACGAGTTCGCGCCTATACAACCTCGAGCACCCGTGGTGGTGTGTTTTACCACATACTATACTTTTAATGGTTCATTGAAACCAATTGATAGTTTCCTAAACTTATTGCAGCATAATAGTGCCATGGACATATCTTAAGTGAATCTTTTTATGGTACTCCCGGGGAGGGGGTAACTTCAAAAAGTTAAATGGAAAGTGGTATAATTTTGAGATGCTTAGTTCTTAAAAAATTAGGCAGCTTTAGTTTAAACTTTTTTGTTGCAAAAATAAATCTTGAGAGATTATAGTGATCTTGAAACAGCACTTAATACAGCTTATGAATCCGGAATGGAACACTGGAAGAAAGGATAACAAAATCCATTCAGCTCACCGCCTGTTTTCTGGCATCATTGGCATTAACAAATGCTTTGGATGTTAATGGTGAGTCGCTCCGCTCTTTATCCTTCGACTCTCTGCAAATTCACGGAATGCATTTCTGCATTCTACATAAACTATTCAAATACAGATACAATGATCGTCTCCGAGGTCTTGAGGTTAGCATTGGTGGCTGCTAGCCGGAATGTTCAGAGTTTTTTAAGCTAGGGATGTTTAAAACCGGATCCACCCAGCCTTGTGAGGACAATTGGTAAAGTACCTGATAGAGAAGTGGTGTCCTTCGATCTCGAAAGCCGCATGATACAACAACCGGTGGATTGGTAGTGTCCTGATCACATTCCCTCTGCAATACTGCTTCCTATCGATGATGTCACAAGACGGAGATAGAAGACGCAGCGTTCGCTGCAGTAGGCCTAGACCAGATGATACAGACATGTATCATGTTTTCTGTTCACATAAAGCAGACCACTGGGGGTACGTACTTCCATGACCGCTTCTTCAGTACTTTCCAGAGCATACTCCTAGGAGGTTACTGGTATGCTCTACCCCTAAAAACTTGATTGCAGCGATACTAGACAGAAATCAGCCCCGCTTTAATACTTGACTAACATCTTTTACAGGTGCTTAATGAACTAATAATATACCCTCAGAATAAATTCGAAGACCAGAAAGATGCCTGAAGGAAACGCTGTGATCTTTTGATGTCGGTGCATTGAACTATGGGAGTTTATTTTCTATATGAAGAGCACAAGAGAAATAAAATTGTGTAACAGCATGACTCCCCTGAGAACTGGTGAGGTTAGCATGTTTAATGAAAGGGATGGGGAAGGGGTAGGTACAGCGGGGGAAAGTAAACATGTCGCCTACAGGCTGACTACCTCATTAGGCTTTGTTACAGAAATGGACACCAACCGAGCTTTTGATGTTATATTTTTACTGCGCTGCATCAGACATGTGACAGGCTCGCTGCATATATTGCTTCACCAAAACATTTTCTTTTTAGAAAAATTAAATTAAGCCTCTGAAAGGACCAACTGTTGTGATAATAAAATGTTGATAGAACAAAATATGTGAAAATGAAAGTGAAATTTTAAATAATTTTCAGAGGAGTGAAATTAAAAGTGCAGGAAAAAAAAAAGTGCAGAAAATTGTAGAGTAGGAAGACAGTGCCAAATTAAGCATTTTGAGGTTAGGAACAACGGGGTTGCAGATGCAGTATGCAGTGTAATAGAAGCGCCGCAAGATCATAAGAAAAATCTGACATTATGAAACATCTTCATTTGCCAGTCAATATTAAATTTACTCGCACGACAAGTGTGACGTACTGTCTGAACTAATTAGTACTGGTGCACAGTAAAAACTAATGCGTAATTAATTGACGTAAGTTATATTTTATAAAAAGTTCAAGAAATATTTACATTAAGTTCTATCAGAGATTTTAACCTTATCATTTACATTATTTGACGAAATGATCAAACAGGGGGCGTTCTAGAAGTCCTTAGAAAAACCAAGTGATTTCGCTCGTAGCATCAAAAGTAAGTTTAATATCTCACTAGACTGCGGTTAAAGTTTCAGCTATATCCATCACGTGGTTTCGTTGTCATAGGCTATTGAAGCAACAAACTTGTGTTTATTTAGAAACATGGGGGGGGGGGTGTTTCGTGCGGTGATTAAACACTTCTATTTAAAAGCTTAAACACCGAAAGAAATCGGAACCGAGTTGGATGCAGTTCATGGAACATCTGCTTCTGTTTTTGCGACTGTTTACAATGGGTCAATTGCAGCCGTACATCCACAAATGATGAACATTGTTCGTCCAGTGGAAGTGACTTGCACCGAAATGCTTGTAGTTGTCATCTTTTTTGTTGCCTAAAAATCCATGAACAACACCCTTGAGGGCTTCCCAAGCTTCCTTTTCTTTCCCCTCCAAAACTTGGTCAAATGCAGGATCCTTTGCAAGTTCTCTTATTTGTGGTCCGACAAAAATGCCTTCCTTAACTTTTGCATCCCTTAATTTCGAAAATTTCTCTCTGATGTACTTAAAGGCCCGTCCTTCTCGGTTCATAGCTTTGATAAAGTTTTTCATCAAACCCAGCTTGATATGCAGGGGTGGAAGAAGAACGTCTTTTGGGTCCACTAGAGGCTTGGCAACGACATTTTTCTCGCTAGGGTGAAGATTTCTTGCAGGCCAGTCTTCTTTCACCATAAATATAACAAAAGCTATTCACCATATTTACACATTTTCGTGGCATTTTTACAAATTTTACACTAAAAAGCACTCGCGAACCAGAAATTTTGCATTAATTTGAGTAGAAACTACATGTAATTCACAGTCACAGCAACAGTATCTATGTTTATGACTTACAAACAGCTGAACAGCATTTGTGTTTTGCTATTTGACAGGTGTGCCAACTCCCCCAAAAATTTCCCCAAATTTAAAATCTTCACTCTAAAAAATGAAATGTCACTTTATCTTCAAAACAAGAGCTAATCTATAATTTTTATGGTGATTTTTGAATTCAGCAGATAGAAATACATGTAAATTCACAATTTTTAAGTCCGAAACATTTTCATTGTTGCCCAGTGATATCATTGCAGATACACATGTTATGTTTCAGGTATGTTTTACTTAGTAAGTTGTGTTAGTTTGCAATGGGAGGGAAAATGTTTGTGTGCGGCTGGAGTTTCACAATTAACTTGCAATCTTGGAACAGAATTCATACATGACCCAAGAACTCCCGAGGCTCAACTTTACCTGAAAATTTACCGCAGTACCAAAACTTGTACAATCCCAGCATGGCAAGGGGGTGGGTGAAAACTAGTTTACATGCATCTCGCCCTTTCTTCCTATCTTGTATCCCTACCTTAGACGGAATATCCACTGTACCGGTCACCTCTCGGAAAGTTAACAGACATGTAATGTGAATAAAAAATTGAAAATGAACTATTAATAAAACGCACGAACGCTGATCAATAAAGAATGAACATCCTCATGATTTTGATGATTATTCTCAAAGTAAGCCCCCGTTGGATGCAATGCACTTGTCCCAGCATTTCTGCCGGTCTCCAAAGACATTTTTGACATGTCCTTCAGAATCGTCACCGCAGCCTTCACCGCTGTTTCAGATGGCGTTTCTTCATTTTGGAGAAAAAGTGTCAATTCTGATTTTGCTGAACTTTTTATTTGTTAGTAAAATTAATGTGTAATATTTGGCATTATATATATTTTTAATGGATAACATATTTGAATTTAAAGCATTTATTATTAGTCAGTTTAGTTTTCAATTTTAAATGCCACTTATTAAATATTTTAAAATGAAAATTAAAAATAAAATATAAATTATCTTTATTTCATTTAAAATAATTACCTGACTGGTTCTTTCAACTTGCCCCATATGTAGACAGCAGAGACCGTGAGATCCGGGGAGTAGGTAAGATAGGAGAGTAAGAGTTCCACGAAAAATTAGGTCGTTGCAAAAGGGCAAGTGTCCCCCCCCCCCGCAATGTGGGCTATTGCTCCTACTTTCTGCGTCCAGTGTCGTTGAAGGGGTGGCAAAAAAGGCTCATATCTCACACGAATGGGGTAATAATGAGGTCTCTGTAACACTCCTGGTTTACTGTTTGCGGATTTTTTGCAGCATCCTTGACGAAATAAGGGTCCAATATTCCTTGACTGGACACGGCTTATCAATTTGTAACCCGCGCACTGTGCAGTGGTTTTGGTATAGCGACATCAGGCCGTTGAAACCCTAAAAACGAGTTGGTTGTCTGTTGATGTAGACATCAAGATGAATATCGCTTTCATCTGAAATCCATATGTTGGAGAACTCGTCGAAGGCTACGCTTTGGCAACTCTAATGCCCGTTGCAGAAGTAATCCCTGATTCTCCTTGGTTGTGACTGTTCTTGTGCGATCTGTGGGACTGTTTTTACGTGCTTTCGGCTGGTTATGTTAATGGCCATGCATTGGCGACCAAATTTATGACAGTGTTCCCTCGGCTGGTGATGGTTGCTCTTAAATGATGTCTATTTGTTGCTTCCGTCCCTGAAGAAACAACAATTATTCATTTTCGCGAATTTTTGTTGATCTAAAATCAACAAGGCTTAAGAAGAGGTTCTGGCGTTGTAAATCAGCCGGTGTTTCGATGTTACTTTGAATGATGATTTATTCAGCGTTACTTTTTGATAAACATTGGTGCTTTGCCGTTGATAGAGCCGACACTCGTGTATACACGCTGTTTTACTATCGCACTGTTCGTCCGAATGATTTGTATAATATTTACTGACAAGGATTTGATAATTGTTTCCTATGCAGGGAAACTTCGAATTCCGTTTGCCCGTTCGAAATCATTGGAGTACACAAGTCGCGCAAAATATTGATAGCGTTGCGTCTCTCCTTCAAAATGAATACCCTGTCTTAATATTGGCTACTTTAAATCCTTCGCTAGCTAGCAAGAGTTTCAAAAATCTGCCTAACGATACGTCACTTTAAATTCTAACTGTGTTTTCAGCTGATCAGATCACTCGCCTTCCCCGGCTTTTAAACCACTTGGTTACGCGATTTTTTATACGGAATACAGGCTTTCTCCTGTCTAAATATAATCTTGAGTACAATAGCTTTGGCTCGCTTTGCCTTGGAGAACAAAACGGCTACCCTTACAAGGTTCCATTGTGAGAGGTAACTCAATGCGATTGTAGGCACAGCACAGAGTTTCTTTTTTTTTTTACAAAGACCTCCAACTATTGAAAAATACTTAGTGTGAAAATAT
This sequence comes from Metallyticus violacea, assembly GCA_030762175.1. NCBI lineage: Eukaryota > Metazoa > Arthropoda > Insecta > Mantodea > Metallyticidae > Metallyticus > Metallyticus violacea. The sequence continues at coordinate 21,087,990 of CM060834.1, forward strand.
ACATTTTTAAAGATAATTAAATATTATAGTAATTACGGGAAAGGGAAAACATACATAAATTATATTAATATTAAGGGTGAAACCGTACGAACAGTTTCATCTGCTCTCCCCTTTTGTTGACATAGGACTGATCCCGTACGACGGAACTTAATCTTGTTTGTTTTGTTCTTTGACACCTCCTAATTAATCTCTCCGTACTGTTCTTTAACGTAAAACAAACTCGGTTCATTCTGATGTCCTACTCCGTATGACAGGAAATAATATTCCACGATAAACACCTTCAGTTCTGAGACCCATAATTACAGAAATTATCACAATATGTCAAACTGTTATATACAATACATTAAAACTTCACTTGGACAGTAAATGATCAATACTTTTAGTGTCGTTTGTTTTGATGCATACTATATTTCTTTTTTGTTATATCGTATATAAAAGCATTTTCATATTATAGCTGTGTTGATTAAAAAAAAAACAGGTGTATGCAAAAACAAATTGTAATATCAGTGAAGGAAAAGCAGGCAACCTGTAGCACAAGAAGAGAGAAATATTCATGAAAATAACCTTGTGGCACTAGCCGCAAAGCTGTAGGGGAAGGTAATGAACGAGGAGCCCCCGTGCGGATTTATTTCAGCCCCTGACACTTCTCATTACCGTGCGGAGGGAGAAGCGAGGCATTCTACCTCTACATAAAGACCAAATTAACATACCATAGCGTGGCACAGTCGGCTAGACCCTATATCCTAAACCTCACTACTATCGGGTTTTCTGAAGTTCGATCTCCCTCTTTGGGAGTTAGCTAATGTTGGTCGTTCACCACGTGAGGTGAATGAACATGCATCTTTCCAAAGAGAAAATAGCCGCTATATACCACAAGTATGAAATCATTAAATAACAGGAATTTTATGATAACTTTTAAACATGTACTTGCATATAGGATTTTTGCCTATCCATTGTTAAACAATAATGTCTACAAAAGTGTTACTAATGCAGCTGGCATCAATGGACCTCAACCACCAATCCTCCTTCATAGTTGAAGAAAACAGTGAACATTTGCTTCCGAGAATGAAAATCTTGTTGACGAACGACTGGTTTTGGGTCATTCTCATTTACCCACCGCAGTTCTAAGCTTTAGTAATGAAACCAACTTTCGTCTCCTGTGCATACATCTGTCAGACGTTTAGGACCATTTGGTGTAAACATGCTCAATAGTTCCTTGAACATTGCTTCCTCCTCTTCTGGAGTATACTGTCAATGCTCCCAACTTTTCTATGTTGCATTTCAACAGTAAAATGTCGATTTTTTCCCCACCAAGTTCCTCATTCTTTGAATTGTTCTCTTGTTCATAGCTTCCAGAGACAGGCTAGAGTGAGGGTTTTCATTCAAAGCCTCTCGCCCTTCTTCAAATGATCTAATACATCTTGCAATAGTGTCAAATGAACACACTTGATCACCTTGAACAGCTACCAAGTCCTCATGAATTTTTTCGTTCTTTCACCTAGCCTATAGCGTGCACAATGTAGAATCTAAAAGTTTTTTTTTTAAAGATATATTCATGATTTTTCACCAACTTTTGACACAGAACTTAACAGACTGTATGACAGTAAATACGCACGTTTAAACTTGCACTTATGCATATTCTGATAGCTTAAAGTCTATTATTTCTAGTTCCGTTAGTTACATCTTTATAGACACTGTTGTCTAACGGATAGGTTGTTTGCAAAAATGTTTGCAAGCCCCTCATACCTACCCATGTTCTTTCTTTTTCTTCTTCTTGTTCATGATGAAAGATCTTGTTACCTTTGTTTTATCCATATCGGGTGGGACAGGTAAAGGAGTTGTCGAGAATAATATTTCTAAAACAGTCCTCTGTCACATAACTTATAGCGTATGTAAATGTAGAATCTGAACTCCGAAGTTTTCTCTAGGAATATTCATGATTTTTCACCAGCCATTGACACAGAACGGAACTAAATAGACAGTACGACATTGACTATGCAAGTTTAAATTTGTACTTATGCTTTTTTTATAGCCTGACTGTATACCAGAACAAATAACAATGAATGAAGAACACAGTGGTCTTATATTTGGATCCTTTATGTTTATTTTAAGAGCTAAGGCGCCCAATACGACAATGCGTTTCTTGGAAATCGCTAGAGACCAGTTGCTTGATCATCTACCATACAGCCCCTTACCTTGCACCGTGCGACTTCTGGTTGTTTCCTGGAATGAAATCTTAACATTACTGGAAAATCTTTTAAACGAGTGCAGGACCTTGCTCAAGCTATAAATTCATTTCTGTTGACAATATCTCAATCTGAGTAGTGTAGTGCTTTTGACAAGTTGCACGTCTACAACTGTGTGTGTGGAGACAGATGGAGAGTTCTTTGAGGGATTTTGAGTATAAGTTTTTTAATTCAATCCTTAGCGTAGACTTAATGTGACACTTGCAACACTTTTTGAATTCCCCTCGTACCTGTCCTCATACTTGGGATGGTCTCAAGGAGAAAGCTTTTATAGACCGCTACAAACTTTGGTGGCGGGTTTCTCATACCAAAAAACATATAAACATATGTGCGGAAATCCTTAGTTTTTGAGTTATTAATGAAAGTTGACGCCAGAGTTAAAATGACTATTTCTATCACATCTTTAATAGGATTATTGCCAAATCACATAAGTGGCTTACCTTCAACAATACTTTTGCTACATTTTGAGATTAATGTCATCTAAGTGTGCAATGCTGTGCCAAGTACATCAGTAGATTTATATCCATAACATCATTCAATTACTTAATGAATTTTATTTTTGGTTATGAACTTAAGTTGTTAGATTGCACCTTGAAACATGTTGAAGTAAACTTTCATTAATAATTCAAAAACTAAGGATTTCCGGATAATTGTTTATATGAATTTCCCCCATCCCCCATGTTTTGGTGTGAGAAATTCGTCACCAAAGTTTGTAAAAGTATTTCCTTAACATTCTGTGTATAACTAACACATTATGTTATTTGTTTTAAAACGGATGATGCTGGTCACAGCTTATCATACCTCAAACGTAGAGTATCTTTGGGAAATTATTAACCTCTACAGAAAATGTGGAGAATATTCTCTTCTGCAACACATCGTTCTATATTACTGAAGGACTACGTTGTTAATACCATTAATCTCCTGTGTAATGTTGTGCTTGAGATCGTTCCAAGTCTGGAGGTGTGTGGCGTAAAATCTGTCTTTTAAGTAACCCCATAGAAATAGAAATTTCAAATCAGGAAGTGTAGATGGCTGCAGGTTCTTGGAGATTATTCGGTCGTTCATTCAGCGTCATGGATTTGTTTGATGTATGACATGTAGCGCCATCTTGTTGAAATAATCCATGACCCAGATGTACACCATCCAGTTGCTCAACAAACTCCATGAAAAGTTGGCCGTGCTCTGCAGTGTTCACAGTGTGGTTGAAAAAAAAAATGGTTCGATTATACTCTGTGCGGATATTGCACACCAAGCCCCGACTTTAACTGCGTAGGTTCTTCAGTACAGACACGTGGATTGCACGAGTTCTGTGAGTTCGCATAGCCTCATAAATGAAACTGTGAGCCATGTGATAGACAATAGGCCAGAATTTTTCATAATAAACACAATGTTGAGTTAAGGCATACCTTAGACAGGAGGGAGGATATTTTCCCTAGAGGTTAACAATCTCCCAAAAATATTCTACATTTTAGATATGATAAAATTGTGGCTAGCACCATTCGTCTTGAAAGAAAACAAAGTATGTATTAGTTCAGTATAAATCACCATTTTTAGCACCAAACGATTGGTTTGTGCCCTGCCATCGCACACTTCCATCTGAGAATACATGAGCTTTTCTGAATTTGTAGTCGTCCTTAATAATTAGGTCGTTTCCCAGACTAGAATCTTTTGCAACGTCCCCATGTTCAGACTGTCCAGCAATCACAAGGCAACGTTAGCCAAGCATGACTTGTGACGTAATATAGGAAGAAGCCAATTTATTGTCAAAGTAAGCAATAACTAACTATTAAGAAAGTAAATACATGCTGTGCTAGAAAAGCATTGTGGCGCAAAAATACTACACCCTAGATTATCAAATACCTTGTTACAGAAATACTAGCAATTTTGGCACAAATGGTGCGCCCCGATTACACACATTTAACTGAGTACTTAAAACGGTGTGTTGCAGGTGGCGATGCGCCATGAGTGGACCGCGCATCAAAGGTGACTCTGGCTACGTCAACGATGCCTTCTGCACTTCCGGAGAAGATCTGGGCTCCAAATTCGATGAGATCGACCTGGGCAACGGTTGTGTTAAGGTAGGTGCCTATCATATACTTTTTTAAAAAAAGGCTGTTTCTCGGTTCAGGATAAAGTGTATGTGTGGTGACAATTTGACTAACATTTTTTGTGTCTTACTGAGCAGTATTGCTTGAACATGTAGGATGTCTTGAAGTGCTACATATTTCATTTATCTGTTTGTAAATGTTACAAAGCTTAATAACTTCGTCCCATCCCACCGAGTTGCAAGTGTTCATAACTTTCATCTAAACTAAACTACACACTACCACCAAATATCTGGTAACTCTCCAACTTTGTTGTCGGTCCTGGTGATGTAGTAGTTACCAATCTTGTCTCCTAAACCAATGATCGCGGGTTCGATCCCGGCCAGGACCGATGGATTTTTTCGAGCGTAAAAATCCTAAGTATGACTTCCTTCAGAAGGGAAGTAAAGCCGTGGGTCCCGTGTCGTACATTTACGGCACGTAAAAAGAACCTCAAGCCTAAAAGAAGAGACCTCTGAGCAAAATTTATCAGTCGTTTCATTCCCTGAATTGAATGGGACGCTGATGACCTGAGATGTTAAAGAGCATCCGCAAATAAAACAAATCCATCCTTGTCAATGTTCCTTTCGTACATCAAAAGTTGAACGGAAACCATGAATATTTTCTGTTTCTCCTATAATTAAGAATATACGGATGTACCTTAATAAGTAAGGAATAATAAATTAATAAATGAATTACTGTTACTTTCATATCCAAATTATGAGTTCACTGTACATATTGAAAGAGACCGAGAGAGTATAGCGTTGTTTTCCTGAGCAAACTGTGGTGGACCGCATTTCTCACGCGTTTCATATCAACGTAACATAAATAAACAGCTGGAGAATTTTAACCTTAATTCCAGGAATAAAGGTAATCAAGGCTTGTCCCGTACTATAGCTTAATTTACAATAAAATTTCATACATAGAATTCATACAATTTGATATCCATGGGAGAGAAAAAAAAAAACCTACTCATCAACTGCTGCGATTCCCATTGAAAAATGAAGAATGGTTTCTTCTTTTGCAGTATTTACCCTTCTTCGTTTGTAGAATTTACCTACCAGGCAACTATTATACTCTGGGTGCAGAGCAGTATGCGATTTGCAGGTGGAGATGGGGATCTCTGCCACCCTCTGAATCGAGCTATCAAACCCTCTGATTTTAAATGACCCATCCCAACCAGGGAAGCTCATTTCCCACTCACTGAATATGTAAACTATATAACGTAATACTTAATTTAAATTTTTTGTAGCCTTACACAGAATGTACGCTTGCCCTATAGTTATTTTAATATTAAAATTTATTTAAAAGCATGTAAATATTGCAACGACCCCCTGCTAACTACTTGCCTGTAATATCATTCCGTAACTTATTTAACTAATTGGGGTCGGACTAGGAACCTAGTCTAAAGAAAGCATAACACTCATGACTAAATACAGCGTGAAATTAGGGAAATATACACTGAAAACATAAATAATATTCGGATTATGAAATCGATCATATTTATAGTCAATAATGGTTACTTACATTCGCCTAAGTACGGCTGAATGTAAACGTGGATTTAGTGTCACGAATATAAGACTGACCGACATACAATCATTTTAATTCCGACACTTTAAAATCTACTTTTTATTTCAATAAATGACCTCCAATGCATTGCTTTGATACAGAAAAGTTTGCAGTAAGATGGATCAAATCAGCACCACAGTGCCCTTGAAAAACGAGCTGGCAAACCACCTCACCTGCAGAAGCATCTCGTCTATCACCCAAACTCTTAAGTTAAAATGACAAGTATGTATTCTAGTTTTATAAACTTGCTTTCTTTGTAATACGGTTACACAAAAGATATATTAAGAAAGTTGTCATAAAACTATGGCAAAGCACAATTAATTAACCTTCCCATACAAACTCGTGATCTGTAGAAAATTGCTTCTAAATACTCAGCGAGCTTGCCTCTGTTGACCATGGGAGCAAATGCCGTGCGACTGGTCGATACTTGTATGCTTCAGTATTTGAATGAAGTCTGCAATCGAACCCGAGTCCACTGTCTACTCATATAGGTAGTTTGAATTATATCCTGTAATTTTGCCCACTCTTTTAAACATCCCCAAGTTCTCGAGATTGTTTTGGTTTTCACGATGCCACCAGGTGTGGCGCGGTTGGAACGACCACTGAGCTACCTCATTTTATCGCGAATAGGATAGAAAATCTGAAAGAAAGAACTGAGTAAGCAGTTTTGTAAAGAATTGCTGGAGCAGAAGGGATCAGTTATCCAGTTCTCAGCAGAAATGTTTAGAATCTCCGCCCCGAGCAGAGAGAAAAAGGAATTGGATATTATATGATTTTCGTATGGGTTTCAACGATCCAGGATGGAAAACGCAGTCATTTTGCGAAAGTTTGAAAAAAGAATTATATATTGAAGCTAACGAAATTGTTTATGCTTATACATTGCTTGCTACAATTTAATTTTTGACATTTTGTAATTATAGATACAAGAATTGTGTAAAATTAGAATAGACATTCTAACACACTCTTATTTCACAGGATTAGAAATAGGAACAAATTATTGGTTGATACAGAGAACAAAGTGGAAACGCTGGATTACATTATTTAGCGGTCTATGTTTCCATGGTTATTTCACACCCAAGCCTCTTAATAAGATTTGTGGGATTCTCTGCCATTCTTCAGTGAGTGCATTTCAGAGTTCTCCCAGGTTCTGTGGCACAGCAGGACGCTCGCTTATTCCACAAAGCTCAATCGGATTGAGGTCAGGACTACATGCAGGCCAGTCCATCACCCGAATTTCGCATTCTTGTAGGGACATCTTTGGTATTATCATTCATTAGAAGAAAAGGGTATTGCATGTTGCAGGATGTCTGAATGTAAACATCAGCATTCGTGAGCTGTTTTTTTTTTTTTTTTTTTTTTTTTTTTGAGTAGTGTTTATCGCCCGTTTTTACTACTGAGGCACCACAGGCGGTGGACACTGGTGATACATGAGATGAAATGATAAATTGGGAAAGGATATTTTTTTTTTAAGAAAGGAAGCGTTCCAGGCCTAAGTTTAGGTACCTCCCCGGCATTTGCCAGTTATGAAGACTGAGGAAAACCTGGAAAAAACCCCAGTCAGGGAGGACGGTCCTGGCGGGATTCGAACCGCAGACCTCCCGCTCACGAGTCCGTGCCTTAACGACCTCGGTCACCCTTGGCAGTTTCGTGAGCTGTGGGACAACAAGCTCTGTCCGAGACTCAACAGTAATGCCAGCCCAAATCACAATAGAACCTGCTCCAACTCTGTCATGTTCAATAATGGTGACTGGAGTAAGACGTTCACCAGAACGTCTCCATACACGTGTACGATCATCACAACCCGACAACGAAATCTTTGGCTCGTCTGTAAAGAGAACAGATAGGCGTAACTGCCAGTTGAGTTGATTCTGAGCAAAGCTTTATCATTAGCAATAGATTGTTTTTGTGACAGTTCAATTAATTTGTCAGCACAAGGAAGCGCGGCTGAGATTTAAAAAAAAAAACTTATAGGTCATTATTCAGCTTCTTATTCGCCCAGGTTAACTATTAGCATGTTTGCTTTCAACCTTACAGAGGTTACACTGTAACTTTCAGCCGCTAAAATCGGTACGCTAATTAATACCAACCTGTCACTTTAAGCAGCGTGTTAAACATTTGGTGTTTGATCACAGGATGATGGGTAAGAATTAAGCAGATTTAGACGGACCACAGCTAGCCTGCCGACGTGACACAAACTTTACTCATACTCTGGAGAGCAATCAATCACAGTCTTCCTCACTCACGTAGCAGCCTTAACGTTCGGGTTCTGAAATCCATCACAACGTAAAGGGAGATTTATTTCCAAGTTCTAAAAGTTGCAAATTCAGCGAATAGTTACACTTAAGGTAATGCAGAAAGGGTTTTTTTGCCTATAACTGCTTTAATTTTGTTCACTGTCCATTGAATATACATCATTAAGAATTACGACCTTTGAACTTTGCACAGGTTAGACCATTCTGTCCTTGTGGCAGTGATGAGTCGGTCCTGGTGGTGTAGTGGTTACCGAACCAAGATCGCGGGTTCGAACCCGGCCAGGACCGATGGATTTTTTCGGGCGTAAAAATTCCTAAGTATGGCTTCCTTCGGAAGGGAAGTAAAGCCGTGGGTCCCGTGTCGTACATTTACGGCACGAAAAAGAACCTCAAGCCTGAAAGAGAGGCCTCTGAGCAAAATTTGTCAGCCGTTTCACGCCCTGAGTTGAATGGGACGCTGATGACCTGAGCTGTTAAAGAGCGTCCATAAATAAACCAATCCAAAAAAAAAAAAAAAAAAAAAAAAGTAGTGATGGCCACAGGACCTAGTTTGAGTGAGGTCAAGTCTTGCTCTCAAAAGACATTATTTCATAGCCTGCAGTTCAGTTGTTTCAAGTATGAGCTACAAGAGGCCAGTCTTACACAGCAGTAAAATTAAAATATATTTCTGAACCGTACTTAGGTTACCCATGCCTTGTAGACCGGAAATGATATTGTTAAAAGATCGAGATCAAATTTAACCTAACAATATTTTGTTAGCTTAATGCGTAATATACATGTGATAATAATTTCATTGTCATTTACGATTCCCGTCTGTGAGAGATGTACAAGTTCAGAAATATTGAGCTTTGCCTACAGGTGACATGCGACGAACAATAAGCAGCATTGAAATTGTGCTTTCGTCGCTACAAATCTTCAACCTAAGTCTATGTAGTGTTACGGAGACCTAGGGAAAGTTTTATTTTCTTCCCCATAGCACAGTTCGAACGTGGTAGATCTTTAATACGCCTGATACTATTGCGAGGTATGTTCGCTGAATGACAATTAAGAATACCGCCGCGGGTGGCTGAGGTTGTTAAGGCGCGGACTCTTGAGCGAGAAGTTTGGGGTTTGAATCCCACCAGGACCGTTCTCCCTGGTTGAGGATTTATCCAGGTTTTCCTCGGTACTCATAAATGGAAAATGCCAGGTAGGTACCCTAAACTTAGGCCTCGGACGCTTCCTTTCTTTAAAAGAAAAAAACAATCCTTTTCCAATTTACCATTTTATCTCATGTATCATGTCACCGCCTGTGGTGCCTCAGTAGTAAAAACGGGCGTTAAACATAAATAAAAACATTAAGAACACGTTCAGAAATTCTGAAAATTTCACTGAATGTCACCCACATGTTGGTAACTGAAAAGTTGCATATGAGACGTGTTTGTGCACGGTGGGTTCCAAGACTGCGATTCTCAAACAAGAGGCTATGTGTGAACGTTTGCGCGGAGTTTCTTCCAAAGGTAAATAGCTGTTGATTACACAATTTTGGTCCTGAGAGCAAACAGCAAAAATCTTTGTCGAAATCTCCATCTTTACCAACAGAAAATAAAGCAAAAGTTATTTACTGTGATAGGATGGTACTGGTCCTATTAACTGCATTTGTCTAATCTGATCGTTTGATTATCTAAAATGAGGTGATGTATGAGTCCTTGCGGAATGTAAGGCGTCAAGATTAGTGTCGCGGCGTGTAGATCTTACAACTGAGTTGTCGAACTACGTATGTGAAATGATGACCCAGCGGGGCACATGCCTCCTTACATATTTGATTCACATTAGCTAATCGTTGGTTTCCCCAAGCCACGGGGGTCACACAAGCACGCCAAGACTCACGCCTTGCTTTAAAAATGCAAAATATGTATCTACTATTGACTGGTTCAACTTCACCAGTCAATGCTTGCCACCCGCTACTATTTGAAAGTCTAAAACATTTATTCAATTAGTTGGTTTAAATTTAACTGTACTATCAGCTAGCAAGTTAATTCTCTTTAACTTATTTAAAAGGCCTTGGCTTTATTAACACTCGCCATCGATAGGTCTTTTTAGAAGTGGCATTAATACTGGTCCCTTTGGGTTTATAATTCCTTTCAATAGCGGTTTATGCCCTGCTTGGCGTTCCGGTTTCCCGTAAACACTTATTACACCAGAAAAAGAATTTCTTTTGTAGACATACAGTTTACACATTTGTTTAATGGTGTTTAAGCCCGTTTTAACTACCGAGGCACCATAGGCGGTGACACTGATTATACATGAGATGGAATGATAAATTGGGAAAGGATTGGGAAAGGATTTTTTAAAGGAAGCCAAGCGTTCCATCGAATCACAGACCTCCCGCTTACGAGCCCACGCCTTAACGACCTCGGCCACACTGGCGGTGCAGCATAATTCCAATGATTTGGCGTCGTTTTATGACTCTATACGAAACTTGGGTTCCCCAGAGACTAAAGCTAGTCAAAACTGTTGGTTGCGAAGGTGAAAGTGCACCGAAAAAGCTAAAACCGTTTTGACAGTGGGATTCACAAGGTGTTATCATGATTGACTATTTGGAACAGGGTAAAACAGTGACAGGTTGTTATTGTGCAAAGTTATTGGACCGTTTGTATAGCGAGTAGAAGCAAAAACGACCAAGATTGGCGTGCAAAAAAGCACCCCACAACCAGGACAGTACTCTTTCTCATGGAAAAATTGCAGGAACTGGGCTTCGAAATAGTTCCCCACCCAACGTATTCCCCAATTTTGGCCCCATGCGACTTTTTCCTCTTTCTTAAACTCAAAAAGTGGCTTGGAGGGAAGAAATTTTTGTCAAGTAAACGAGTATTTGCATTTTCTGAGGGAATAAACGAATTCGAATCTTACTGCACAAAATTTATTGATCTGAAAGGAGATTATGTTGAAAAATAAGTTTTTGTTTTTTGAAAAAAGTTATTTACTGTGCCTTTACCACACTTCCCTCGTAAAGTACGCATCATGCCGTTTGTCCATTAAGTCTTTTCTTTCAATTTGAGATTCCCTCTGTCTCATAAACCTCACTCCCACGGCAGAAATGAAAACAGAAGCGAAGCAGCAGTTGTGCCAACTGCGAAACGCCAAGTGTTACTCAGAGAAAAGTTAGCAAAGGCAATTAGCTTGCGGAAATTACATTTGAATTAAATAGTACCCTTCCTTAAAAGCATCAAGCAGATTCCAGAACTTTGAGAAAAGAGTTCCTATTTACTTGTTTCCAGGAGAAATACACAAAGGCAATAGCTTCTCTCCGCTTTTCTTAAGGGTATTTGAAGAAGATATTAATTCCGTGATTAAATTTCTCCTTATAAGAGATTTCATTATTGTGTAGGAATTCTAACGACCGTTGGTTATATGCTATATAATGTCAAGAAAGCTTCCCATCACAATTTATGGTAATAATGCAATGACTATCACTTGTCAACATATATCTTCAGCACCATTGTTGATTAACAGATCTCTAAGTTCATGCACTTAAAAATGCCAAAATAGACAGGCTTCTATGTTCTAAAATATGAATATGTAAACAGTATATTTTCAGTAAGAGTTTAATATTTCCATCATCAAGTATTAATTAAAATTTTCTGAATTAATATTACAATATAAGATTAATTTTCTCTCTAATTTTTCCACCCTCAAACTTCTCTTTATCTCCTAGGAGACGCATATAGACTGAAAATGTTCCTTTAGGCATCTCAACTTATTACTGGACAAAATTTATAATAGGGAACATCACAAACCTTTGAGAATGTCGCATCCTTGCAACCTTTGACGAAGTTTGAAACCTGGGTAGTTAGCAAGCTCTGTGTTCAACTTCTCGGTTATTATATGGCTTGTCTCCCCCCCCCCCCTTCTAGCGCAGTTGTTGCTGTACAAAGAATAGTCTGATATGTATCTAAATAATGTCCAACCTCCATTTTATTCAGTATCTCCTTTGCTTTCTGGATTCACATTTATCAAAACTTTTTATGACCTCACATGATTTTACAATGTATTAGAGATCAAAAAGGTAACAAAGTACAGGAATTTCTAAAAGTTAGCTTAAGAGCAACTGTGTTGTGAATTCGTAAGCGATATTTTATTAAACAGTGCATTGGTGTTACCCATTGGTATGATATTCCCTGCGTCATCGTAATTTCAAGTTATAGGTACACCCTTTAACAAAAGGGGGGGGGGAGTCATCTCTCGAACGCAAAATTCTTCTAAGCCCTGCTCGTTGCAGCGCGCGGTTCACAAGGTGCAAGTTTCGCCCACACTGCTCAACGACAGAGAAATCATCATTTTCTCTCTTATTACCCTGTTTCAACCTTAACCTAAGATTCTCTACCTAAATACTAAATGAAATACTTGAGTGTTTAGTTGTATCAAAGAGTTTAGAAGTGGTTGGAAGTGACATTTTTTTTTATCGTGTATCCTATATAGGAACAGAAATCCCAAGAAAGCTGCGAATCCGTTATAGCTTAGTCACCGAAGGCTGGCGTTCTCTATAAATCTTTGAAAGTTCATATTGCAGCACTTTGCGAAGGTGTGGTCATAAATATTCCGCGGTAGGTAGTGTTTTCTGCCGCAAGACGGGGCCAGGTGTGCACCTTAGCCTTGGCTTTTTATTCCAGACAAGTTGCTTGGCTAAACTATTCCTCTGTATTATAGTTAATAAGGTAATAAGATCGTCTTTTTGTACTACTGTTTTATATGCCCATTTCAAATAATTGAATTGCATGACTTTATAACATCTAAAGCGTTATATTGGACATAAATTCTTTCTGGGTTCGCAGCTGAAAGCGGGGGGGGGGGGTGTCAATAAACGCACCAGCCTCCAACTCCGGAAAAAATATCCTCTTGTTTCTGCTTGCTCACCTTTGATAGCATCCACACAATATTAGTTTTATTTCATAATTAGTACTAAGTTGTATTTTAGCAGTTGTTCTAGGTGTATTTTTACATATTTAAAAATGTACTTATACATTGTTCCAATTTCTACCGTATATTTTCTGCAATATGGAGGGTTAATTCTGTAAATATTGTTTGTTCTGTTCTAGTGGTAATATTTCAATATACTACAGTAAATAAAATGCGCTTATTTAATAATAATAATAATAATAATAATAATTTCTATTTATTTTACCTGTCTAAGTTAAGACCGTAAGGTCCTCTCTTACACTTCACCAGGGATAATTACGATTACAATACAATTAGACACATTAACAATTTGAGCAGAATACTTGTTAAATGTTATATTCTGCAAATAATTTTCAACCAATATTCTAAATTGTCGTTGTGACTGGCAGTTCTTAATATGAGAAGACAGAGAGTTCCAGAGACGAGTGGTGACAACTGGGAAGTATTTTGACTGAGTAATGTTAAACGCCCGTTTTTACCACTGAGGCACCACAAGTGGTGCTGTCAAGGATGAAGAAAAGAAGGTGGGTGTTTGGCTACGAAGAGAATGAAATTGTTATTCAACTGCTTATTTAAATTATGATGAGAAGGTAAGGAGTGAAAACGGGCCGAAAGATAGCACGGAAATGAGATGCATGGAAAAAGAATGAGGGAGTGCAACTTCCTTCTAGCGTCCAGCCGATGTCGGGATAAAACCCAACAGCTGCAGCGATATAGTCTGATTTACGTAACGAACGCAGGCATTGTGTAATCTTTGTTCATGATTAGTGATAATGTCAGTTATCATCGAAGTGCTGTACAAGTTCCCCGCCCCCTTCTTCCCCCTTTTTCAAATTTAATGCGACAAAATTCTTCAAGGAATGGATTATTGAAAATACTTTTTGCAAGTTTTTTTTGTTAGTATTTCCCAATTTAGAAAAAGACAACATTTACTATTTTAATAATAATAATAATAATAATAATAATAATAATACAGTGTTTTATTGTATTTCTTTGTAACACTGAGTTATTCCTCTAACCAAGAACTATATATTGAAATCTAATTATGTACCTTGTGTTCTCCACTGTTAGTCCCATATTTGTTACAATCCTCTTATTCCATCAATCCAGTTGCTATTTCTTCTTTTCCCCTAGATTTCCATCCTAACAGGAACTGTTCTGTTCCACAAATGAGCAGTCATTCTTCTTTCTTCAGTTACCTGCTTTATTTATAATCTTTTTAGCCTCTAACACATCCCAAATCTTAGCATTTCCCATCCTTTTGGAATATCCACGAGGGATTTCCAATGAATAATAATTATACTCTTTTGGCAGTACACCTTTTATTCTTCCTCATAATTTTGATGATCATTCTCCAAGTAGTCCCCGTTGGTTGCATTCCACATGTCCTAGCGTTTTAAATTATCTACTGGAATCCATTTTTTGACAGGCCCTTCAGAATCGCCTCCGCAGACAAACAAAAGAATATATCAAACACAGTCGTCGCTATATTAAGAAAATATATAAAGATAGTCTTGTAGGTCCCTTAAAGAGCAAAGGCATGTAAAAAGTAGGGAGAGACAGTTTTGTCCCTATCGTGGTGAGCTATACCATGCTAGTTGTTCGTACGTCTCGACAAATGTGTGCAATTCTGTGAAATGGTAAATCATTATGTAAGATACTGTGACTTTTGTTCTTTATACTATTTCTCATTGATTACTGCACGAGTATCTTTTGAGAGATTTCTATTTTTCTCTTCCCCTTGCTACTCTTGATCTGCATGCTCCTTAAAGAGGACTGTCCGTAGTTTTCTGGGTCTGTCTTGTGTCCTTTTTTCTATTCGGGAGTTCCATGTGTAGATCTTTAGGCTATTGGCCTGCATTCTTGCGACATGGCCGTCCCAGTGCCATTTAATTCTAGTGTGCGATGTCTGTTGTCCGAGATAACTGATTTATTACTCCTGTAGGTATTTTGTCCTTCAAAGTTATTCCCAGGATCTTGCGTTGTATTTTCTTTGGCATATTATCACAGCCGCGAAAGAGCACACGCTTATTTCCTAAGCAAATGTACGGAAGTACTTCAATTCTAATCTTTACAACTCTTTTACATCATGATTCTAACTACAGGAAGTTTAGGATAAATCAAATAGTAAAATGAAATGATAGTTGCGTTTAGCTGATGTTACTGCCGCTTTTTATTTCATTTACCTCATAGTATTACTAAACAAATATGTTACCTATAGAACGCTGTTACGTTGGCCAGGGAGGAAAATTGTGCATTTTGACCCGCTCATGTCTCTCGATAAACACTTGCCCGTAACTTTCTAGCTGCAATAAGTTGTTCCTTATTACAAAAACTGAGTTTTTTTTACTTTTTACCACGCGTTGCCTTATTGGAATTTCCAATTAATTCACACACTAACATTAACGATAACCTCGTGTAAATCCTAGAAACCGTGGTTTGATGCAGTTCTCTACGGCATGACGGCCTATGCTCGCCTCCTTTTCGTAAATATACATTGATAGGGAGTTGTGTGCTATTAAGTATGCGGGCAAAATATTGCACGGTGCAAAAAAAAAAAAAAAAAAAAAAATCGTAAATATAAATTTACAGCGGATAATGTGCGTGGTACTATGTTAGCGAATAAATTATTGTAATGGTGTCAAATCTCCTTTACTCCGGTAGAAAAAAAAGCATCAGGACGTTAGAATTCGAAACTACAAGATTCACAACTACATCTTGACGCTCTAGCCGTCTTAGCTATCATATCATTACACCTAACAGCCTTATTATCTGTAGAAGTAACACTGCCTTCTGCTTTCTCCGCTACCGCTCGGGAGTGGCTCAGGACTGCAGCTCTAGCAGCTCCGAAAATTTCTCTTGCTGTATGAATAAATTCGATAGATTGACACATCTTCCTTACCAAAACCTTCAAACACTGCAGCTAGACGCATCTGCAGAGCTTCGTTTTACTATGTTTCACACACGCCAGACGACCGTGCAATTAGCGCGCGATTGTTGACTTCGAGAATACTTTACGTTACAATAATGGTAGGTCTCATTATTAGTATTGTAACTATTAAGCCCCATTATTAACCCATAATTTCCATTGTAAAACTCGTCATTGATTTTCTGTTGGTGACCATATCTGGTACCCGTGTGTAGGTTTACACGTGTTTTGAGCGTTACTATTTTTATAATATAATATTACTTAAGAAGCATTACTCCGTTACTTTCCATTATTTGTAATACCAGATTGTAATCAACAAGAAAACCTGAAAAAATAACTTGATGTGCAAACTTCATAGAAAATAAGAAAAAATACTTTTGTGTCGGTAAACAGTAAAAATTTAAGGGTAATTAATAACCTTTCCAGTAAAATTGGGAAAATGTAATTGCATAATTGCATGGTTTGTACGGGTTCATTAGATAGTAAACTTATACCGTACTTAGTACACAAGAACAATTCTTCTCACACATGTACACATGTAAAATGTTGGTAAGAATAGCCTGATCAGTTATTATTATTCAACAATCCTTTCACGCTGCAGTGGAAAGTACATGAATCAAATTCCAACCATGACGCATATACATTCAACCCTTCTCTGCGCTTGTAACTGCTGCCTGACGCAGCTGTCCTGCAAGCACTGCCCAGCAAGTAAAATCATACCATTACGCCATTCTTTGGGAGTTGGCGGACACTGTACTATTGTATTGTTTAAAGCGTTTCTTGCACAAGTGAAATGCAATTTTAAGTCTATATAATTGTCATACAGGATAACTTCTCAAAAGGGTGTTTCGCTCTGTACTATTGCGAATGGCAAATTCAAAATTAAGGTTTTTATTTGGTTTTCCCTCTTTTATTTAGGTATTGTCCCTGTACTCTATGACAATGCATACGATAAATTACTAAAGTTCTTGATTAATTAATAAATATGTACGCATATTTTGTCACGAATATATTATCTTATGTTTTAAATATTTGCAATCTAGATCCCATTTTTCTCTGTTAAAATACTAAGTCTGTTACGAACTTAGCTATTTACTATATGTAGTAATGCAGCTACTGCACGTGAGAACTCTTGAAATGTTTTTCCCACTCGTCGGACGGTAGCTTGAAATCCCTCACAATTCATCATTCCCGCTCACAACGACAACTCCTTCAACAGACGTAATCTTATTATACGCATCTTTCAGAGGCCCTTTATGCTGTCCAATAGATGTCAGGTTTGTAAGGTCGCTCGCCCCCATTTAAAAAAAATCCTTTGAAGGGTTAGAAAATCGGGGGCAGAGCTCTTGCAAAGTTACGCGACAAATGACGGGAGGTTAACTGCGTGTCACAGAGACGAAATGGGATCCCAAGCACATGCCATTATCATACCATGCTATTGTTTGATCGTAAGGTTTCGGGTGCTTGTTGAGCCGAAGACCAGAGACATCCACTGCAACTCCACAATAAACTGCATACAGCAGACCAAAAAAGTTAACAAAGGCCTAAATTATTTATCTCCCTAAGATGCTTAAACACTTCTTTAACAAACTCCATCCTAATAACACTTGTCCTTTGGATGTATAAAAAGTACTGGGTTTACAATGTGATTTCCTAGTGCCATTTGGCAAAGACTGCGTTCTAACTGTTCTGGTTATTATTTCTCTTCTATCTCCTGGGCAGCCCTGAGTTTGTGTTTCTGGTTTCTTTTGAAGAACGTGGTAATTTCTTCAACAACAAATTTCAGAAAAATGAAACACAGTTAAAGGATGCTCTTTAACATTTCAAGTCATCAGCGTCCCATTCTGTGAAATGGAAATGCCTCTTCTTTCAAGTTTGAGGACCTTTATCGTGCCGTAAATTTACGACACGGGATCCACGGCTTTACTTCCCTTCCGAAGGAAGCCATATTTAGGATTCATGTCTTATAAATCCACCAAATATGCATGCACACATGCTCTTAAAATCTCAAAATATTCCAAAAATAACTATTAAATTAAAGAACTAACTTCCGTTGGCAGCAATAGAAAGGACACTGTAATAAAAGGTAATAAATTTGCATTATTTCTTAAAGGTTGAAGCAGAAGTGGTCCTGTAGCCAAATTGCAATTTACTTCCACCCCTTTGCACAAATTTTCAAGTCAAAAGCTTTGTCTGTTGTGCCCCAAAATACTTCTGTAAGTATTTCACAGAAAGATATGGGGCATATTTATATCATGTTAACTGCTCCACAGAGATGAGACCCTTGGTTTTATTTATTTAATAGTGTTTAACGTTCGTTTTTACTACTAAGGCACCAAGGCGGTGGACACTGATGATACATGAAATTAAATGATAAATTGGAAAAGGATTTTTTACTGTAGGAAGTGTTCAGGACTAAGTTTAGGGTATCTCCCCGGCATTTTCCATTTATGAGAACCGAGGAAAACCTGGAAAAAAACTCGGTCAAGGAGGACGGTCCTGGCGGGATTCGAATCCAGACCCCGCGCCTTAACGACCTTGGCCACACTTGGGGATATTCAAACGTCATTTTATTGTGCATATAATGACATATTTTTGTGATTTTATTAAATGTATTTTTATATTTTAGCACAGATTTCAAGAATGGCTTTTGCATTGCCAAAATGCACCGCTGCTTCTTATCATTTAAGATGTGGAAATTGACACGGCACCTTCTGAATTTCAACTTTCTTTTAGTCGGTATTTACATTCCATGCGTTATTCTTTCGTCTGGCATCCGGCAAATATGAGTTAAGTCATTAAGTAAGTTGCATATTGATCATTCTTGTTTCTCTTCTTTTTGAGTTCCAAATTTTTCAAAAAATAATCACAAAAATATCTGAGAAAAGGATAGAAACACACTAAACTATAGCAGTGAAAGGAAAACAACAGCAGATGGGTAAAAAAGTATTCAATTAAGAAGATCACAAAGGCTTATAGAAAGAGAGAAAAAGATGAAGAAATGAATGCAACCCCAAACGAAATGATAGAAGTGATTAGCAGCATCGAAACTGAATGGGAAGAAGAAATAATAACCAGCAGATGAAAATAAACTGGCAGACCAGTGATAAGCAGGAAGGAGAGTACAAAAGAGAAGATGAGTGGGAATTGAAGGAGAGCGTCACCAGAACACAAAACATATAAGTGCAACTGAAAAGGAAGCAATTAATAATGAAATATACTAATAAGGAAGAAAAAGAACACACAGATACAACTCTACACTACAAAGAAAAAGAAGAAACTTATGTACTCTTTTAACCTTAATGCTAACCTTAACCTAAAACTACCACAAATTCCAGCTAAAGCTTGAGACCGGCTGTCCAGTGTGTGGTTCCGGTGGGGAGATGCCTGGATGTCGAGCGACAGCTGATATGCATATAGGTGAAGAAGAATGCACCAGCAAACTGGAGATTATAAATATCAAATTGGAACATTTTCAATGTATAATTAAATATTTATAAAACACATCGTATTGTACAATGTTGTGTATAGTTAAATTTAAATTACTACTGATTACCAGTGATATTCGGAACTGGTGCTTCCATCTGGTCAAAAACTTACTTTGAGAATAATGACCGCCGTCACCTTCGAAGCAGTTCCCTTCCACACGTATACACCGGTCCCAGAGATTCTGTTATTTTCCAAGTGCATTTTGGAAGTATTGTTTTTTTGACTGCGCCTTTTGATCAGCATTCAGAATCCTTGGCAGAAATTTTGCGGCGACACGAGGCATGCCCAATTTATCCGTTAAAATTCGTTGGCATGTCCAATAACTAATTCCCACTTCATGAGCAGGATCTTCAATGGTTCGACGTCGATCCTCATGAACGAGGTGTTCAACTTGCGCACCAATAGCAAGCATTGTGCAGCTGACGGACGTACCGGTGTGAGCATCGTCTTCAATATCTGTATGGCCGGCTCTGAACCGAACATGCCACTTAAACATAGGTGTACGGTCCCAAATACTTGTTGAATCATTGCGAGGGTCTCCGTAGCATTTTTCCCAAGATTTGCACAGAATTTGATGCACATACTACACACAGAGTATAATGAAAAGTACTATAGAATCTCAACACATCTGCTCAGCTGCATGAAAATTTAAACATTCATCTGATGTGACAGTGCTGCCACCTAGCGGTACAAAACTACTGCAACTACTGTCGAGATGGCAGCACCAGTCCCGAATATTGTGGACCACCTCGTATGTTGCTAAAGTTTTTGTAGTACTGGTTGCGTAAAATCGTGTTGTTGAAGTTTTAGTTAATTTAGTTATTTAGTAAAATAGATCTTTAAATTTATTTAATTGAAATGAATATAAAATTTAAAATAAAATAATAAAGAAACTGGAATAATACATTCTGATATAGATACCAGATATCAGGGTGTACGTATTGCAGACGTTAAAATTTTAAAAAAAGAAGAAGAAAAGAAAAAATCACTTCTTTTTATGGTCTACTTTTCAGATCTTAAGTCAAAATTAATACTGTAGCTGTTTTATAAAATTTTAAAAGCGCGTCTTTCCTAGTGTTAATCTTTACGTTCACGGTATGGCATCACATATATTCTGAAAGTTATAAACATTTAAACTCCTTATCATAAAAATCATCACATCCGAAAAAACTAAAATTGTTTACTTTTTCTATTAGATTCTATTAAGTACGCTTTTGGGTAGCTTTTGATATCTTTTCAACAAAGGCCAATACTTTTGATTTTTTCAGTTTATGTTAAATTATATGTATATATTATTTTACCAGACTAAACTGAAGTTAATTAAAGTTGGTCAATAATAACTTGCTCTTCACCAAATACAATTGCTGTTACAACATTAGATATTATTTTAAAATGATTTCTTAGCTGAACTTGCCATTCGGCCGGCTATTGCTGAGGTATTCAAATTTCTGTTATAATTTTGAAATTTTGATAGTAAATGCTCATTTTTTAAACGTTCCGTTTACCTGCATTCTGCCAGAATATGTTTCCAGGCACAGCTTTCCCCGCACAGTGGACAAGTTTTTTTTCCCCGAAAGCATGAATTAATTTATTTCCTTTCCAAGCACTTAATCTGTAGGATCACTTTTGTCTACTAATCTTAATGAACATTTCCCTTCACTATTTCTGATTGTATATACACCAGAGCTGCAAAATATTCTCCCTGCCTTACTAATAACAATTAAGTGTTGTTTAATAATAATACAGGGGGATCAAACTTCTTAAGCAGTGTGAAAATAGGGTGGGGTATGTATTGGGCATCAAAGGAAAGACATAGAACAAATGAGACTGAGGCGTTTTAGTTAAAGGCAGAGAGCATTACACGTATTAGCTGGAAGTAGTTATTAGACATTTGCGGGATATAGATAGACAAAATACCGAGACTCAGTGTCCATAAAAAGTATCGCTTAACCTGCAGGCTCAAAGATGTCAGGTATGGGGGAGAGAAGAAAGAAGCGGACCCGCAGATTAGGTGCTTGGAAAGGAAATAAAATAATCAAAGCTTTCGGGTAAAAAGTTTGCCCACTGTGCAGAGAAAGTGGTGCCTGGGGGCATATTCTGGCAGAATGCAGGTAAACAGAGCTTTTAAGAAACGAGTATTTACCACCACAAATTCTGAACTCCAACAGAAGTTTGAACGTCTGGTTGGAAGTGTTAGTGCACGAGAGATAACACGCACAATTCGGGAATATTTCTAGCGAAGACCCGCAAAAAGGTTAATGGCAATAGAAAAGAGAGGGGAGTTGGGGAGGTGGATTGAGATAGGGAACGGTTATACGCCTGTTTGTATTCATGTGTGTATGTATATGCATAGATAATAAGATAATTATAGGAATTAATGTTGCCGTTATTCAGTATACCATATTTTGACTGAAAAAAGACGGTATTCACATATACGGTCTTAATATGCATACGAACAGTTATAATTGCAATTTTGTACTTAAAAAAGCTGCCACGATAAAAGT